>CM077153.1:265661941-266156444 GCA_039583875.1 Platanthera guangdongensis
ATCATCCTAGCACATGAATCTGTCCAAAAAATAGATCTTAGAACCTCATTGTTGTCCAACTCTAAAGAAAAGTAGAAGTTGGGATCTTTAGCCTGTTGTGCTTGTAAATATTGATATACATAAAGACCTTGGAAGCCAACTTTAATATTTCGTTGATGTCTGACTAGATCAGTAACATTCTGTGCACTAATGCTATTGTCAATATCTGTAGCATTTAATGTTTTAGCAATCATAGATGGACCTATTCCAGATCCATGAAGTTGTTCCATCAATGACTTAGCTATGTCACTTTTATGGGATATATGATGAGATCTATGTTTTATCGTCCTTCTGGGAGTATCTAATTCATGGTTATGTTCTTTAACGAAGTTTATAACAATCCATTTATCATTGTTTGATTTTCTAACATCTAACTTTGCAAGACAACCATGTCTAGTCTCACGATGACGTTTGGCTTCTTCTGGTCTATCATTAGGTCTACTTAATTTTACTACAGCTTTATCACAAACATAATTTTTTCAAATAAGGGCACCAGATACTTTTGATATTGAGCTAGAATTTTTTCTCACTCCAAAGTCTAATTTTCTAGCATAAGCATTGTAAAAGGTAAAAGTTGCATTCAAATCATCAAAACATTGTCCAACATATGGTTCGCTAAGACCTATATAATTTTGAGTCAACCCTTCTTCGTCTGTTGTACGTATTGAGCTATCATAAGTTTCATAATTTTGAGGCTGTGACAAATCTTCATCTTCAAAACTGTCCATTTTCTATAAACAAAATTTAAAAGCATTTTGGTTAGGTTGCCGACATTGAACATCGATGAGCTTGTGGAATAAAACCTACAAAATCTGATAATCGATGAGCTTGTGGGATAAAACCTACAAAATCTGATACAAGAAGAGCCTAAACTTCATTCACCAGTGACAGAAAATCTTCAGGAAACCTGAAAAAATTGCAAATACAAAATCTGATACATTAATGGCCGTGTGACAAAAAATCAACCAGAAAAATCAAAAGAAGAAGAGCTAATCACCTGACAACCTAACGACGGCGAGTGCTAAGGAAAAAGGGTCTTATGGCGTCGAGTGGAAAGGGAAAAGGGCCTCATGGCGTCGAGTGGAAAGGGAAAAGGGCCTCATGGCGTCGAGTGGAAAGGGAAAAAGGCCTCATGGCGTCGAGTGGAAAGGGAAAAGGGCTTGCAGCGGTAGCGTTCTTGCCAGGAGGCCTGAATGCCTGCGTCGAATGGATCAATTCCTCACGACGACGCCTCCTTGCGAAATGACAGCAGCGAATTGATAAATATGCTCGCCCCGCGGATATAGGGTAAAATGAAAGCAGGCCTTCAGGATAGGCCTTCATCTTAGGCTTTAATAATCTTCAACACTCTCCCGCAAGCTGTAGCATAAATATTGATCATGTCGAGCTTGAATGTAAAATATACACATACATATGTTAGAACTCTTCTAGTCTTGGCGGTTTACCGTTTGCAGATTGACGGTTAGAAGTGACAGTCTGCCCTTAGCGGTTTGACAGATAGACTTGGCGGACAGGCATGACGAACAGACTTGGCGAACAGACTGTTGTAACGATGGCCCTTGGCGATCTGGCAATTATCCTTAGCTCCCTGGTAGTGTTGCTGTCTATGTCCAAACGATCTGGTCCTGGATTGTCTTGGCGGATAGACGGCCTGCTGTTGCGGTCTGTGCTTGAAGATCTATCCGCAGTTGAGATCAGACGGTCAGGAGGCTGAAGGCTTTGTGGTCTGGGCGGTTAGAATTGTCTAACTGCACAGTTCGCTGTTTTTTATTTTAGTCGCACATCGTCTGTTGTATTTTTTTATTTCTTTCCTCCCTATAAATAAGGGGTCATATTTATGTAACTTAATCTTTTTGGTGCAATAAAATTTCCTTTATTTAGCCTCTGTTTCTAGTCGCTTCTTAGCTGCTTTAGTCGTTGCTGTTGATGCTGAAAATGTGCCTCTCCGTGAGCTCGAGAGGTGAACACGTTCGATCCGGGATGCAGAGATAAGGGAGGCGATGAGGACTGTCGAATAACCAGTTACTTTGACGGTTAGGATTAGCGTTTGAGGCTGAGAGACGGGAGAAGGGAAGAAGAGAGGCCGCTGGCAGCGACAACAACAGAGTTCGCCCGCCGCTGCTAAAATGCCACTCCTGCGACAGACTTTCCTTTGATTACAAAGCTTGAGTTACAACATGAGTATGCACCTTTACATAAAAAGGCATAAGGGGTACAAGAGAAGCTGCTGGCTAGAAAAAGAAGACGCTGAAGGCCGCGCGGACTGAAGTGGCAAGTCGCCAATCCGCGCAGACTGCCTTGATGAAACAGCTCGCAGCCTTTACCCGCCAGGCCGCGCGGGTTGGGCTGCCAAGGTCGTCTGTGGCTTAAGGACGAATAGGCCTCTTAAAGTCGCTAGTCGCCACTCCAAGTCGCCCAGGTCGCTGAGGATGGGCTGAGAGGCGGCTTGAGCGAACTGCCCACTGAGGAGTTCGCTATCGCCTGGCGATAGTTGCTATCGCTGCGATAGCGACCGGAGATGCGTAACTGCTGCCGTGCTGGTGGTTGCCGGGCTGAAGGCCTAGCCGCGCGGGTTATCTGCGGAGACCTCCCGGACTGATGGGCAGACCGCTGGTTATGGCCGGCGGATAGGAAATCGTAGCCGCAGGGTTTGATACGATGGTTGCCTCCCAGGGTCCTGCTCCTCTATATGAGGGGTATGGTGGTCTATTTATAGGCTCGAGGAAGAAGCTTCCAAAATTGGGCTTGATGATGTCACCCAAAATGGTCAGAGTGCAGAATGGGTCTAAGTGCAAGGTCGCCTCCTATGCGGCGGACTGGAGCAGGGCGCCTTCTCCTGGGTGACCTGGAGGCAGGCCGCCTTCTTCTGGGCGACCTGGAGGTAGGCCGCCTTCTGCTGGGCGACCTGGATGCAAGTCTCCTTCTTCTGGGCGACCTGGAGGCAGGCCGCCTTCTGCTGGGCGACCTGGAGGCAGGCTGCCTTCTTCTGGGCGACCTGGAGGCAAGCCGCCTTTTGCTGGGTGGATTGACGTAGACTGGGAGAGCTGTCCGCACCTGTAGAAGAATGAGCGATTTCTCTTGGCGATAACCGCTATCGCCAGACGATGACGCGATTAAGCTACTTCGCCGCGCGACCTGCAAGAACATGCTGAAGAAGCAGACCGCGCCTCCTGCCGAGCATGCGACTACCTAGCGGTCTGGGCGGATAAATATGCGAGTCCGCCCAAACGGGGCTATCGTCCGGCGATATCGCTATCGCCGGACGACAGTGCAGTTAGAAATTCTAGCCGCGTGGCTTGCTTAATAGCTGATCGCGAACCGCTGGGAAGAGCCGGAGGAGTCCGCGACTTGCGAGCAAGCCGCCCTGAAGAGGATCACCGATTTTTTGGTTAACACGATCCCCACATTTTTTAAGTTTGCAGGAAACTTCAAAAAAGTTGAGGTAACCCCTAAAATCGTGATCCGCCCCTCAGAAATCTGGTAGAAAAAATAAAGGGCAGAAAGAGATAGAACCTGATGTCTCTCCTCAGAAAAGTTTGTAAACTTATTTTTCTCCTGCCAAGGAGAAGAGTTTAGTGAAAAAAGGTACATCTCGTGTGTACCTGATTTTCTCTTGCAAAATAAAGAAGACTTGTGAATGTCTTCTATTGAGCTCTGCAAAACAAAGGTAAGAGGTATAGAAGAATAATAACTTGCAAGTACCTGAAGGGAACTTACAAATACCTGCTAATATCTGCAAGAAGAAGAGTAAGAGACAGATATGAAAGAAAAATAACTTGCAATTATCTGAAGGGAACTTGCAAACATCTGCTAATCTCTGCAAAAAGAAAAGTAAGAAGCATATATGAAAGAAAAATGATTTGCAAAAACCTGAAGGGAACTTGCAAATATCTGCTAATCTCTGAAAAAAGAAAAGTAAGAAGCATATATGAAAGAAAAATAACTTGCAAGTTCCTGAAGGAAATTTGCAAACATCTGCTAATCTCTGCAAAAAGAAGAGTAAGAAGCAAATATGAAAGAAAAATAACTTGCAAGCACTTGAAAGGAATTTGCAAACATCTGCTAATCTCTGCAAAAAGAAAAGTAAGATGCAGATATGAAAGAAAATTGACTTGCAAGTACTTGAAGAAAACTTGCAAACATCTGCTAATCTCTGAAAAAAGAAGAGTAAGAAGCAAATATGAAAAAAAATAACTTACAAGTACATAAAAGGAGCTTGCAAACATCTGCTAATCTCTGCAAAAAGAAGAGTAAGAAGCAAATATAAAAAAATAACTTGTAAATACCTGAAGGGAACCTGTAAACATCTGCTAATATTTGTAAAAATAAGAGTGAGAAGTAGATATGAAAGAAAAATGACTTGCAAGTACTTGAAGTAAACTTTCAAACATCTGCTAATCTCTGCAAAAAGAAGAGTAAAAACCAGATATGAACGCGATGCAAAGCACGAGTACCTGAGGGGTTGTGGATATTCGCTAATCTCTGCTAAATGTTGGTGCCGTAAGACAGACAAAATTAGATAGCAGAAGAGAATATTCAACAAACCCAGCTATTAACCGAGTAAAAGAGTGAGCAGAATCGAGTAGAGATCAAGTCATAATAATCTTCTTGCGCGGTCAGATATTATATCCTCAATATGAAATCCAGATCAGCTAGATGAAACCACTTTGACTAGACTGCATGGTTTGTAGACAAAGAGAACCAGATCCTCTAATTAAACAAGTGGTGCCAAAAATATTCAATAAGCATGGTAGATGCACTGCCAGCGGATAGAGCTTTATGGAGGTCGAGTATATAAAGCGAGTATAAGTAAGAAGTATAACACCATGAATCCTTCAGAGAGGTTGAATTTAACCTGTTAACCTGAAGGAAAGCAGTTCTGCACAAAAAGCGGAATAACCGCGCTCCCTTGGAAGGGCACAAAAAAGAAAAAAAACAAAATCCTAAGAAGGAACGATGGACGCACTGCTCTCATGCCTTGGGCTACAAGTTACGCTGATCAATTAAGCCAGGTGTGTCAAGTGGTCTACAACATTGCTCGCCCTAAAAGATCAGTGATGTTGTGGGTCCCCTGAAGGCACGGCTTGAGAGTACCTTGGAGTGTTCGACTATCACGACGTGAGATGATCACAGAGACAAGGCTACACCCGGGGTCCATTGCTTGTCAAGCACCAATCATCTTAACTGTAATGTATCCCTAACGGAGCACAGTAGAGCTAACACACTGAGACCTTCCTTGATGCGCGCTGTGTGTTAGGTACTGGCTGAGATCCGAAGCCCGGAAGTCTGCCTGCATAGATTGGACGGCTCCCACTGTACATATGCGAACACTCCCCGCTATATGTGGTCATCGTGGTGTTACGCCAGAAACCAACCCATGGGGGGACGAGCAAGACCCGACGATACTCGTTGGTTCAGCGATCCCTTTGGCAAAGAGAAAATAGAGATGAGACACTCCAAAAAAGGAAAAATGTCAGTACAAGATCTCTGATGCAAAAATATTGAAATGAATGAAAGAAATACTTAAGTGTTCAAAACATATGTAAGAGAAATGTTCAATAGGGAAAACAACACCGATCAGACATGTTCGACTTTGCGATGTTCTCTTTTTCCTTAGCCTTGTTGTTCTCCAAGAGCGCCTTCGTCATCGGCATCGATGCACTCGCTAATATTGAAGTTGATACCGCTGCTGATTTGACTCACTCCCTTTGAGCCGAAAGGAATGTCCGCTATTTCTTTGCCTTTCGAAGTAGACGGATCAAAGTGATCATTCTTCTGGAATAAGTCACACAACTTGCCCTGCTTCAGCATTATTTCCAACAATTGACGAAGTGCTCGGCAATTTTCGGTTGGATGTCCTCTCTTTATGGAATTCACAGTAGGGATCTGGATCTTTGGATCTCTGATCTGCGGGCTGATTAGGCTTCTTATAACCGGTCTTACCTTTCATGACTTGGATTACTTCCTGCATAGCTTTGTCTACATCAGATTCTGGCAAGTTATTTCTTTGCTGCTGGTAAACTGAAGTTGCTTGCGGAGCTAGTGCCGGATAAGCAAGAGGAGCCGACAATTGTAATCTTTGGCCTTGGGAGTGATCCCGGCTTGGGAAGAGGAGTTGATGACGTCGGAAATTCATTCTCTTCCTTGTTCGCGGTTGAAAATCCTTCTGAGGGGACTTTGGAGGTTGCCCGTACGAAGAAGAAGGATCTTTCTCTGTTACGTGCCTGGAGATATAGTTGAGATTACTCTTTTCACCACGTATGTATAAGTTGGCAAAGCTGATCATCTCCTGGTATGTCTTTGACACTCAGATATTAGCTTCGAACTTGAGTGGTCCTCTTAAACCACTTATCAGGGTGACTCGGTACATCTCTAGATCGACGTTTTCGATCTCAAGAATCTCTCTTTGGAAACGATTGACAAAATGAGCCCAAGTCTCATTTTCTCGTTGCCTGATCTCAAATAGGGCTTCCAGACCACCTTCCTCTTTGTAGAGGTAGAAAATCTGAGCAGAAGCTTTCTTCACAGATCAGCGAAATAAGCGATGGACTGAGGACGCAATCCATAGAATCACTCTCTCGCTTGTCCATCAAAGGGCGTTACGAGGAGTTTGCACCTGGTAGCATCTGTAAGAGTCTTGAGAGCGACGACTGACTCGAAAGCTTGTAAGTGTGCGATTGGGTCAGACTCCCCAGTGTAAACTGGTAATTGCGGCTCTCTGAAGTGAGCTGGAGTCGGTTCCTGCTGTACACTCTCTGCAAATGGCGATGACTCTTCCTACTCCCCTAACACATAAGGAAAAGGAAAAAAAGGAGCATAAACTGCAATTGAAAAAGGAGTGGGAGGATAGAAAGGAAAAACTGCTGCGGGAGATGCAACTGCAGGAGCTGAAGGGTAAGGATGACTTCCCTGAAAATTCAAGAATCTTTCTGGACTTCCTCAAGCAGCTTCCCGGAAGCAGTTTTGACGAGCTATAAACTCGTCATTTTGAGATCGCAAAGGAGCTGCGGCCTGCCTTGGCGGGTAAGTTGCTGGACAGGTCGACGGATAAATAGGAGTATAGACCAACGGATAAGCCGACAGATAGGTTTGCGGATTCCCCAATGCTGGTGTCGGGTTGACTCGAGGAACCGGCGCTGCTGCGGGTTGCGCCTCTAATCGCTGCGTGATAGCAGTTAGAGTACGGTTGATTGTCTGGAACTGCTGGGATGTTTCCCGACGCGATTGCTTCAAGGCTTCCCATAGAGGATCTTCACTAGGACTTGAAGGAGCAAGGTTCTCGACATGTTGATGGTTTGACATGGCTAACCGTTGGATTTCACCGTCTGTTCGAAATCTGAAGGTCGCGTGTTAACTGTTGATGCTGAAAATGCGCCTCTCCATGAGCTCGAGAGGTGAACACGTTCGATACAGGATGCATGGATAAGGGAGGTGATGAGGACTGTCGAATAGCTGGTTACTTTGACGGTTAGGATTAGCGTTTGAGGCCGAGAGAAGGGAGAAGAGAAGAAGAGTGGCCGCTGACAGCGACAACAGCAGAGTTCGCCCGCCGCGGCTAAAATGCCACTCCTGCGACGAGATTTCCTTTGATTACAAAGCTTGAGTTACAACATGAGTATACACTTTTACATAGAGAAGCATAAAGGGTACAAGAGAAGCTGCTGGCTAGAAAAAGAAGCCGCTGGAGGCCGCGCGGACTGAAATGACAAGTCACCAAGCCGCACAGACTTCCTTGATGAAACAGTTCGCAGCCTTAACCCGCCAGGCCGTGCGGGTTGGACTGCCAAGGTCACCTGTGGCTTAAGGCCGAATAGGCCTCTTAAAGTCGCTAGTCGCCATTCCAAGTTGCCCACGTCGCTGAGGATGGGCTGAGAGGCGGCTTGAGCGAACTGCCCACTGAGGAGAAGGAGTTCGCTATCGCTCGGCGATACTCGCTATCGCTCGGCGATACTCGCTATCGCTCGGCGATACTCGCTATCGCTCGGCGATAGCGACCTGAGATGCGTAGCTGCTGCCGAGCTGGTGGTTGCCGTGCTGAAGGCCTAGCCGCGCGGGTTATCTGCGGAGTCCGCCCGGACTGATGGGCAGACCGCTGGTTAAGGCCGACGGATAGGAAATCATAGCCGCATGGTTTGATGCGATGGTTGCTCCCCGGAGTCCTCTTCTACATGAGGGGTATGGGTGCCTATTTATAGGCTCGAGGAAGATGCTTCCAGAACTGGGCTTGATGACGTCACCCAAAAATTGTCAGAGTCTAATGGGTCTAAGTGCATGGTCGCCTCCTATGCGGCGGACTGGAGCAGGGCGCCTTCTCCAGGGCGACCTGGAGGCAGGCCGCCTTCTCCAGGGCGACCTGGAGGCAGGCCGCCTTCTGCTGGGCGACCTGGAGGCAGGCCGCCTTCTGCTGGGTGACCTGGAGGTAGGCCGCCTTCTTCTGGGTGGATTGAAGCAGACTGGGAGAGCTGTCCGCATCTGTAGAAGAAAGGGCGATATCGCCTGGCG
This sequence comes from Platanthera guangdongensis, assembly GCA_039583875.1. Lineage (NCBI taxonomy): Eukaryota > Viridiplantae > Streptophyta > Magnoliopsida > Asparagales > Orchidaceae > Platanthera > Platanthera guangdongensis. The sequence continues at coordinate 265,670,483 of CM077153.1, forward strand.
ATAACCGCTATCGCTAAGCGATGACGCGATTAGGCTACTTAGCCGCGCGACCTGCAGGAGTGGACTGAAGAAGTAGGCCGCGTCTCCTGCCGAGCGCATGCGACTCTACCTAGCGGTCTGGGTGGATAGATATGCGAGTCCTCCCAAACGGGGCTATCGTCCGACGATATCGCTATCGCCGGGCGACAGTGCGGTTCGAAATTCTAGCCGCGCGGCTTGCTTAATAGCTGACCGCGAACCCCCGGAAAGAGCCGGAGGAGTCCGCGACTTGCGAGCAAGCCGCTCTGAAGAGGATCGCCGATTTCTGGGTTAACAGTTGCTACCCGTTTTTTACATGGTATCATAGCTTACCGGTCCTTTGCTCCGGTTTGCTGTTCGGCTTTCTCGCGGTGCTCCGTTCTTTGCTCCGGTCAAGCGGTCTCTTGAGTTTTTAACCGCTTGTCCTTTCTCTTCCCAGATTGGGCCTCGACATTCCCGTTTCATTCGAAGCCCCGAGGGCCGGGCTGGTCTTTTATCGCTTGAGATTACTGCGGTCTCTTCTTTACCGCAGTTTCTTGTCGCCCTTCTGCGGTCTCTGTGGTCTTCGACTTTCTAACCGCCCGCTGATCCTTTGGCGATCTCCTGCGGTTTCTGTCCTTGAGTGTATCCTCTCTTCTCTTCCCATCGCTTGCCGCGGTTTCTTGTCTTAACCACGGTCGTCTCTTCTCCTTGCCGTAGTTGCTTTCTTTAACATCGATCCTCTTATCCTTAACCTCGTTTTGGTTTTGTTCGCACTGTCTTCTCTTCTATATGCAGATTTGTTCGCGCGATTTGCTTTGTTTCTTGCCCGTTTCTTGTCTCACTCTCCGCGACTTCTCTTTAACCGTGCAGTTTCCTTCTGTTCGCACGGTCTCCTCTTCTTTTCTGCGGTTTCTTTTCTTAACCGCGATCTGCTCTTCTTCTATCTTGCCGCAGTTTCCTTCATCGCTGTTTCCCTCCCTCCCCTTAACCGCGCGGTTTCTCTTGTTTAACCACACGACTTCTCTTGTTTAACTGTGCAGCTTCTCTTCTTTAACCACGCGACTTCTCTTCTTTAACCGCGCGGTTTGCCTCTTCTTTCTATGGAGCCTCCAGTTTTTTCCTTCTTCTCTATCCACGTTCCTTGCCTCCTCTTCGGGACGTGCTCATATGGCTACTGAGCGTAAGTGCTCATTGACTCTGGTGCTACCACTCATATGACGGACAATCCCCTTCTTTTCTCTCATTTGGACAAAAATAATCGGTTACCTCCGATTTTTATTGCGGATGGTTCTCCGTCTTCTGTCTGTGGGACTGACAGTGTTCAAGTCACTCCATCTCTCGAGCTTGAGGACACTCTATATGTTCCCTTTTTTTCGTGCAATTTACTTTCTGTTACTGCACTCTGCAAACAGCTAAATTGCACGTTTACCTTTACGACCAGAATTTCTGAGTTTCAGATTTCTCACTCCAAGGAGATAATTGCCACTGCAACTTAAAGCGGTGGACTTTTCTTCCTTGACAATGCCACTGCTATCTCTGCTTCTATTTCTCTTCTGCAAAAGCATCTTCGTCTTGGTCATCCTTTTCCTCGCCTCATTTATCAATTTCTCCTAGATCTACCTCAAGGTGTCTCTCTCTGAATTGTGAAGCCTGCCAGCTTGGCAAACACCATCGCTCTTCCTTTCTAGCAAAATAAGGATGTAGTTCTTCCTGTCCTTTTGATCTAGTTCACTCAGATATATGAGGCCCTTCTCCTACAAGCACTATTGGTAGAGGTAGTCTATATTTCGTTACCTTCATTGATCATTACTTCAGGTGTACTTGACTATACCTCTTAAAAGAGCATTCTGAATTTTATTCAATTTTTACTACCTTTTATAATGAGATACACACACAGTTTAACGTGCCTAATAAAGTTCTTCGTACTGATAATGTCTATCTCAGTCATCAATTTTCGGATTTTTGCGCAAGTCAGGGTTTAATTCGTCAAACCACTTGCCCTTATACTTCTCAACAAAATGACATTGATGAATGCAAGAATCGTCATCTCCTGTATGTTGCTCGCAGCCTTTTCATACAAATGAATGTTCCACAATCTTATTGGTGTTATGCTGTTCTCCTCTCATATTATCTCATAAACACATTCCCTCGTCGATTCTCCTGGGCAAGACCCCGTTCTCCGTCCTGTATATAGGAACCATCTTGTTTCCTTTACCTCTACATGTTTTTGGTTGTACGACATTTGTCCACATATCTTCTCCTGGTCGTGGCAAACTTTCTCCTCGCCCTATTAAGTGCATCTTTCTTGGTTATTGTCCAACTCAAAAAGGGTATCAATGCTCTGATCCTCGCTTCCGCAAACAAGATTTTTCTGCTGATGTCACATTTTTTGCAGATGCTTCGTACTTTCCTCCCACTTCTGCTTTCTTGCTATCTGATGCTTCATCTTCTATACCTATTGTCTCAACACCTTTACTGAGCCATCATTTATACCTATTGTCTCAACACCTTTGCGTGAACCACTTCTTCCCATACATATTCCAGTTATACCGTCTCTTTCTATTGATACCGCTTCTTCCCCTTTAAAGCCATCTTTGACAGTTCCCGAGCCAGCTGCATCTCCAACAGGTGAATCTGATACTGACACCAAGACAGATCTTGATCTTCCCATTGCCCTACAGAATGGAGTTCGAACATGCACTAAGCATTTCGTTGATGATGTGGTCTCTTATGCTCGTCTTTCCCGGCTAGAAAACGTTTTGCTCTCTCTATCTCTACTACTGTCACCTCGACAACATATCAAGACACTCTTGTCATTCCTCATTGGAAGATTGCCAGGGGCGGATCCAACGAGATTTTTCAGTGGGGAGTTCAATAAAATAACGATAAAAAAATTTGCTACGTACGTTAAAAATGACTACAAATTTGCAAAAAAAACTATTTAAATTAGGACATTTTTAATTTACAAATAAGATTACATACTTGATTACAACACTCCTTTCGTTGCTTGTGCTTGATGTTTTGGAAACATTCCATGATAACTTTGTTGTCGATGGTGGAAAAGATATCTTTTTCAATATATGTTACTAGACAATCATTCATCCAATCATCACTCATCCGATTGCGTAATGATGTTTTGATAATCTTCATTGCAGAGAAAGCTTTTTGTACACTTGCAGTTGCAACAAGTAATAATAGTGCCAATTTTATGAGCAAATACAACAATGAGTATAAAACATCCTTTTCAATTGTACTAACTTTTGAGCTAATCCTCCAAACCCTTTCACATTTGAGAATTCTCTGTCTGAGCGAACATCTAAAATATAACTTTACAGTTGATTATCAAGTTCCATTATATTAATTGGAGAAAAATCAAACGGATAATACTCAACAAATCGAATTATTTTTTGCTTATCAAAAGCCAAAAAGTCATTACTTGGATCTAAACATGCCATACATAGAAGCAATTCCGTGTTCACTTCATCAAATCAACAATTTAGCTCGGTAAGTTGTAGATCAATAACTGCATAAAATAATTCAACACGATAGAAGTGAATGTTTGTATTGTCTTCTGATCTGCATCTTGATCTCCCTCGAGCTACAAATTTGTCTTCCATACTTAGAACAATAATATCATTTTTTTTGGCAAAAGGTAGTTACTTCACGTAATATAGAATCTCATTCATTATCTCGCATTGCTTGTAGTCGTATTTTGGAAATTCTGACAAGAGTCATAGCATTTACAAGATCTTGATCGTTCCTTTATAATACTTGCGACAATTCATTGGTAATCCCTAAGATGATTTTCATTAAGTGAGTCAAAAATACAAATTGAAAACATTGCATAGCCTCCAACAAATCACTTGCTTCAGATCTATGCTCTGAAAGGTTGCCATCCTTTTCAATGACTTCAAGCACATCAATCACCGAAGGGAACAAAGAAATTAAATTCAAGAGAGTTCTAAAATGAGAGTTCCATTTTGTGTCCCCTGCCCTTGTTAGTGTTTTTTCTTGATTCAAGCCTCTTCCTGTTAACACTTCACCACTGTAAATCTCTTCAATAACTTTTGCATGTTGCTTCTCTCGTAGAATATCTCTACGCTTGCATGATGCGCCAACAATATTTGTTATACTTGATATCAAGCTAAAAAAAGAGCAAACTTTGTTGTGTTTTTTTGCGACCGCAACGAGTGTCAGTTGAAGTTGATGAACAAAACAATGCACATAATATGCAGATGGACTTTCAGCCATAATCAATGTTTTAAGCCCATTGAATTCACCTTGCATGTTACTTGCCCCATCATAACCTTGACCCCACAAGCTTGATATACCCAACCCATTTTTTGCCAAAGAAGATTCAACTGCTGCTTTTAATGATGAAGCTACAGTATTTTCTACATGCACTATCCCTAGAAAACACTCTATTACACATCTTTTTTCATCAACATAACGTAAAACAATTGTCAACTTCAGCAAAAGAACCAACAACAAATTTTTGTTTCTTACTACGTCAAGTTACAAGATTATCCTCCATGAATATTATTACCCGCTCGCAGATCTTGGATCATCGATTGAGCCCGCAAAGTTCATCATCAGAGGCCGTGAGTGACAATTGTGACAATGGTTTATAGATAAGTTCTTGTCTTGAAGTTACTTTTAGATAACCTAAAATTATGTTTTCATCAATCATGTGAGAGGTCGAAGGAGTTTGCATATATTGACTTACATTGCTGAATGTCAATGCTATATCAGGTTGAGTGACAGTGAGATAAATGAGTTTCCCAACTAGTTGTCTATACTAGCTTGGATCTGACAGAGGTGGATCAGTAGAAGATTCTAGACGAGAAAGTGCGGTGTTAGAGTCCATTGGTGTATCTGCAGTGCACCTGAGATTGCATGTTACTGCTAGAAGATAAAGGGTGTATTTCCTTTGAGATAATTGTAATTGTTCAGCGGAAGCGTGGTAAACTCATAACCCACAGGTCTCAGATCGAACCTAGCTCTGATACCGTGAAGAATCTCATCTAATCTCCTTTTATTCAAGAGAATGCATGTGCATATAACATATATAGAGATAAGGAAGGAACAATAATTATTCTAGGAAATGTGAGGCTAATATATACTTACGAGGGTAAAAGAAAGTGGGCTTTCAAGATGAGCCTTCATCCCGGGCTTTAATATTATTATTCTTCAACACTTATAAATGGACATATTGACACCTATGAAGTACCGATAGTGGGTACAAGTACTGGATACAATATTGTGGTATGACAATCTAAATTACAAGGATATGAGTTTGGCGAGATATATCTTGATTAAAATAGAAATATATACATGCACTACAAGTGCAATATTAAGTCCTCAAAACATCACAAACAATGGAGTTAAAACAATAAAAATTGATTAGGTATAAGCATAAATGCACAATCAATGCGAAACATGAAGTTCTGAAGCGTGTACAACATACATTCCAAATTTAACATTGAAGGATTTAATTATTAGAAAAAAATAGACATCATGTTATTTCGTCTTCTTCTCATTGTTAAAAGATCTTTTACTTTCAATCTCCCGGCTGATTTGGAGACAAACTCACAACACCAAGCATGCCACATCATCAAAAGGGATGTTAACTATGAAGATATGTTCTCTCCAGTCGCAAAGCTGAATACAATGTGAGTACTTGGGTAGTGATCTCCTTGTTCATTTATCGTCATTGGAAGTTGCATCAATTTGATATAAACAATGCATTCATTAGGGACGATTTAGCGGAGACTGACTATGCATCAACTCCTGGTTATCAAGCCACATGGGGAGTCTATTGTCTACCGCCTCAAGAAATCTATCTATTGTTTCAAGCACTCTCTTTGAGCTTGGTTTAACAAATTTAGTCAAGTCATTCGGGCTTTTGGATTCACTCAGAGTTCGCCAAACTTCTCTTTATTTATATGTTGTCACTCAATAGACATAGTGATATTTTCTTTTGTATGTTCATGATATTAGCATCACGAGTGATGATCTGAATGATGTCTCTATGATCAATGAGCACTTGACCTTACATTTTCATACCAAAAATTTAGTCTGCCTCCGATACTTCTGGGGTATTGTGGTAGCTCGGTGACCCGATTGACTCGTTATGTCTCAATGGAAGTACTGTCCCTAATATAGTCTTGCCATTCTTCTGATACCAACTACTTGGGTTGCAAGCTCGCCGATACACGAATGGATGTCAACCACAAGCTCTGTGCTTACAAGTTTGACTTTGATCCTCTTTTCCTCTATCCAGAGTACTGTCCTCGCCTTCTTGGAAAGGTATCTATCTGACTGTTGCACACGACACCAAATTTCTTATTTGATGTTGGCGCGGTGTCAGCTGGTTCGTGCATTCCTAGGACATCCCACCTTCAAGTTGAGTGAATTCTTAGGTATCTAAATAAAGTCCCGGACAAGGGATTGTGTATAAGTCCTCTTCTTCCCTATCCTTAATTGCATATTCTGATGTTGATTATGCTGTCTCTCTCGATGATCGCAGTCTATTAGTCGTTATTGTATATATTTGGGAGGGCGTCTGGTCACTTGACGGAGCAAGAAGCAAACGGTGGTGACACACTCCTCTGTGGAGACAACATTGTTTGATGGCGTCTGCCATTTTTGTATTCACTTGGCTGGAGATTCTCCTTATTGACCGTGGTATCGACCTCCCTTCTCTAGTCAATAGTCATCCTCTACTGCGATAGTTAATCTGCCATCTATATTGTCGAGAATCCATTTTTTCATGAACACACCAAGCATATTAAAGTAGATTGTCACTTCAGTCGAGAAAAAATTCAACTCCGCAAAATTGATCTCGACACATTCCTGTTGTTGATTAAATCTCTGATGTCTTGACTATGGTCTTGCATCGCGCTCTCTACCAATAGTTTGTTTTCAAGTTTGACACCTACAATCTGTATGCTTCAGCTTGTGGAGGTATATAAAAGAAATATATTTATAATAGTCCAATGTAAATACCAATTTCTTTAGCCCATTAGGAGATCCTCCTAATGCATAGATTAATCACACACCATGGTTTGGACTTAAGGTGTCACTCTTCCCACCTATATATATGCCTACATGTATTTGTATATGTTTTTATGTGAAGTAATAAAATTATTACTCTTCGTATTACACTCTCTGACATGATTCAACTAAATAATCAATACAATTTTTTGAGAATGGATAAATTTGTTGTATTTTCCAAAATTTGGGTCAGTGTTATTATAAAATAGAAGCATTTCATGTTGCTTCTGTATAGCAAGATTCCAATGTTACATACAAAATTACCCCGTCTTTTACGCAGATTGTGTATCTCCTTTTCTCTACTTCATTGTAGGTTTATGGAGCAACTTACTTCAAAGATACCTCTGATGGTGATTGAGGGCAATCACGAAATAGAGCCGCAAATTGGTGGAATTACTTTCAGTTCTTATCGGGCTAGATTTGCTGTTCCTGCACAAGAAAGTTACTCTAACAGCAGCTTCTATTATTCATTCAATGCTGGTGGTGTGCATTTCATCATGTTAGGTTGTTATGTTGACTACAATCAGACAGGTCAATCTATGCTTTGATGCAAATGAGGTTTATATGTTTACACCAAAAGGCATTTGCATGTTTAATATTCTTAAACATTGAAACCTTCTTGTTCATCTGTTGGTTTCATCAGGAACATCAAAGTTGTGCATGCTCAAATTTGAGCAGTCCTAAGATAAATGATCTCCTAGGAAGTTGCACTACAAGAACATAGACATGAGACTTATTTAGGCCTAGCTAGACAATATCTCGTTCTTTGAGAATTTTCGTTGTACTACGGGTCTACAATGGGGGTGACGACATGTGACCATAGTCGTTTGTATCTCTATTTCTTGCATTATATCGTCTTTTTGTGCACTCTATTTGTTGAAATATTTAGGGAGAAAAAGAATGTGTTTTATTCATCTCTCAAAGGGAATATTTAAATGATTATGTAGGGCATACAAACTCTCATATACAACGTTGGACTAAATACAAACAATACGCTAATACCTAAGCCACTAATACATAACCTTAAATATAAAAATAAATTAAATGCACAAACTCCAACACTCTCCCAAGATGAAGGGAGAACCTTTAGCTTGGAGATCGTATAATGATAAAGGAAATGTTGGTAGGCGATGTGAGACAAATCATCTGACAGGTCACCAAGAAACATCATTGGGATAATCCACACAAAGTGCTGTCCCACGTGTCACAGTCTCACACGACACGGTCCCCCACAACACAACCACTGAAATGCATAAGGACCACCGAGGATACTTCCACACGACAACCCGTTGGAACATAGATGGGCCATCTGGGACACAAACCCACATGACACAACCCATTGTAATCAAACGGGCCACAGGGGATGCTCCCACATGATACAACCCGCTAGAATCAAGGTCAACCAACAAAGACTATACGACATACCAATCAACGAAGAAAAATTGAGGCCACGCAACAACACAAGACATAAGCCAAGAGGGCCGTGTGGGCTATGTTATCAAGGAGCACGTCTAGGCGTGCCTGAGGAGCCGGGCGCACCAGGCGCTCCTGGTTGTGCCTTTGCAATGCAAAGGCGGGCGATGTACCCCATGCGCTCCCCAGGTGCGCCTTAGCGGACGCCTTGCTGAGTTCCCAGGCGCCAAAAAGGCACTCTTTGTACTTCTATGCAGTCCAGGACAGTTTAAAGTTAGCCGGTTTAGGTTTTTAGGGCATTTCTTTCCCGAATTCCTGCCCCGACTCCCATATATTTCTCTGTCGATCTCTTTCTTCGCTGATCTCTCGATGTGGCCACTCCTCTCGCCGATAAAGAAAACCCTCTGCTGCCTCTTCTTTGCCGCTCCTGCTGTCTAATCTCGCCGTAAAGAAGCTTCAACTCCTCTCGCTCCTACTGCTGTCTAATCTCACTCCTTGTACTTTTATAATTGTATGCAATCTGAATTTTGTTGTGCAATTTTTTGCGTAGTTTTAAGTTGCATTGCAATTGAAAATGTGCGGTTGTTGAAAGAAGAGGATAATTTCAGTTTTTATGAAGTCTTGTTGATATTAGAAGTCATTTACTTTTTTGCATCTCACATGCGCGCGCGCCTTGCGCCTAGGCTCTAAGATCCCTTTGTACCTCGGTGCGCCTTTAAAACTTAGTGCGTGGGGCTATGATGAGATTCGGGAAATACCATCCGAGTTGCTTTCCCAAACACTCCCCCTCACGCGAGACACTTGTGTATGCATGCATAACATGGCCATACCAAGTAAAGACGAACAACAACCAAACAAAGACAATTAAAGACACAAATAACAACCAAACTATCACGAAGCCTCATCAACGACAAGAGATTACGACCCTAAAAGGGGATGTAGTGACTGGAGTTGATGCCCATTGAGCACAAAAGATGATGCAGCTGGAATCGTCGGAAACACGAGGGACATCGACTAAAAGCAGTTGGAATATACGAAAAACAGTGGCAAGCGGATGAAGTCGACGAGAGCGGCATAGGGAAACATCGACCGAAAGAAAATCACCGATAGAAGACCGGATCAGAAGAGTCACCATCGCAGTTAGAAATGATGATGGAAGAGGAAGCCATTGTCCACGAGAGCATCTGGATTGTCGAATCAACATGAGATCATCAAGGCCAGCGGTTGACGTGATCAACACAAGGGAACGTCGACGAGAGTAACGACGAGAACTGTCGTTGATGGGATCAAGAGGAGCAAACGTCGAAGGTGGGGTCGAGAGAATTCAACAAGCGATATGTCGTCGAAGGGGTCACATGCGCTCGACGCGAAGAGACGGGAACGACGACTGGAGTAGCGGCAAGAATTGTCGTTGACGGGATCAACAGAAGAATCGTTGAGGCTAGCGACAAGATCAACATAGACGGAGAGGAACAAAAATAGAAAACATCATTAGGCTTAGGGTCGGGATCGACAAAGAGAACATCCACGAAAGCCTTCTAGCCAAAAATTTCAGGGCGCCAACATTTTAGGGCGAGAAATTTCAAGGTGAAATAAAATTCTCCTCTGATACCATGTTGAAACATTTAGGGAGAAAAAAGTGTTTTATTCATCCCTCAAAGATGATATTTAAAAGATTACACAGGACATACAAACTCTTATAAACAAAGTGAGACTAAAGACAATACACGCATACCTAAAACGCTAATACATAACCTGAAATAGAAAAGTAAACTAAATGCACAAAGTCCGACAACATCTTTACGAGAACAAAACCATGAGACTTATTTAGGCCTAGCTAGAAAATATCTCGATTTTTGGGAATTTTGGGGTTGCTATGGGTTACGATGGGGGTGACGACGTGTGACCATAGTCGTCTGTATCTTTATTTCTTGCAACATATCTTCTTTTTGTCCACTCTATTTTTAATCACATATCATGTAGCCCCGGTGAGGCATAACTATAAGATTGTGGAACTTTCCCATCTCGAAATATAAGTGAGCAAGGGAGGTCTTGGTTTGCATGCAGGAATTAAACATAATTTCCCTTATTCTTTCGTCTTCCTCTCATTCTATAAAGTTAGCATTAGAGTTGAGCAAGACTCCCCTCATCCTCTTCTCTCTCTACCAAGCTTGGCTTTCATTGTACTCCCCATCATTGAGAATGCTACGTAAAGTAAGAGTCAAGAGAATCCCCAAGACTCCCCTCTCACAAATGCGCCCCAAATGAAGAAAAAACGCCGAGCTAGTCCAATCACAATTAGAAGCACATCCAAACTTATTGACATCCGAGCTAGGTTCCCTCCACGACTGGGCTGCCTCCCCACCAGGCTAAGTTGGGCGACTTCCATTAGACAGAGATTTAAAAGCGAGTGATTGTATCTTCCGCGATAGTTTCAAACACATTTTCAATTCAACAACATCGTTTCGATCTTAACCTCTCCTGTCGCCCTTACTGCTTTACATACGCAATTAAGCTTAGCCATGTGGCCTCTGACTTGCACGCGCTGACCATACACTCCAACTAGCATTTGCCTGTGTCTTTTGTCTTGGACGAGCGACCGATCAATGTATTCCGCGTCATGGTGTACATTCCTCGTTACCTAAGACCACCGACGAGGTGGATCACGCCCAACAACCTTATACATTGCAATTTCATAGCCAACAGGGTATGACCTCCAAGCCGGTGACACCCCCTCCTAGTTGTTCGACCCTCATACCCAGACCTTCGTTGATCTTCCTAGCTCTCCCACAACACTTCAGGACTTCTTCCGAGCTACCGCCTGAGTGCCCAACACTCTGAATCAAGCCTCCCTGCTCAGCCACACTACCACCTTCTAGGGGCAATAACCAAGCTACTCTAGCCATCATGGACGAAGGCAATCTTACCCTCGCTCAGTTATGGAGTCAATGTAGAAGCTGATGTGTAACACCCTAAATTCTAAGTACTTTCATAAATTTTATTTTAGAGTCTGATGGTGTTTAATTAAATCCGTTGCACCGTCGACCGAGGTATCTGAGCTAGCTGTAATTAAAATTTATGTGTTAATTAAATAATCAATTAATTTTATGTAGTGGAACATTCTATGAGAATTACTTTGGCACGATTCAGGGGTTCGCGAGTGCGTGACACACTTAGACCATGATTTTTATGTGCAATGTCATTTTCATAATTTAGGCCATTCAATAATGACCTAAAAACCCTGTAATTGAGAAACCAAGATTTGTGGTTTCGCTCAGGCCACTCTTACACCTTTTGTTATAACCAACTCCTTTCTATTCATCCAATCAAGCATAGTTTGCCCTCCGTGTTACCGTTTCACCTATTCGATATTAAGGGGGATAAGGGTCACATATCCTCTCGTCCTTACAACTGGTGATTAGGTATTTCTCCTTCGTTCGCCGCTTGGATCACTCACTACATCCAACTCATTGTCTGGAGTGTACGTCTAGAGTCACACAAACAACGCTATCCCTCAACCGATCTTTACTATCGATCTGCTGAAGATTATCTCGTTGTTTGTGTCGTCTTCCAGAGGATTGGGTTACTGTTGTTGCTGACCTTCTTCCTCTTTCATTCGCCAGGCGCTGGTTGTGGGACTTTGTTTTGTCTGCACTGTTTCTACCATGGTCTAAACCAAGTGAGACCGGCTTTGCCTCTCCGAAGCCTCCTTTTCTATTAGTTTGTGGAATTGCCTTCATAAAATTTCAATAAACCCATGAGTTTTAAAGGGTTGGTTTAACTTTTCTTATTTGGTTCTTTCATTCTTTGTGTAGTTCGGAGGAGAGTTCCATTGTTAGTCAAAAAAGAGCACTCCATGTTTCAGTGTAATTTAGAGGAATTATACCGTCACGCCATGCTTACGAATGCCGTAACATCGTTGTAAGATTTGTTTTCTTTTCAGTTAGACATATCATGAATTTTATAAGCTTTTGTTATATGTGTTGATGTATCTTTGTGTATATATATGTGTGTGTGTGTGTGTGTGTGAATGATTTGAAAAACACGAATATATGTTTAGTGCATAGTTATTATGTGATACAAACCCGGTAAATCATATCGTAATAGTTCATCGTGTTAACATTAGTAACACTATAACACGACCTAGAACACAAAGTTAAAAAAATATTTAATCCAAGATTAAAGTGGCTTCATGCGAGTTATCCTTTACGTCAATCATATCGACCATTATATGCAAAGATTAAAGTGGCCTTGTGCGGATGACCTTTTACATTTATCATGCCGACCACTATATGCAAATATTGAAGTTGTCTTATGCTGGTGACTTTTTACGTTGATCATGCTGACCGTTATGTGCAAAACTTTATAGGAGGCACGCAAGGCATTTTCCCTCGTGATTGATGGACGCACACCATTATGCTCATATGGTATAGTAGACCATATAAGCCTCAAATGGGGGTTGACACCCCATGAAAGATTATTAGATATGATTATGTATTCCATGATAGAAATACACCAGAGCACTTATGCTTGCCAATAATGACTTAAATCACTAGAATGTGTTTAGTAGTTCATGAAACCAAAAACAAGTAGAAAGCGAGTTTAAGTTATCTTTACTTTAGAGTTTAGATACAAAATTAGAACCTAGAAATTTCTACACATTAATAATTCTAAATTTTTAGGAAATCTAGAATATGCAAAACATAAAAAATATGAATTCTTTTCATGAACTTACTTTTATAGAAAAACATGCATGATACCATAGTTAACAATCTTTTCCTTAGTGTATGATATTACATTTAATGTATTCGTACATATTTTTTTGAATGCTATGCTTTAGTATCATTTTGGGAAGAGTCCTTTTTACTCACTAGTGGACCAATTCATTTCCAAAATTTTTAAAGAGAATCTGGTCAGAAGATTTGGTTAGGATAAACTTCCAAGGATTTTTACAGTTTTAATTTGTCTATCTATTTAGATTGATGTATCACATTTGTGTGAACTTGATTGTATCAATCATTGTATAGATTCTAGTTATTCAGACTTGTTATTCTTTATATTTTTAGTTGGCTCTGTGAATTAGATTTTGAGATATTTCTTAAACCAAGCTTCACTCATTTATTTTCGTTGTATGATTTAGATATTTCTTTCAACTTTATTGCACTATAGTAATTTTATTAATGTTGCTTAGTTTGATTCATGTAATGAGTACCGACCGGGCTTTTAAAATGTTGCTAAAATATGTAGGGGTGTTACATGATTGTTGGCCTAGCTCAACAACAAATTGCGTTCATGGTCCTAACTTTCTACCTAGATAGCACACTCTTGCCACCCGAACAGGTACATCATCCCATAACGAGTTCCATCGTGCACTCCGATCCCCATGAAGTTGGCCCATGATCAGGGGCGGATCTAAGGGAGCCGACGGGGGACCGGACCCCCTTAAATTTTTTTATAAAATAGATGATGAATTTGGATTCCTCTCATCGAGCCAATGAATTTTGATTATTTATACGTCAAAAATAGTGTCTGAATAAGAGAGAAAAGAGTCCGAAAAGTAGAGACATTTAAATTTTTTTGGTTAGAAGAGGAGAAAGATGACATTAGAGCTAACTGGTTCAATTAATTTTTATGGAAATGACATGTAAATCTAGTTGAGATATCTACAACCAATTTTGACCTCGTCAAGTCCACCTTCTTTACTCATAGTTTCTTTGGAATTTCTGAAAGAAACACTAGCACCATCTTCAACACGATATAACGCGACATCTTCTTTACTCAACTCTTGTAATTTTGTTTATTTTAATAGTGTCTTCTTTATTACATCATAAGAGTACACGAGATCAGAGCCAATGAATTTTGACTACGGGTTTCTCAAACTTCTTAAATGTTCTGGGCCCCCGTTGTTGAAATTCCCATTCTCTACAGTAGAAGCACGCGTCCACAATTTTTTGGGGTTCATTTTAATACAGAGTTCTCTTACTTCGAGGAGGAACTTCCATATGCTCTTACGGTGTTGATAAATGATGACGACAATGAAGTCAGTTGAATGTTTCAATACTGATGACAACACTTTATACTTTTATTGCAACCTATACTTTGTAGCAAAGAGATCATCTTAAACATTTTCATTGCAATCAACATATTTTTTCTTGGATTTATTTACTTCATCACACTAACATTTAACCAGAACACCTGAAAAAACAAATCAAATTGGAATTGTTCATACTCTTTACATTCTCACATTTCAAATTATTGAAAAGTTAATATTATGTGTACTGCAATCAAGATCAGGTTAGCATCATGCAATATTTTATTTGGTCTGAAAGTTGATTAAAGATAGCCGAGATATCTCTAAAAAAAAAGTTGTAACAAGACAATTCTTTTTTTGTAATCCAATTGTGATATTTTATATGTGCAATTTTTGGTAAAAGCATGGATCATAAAAAAAAAAAACTTCGCCTTATATTACCCCCCCCCCCCCCCCCCCACAACAAACTTCTTGAATCCTCCCCTGCCCGCGATGTAATGGCCCGTAGACCGTCACAGGATCGCAACATTCATTTCATTTCAAATGTTTTTGAGCACAGTACAACAATTATGTAGCCGCAAATGAGTATCTAGTGCAAAAATAAAAAAAAAATCATTCCCTTTTTATACATATCTCACATGTCCAACACAAATACATATATATATGTCCAATACATCATCATATCATAAGCTATAATAATAATTTCTTTGGCAAGTGGGGCACTTCAGATCTCGACACCATCCCCCATGATCGTTGGGCATCTTTCTAAAATTCTCACTATTCTTTTAAACCATATATGATAATGTTCCTCTTTACCTTGCCTTACACTTAGATCCTAAAAAAGTTGGAATGGAAAGGGTTAGCGTTTAAACAAAATACTAAGCGAGAAACATACCTCTTTAACTACTATATAAATAAAGAAAGGTTTAATAACAATATTCATGTGACATTTTATTTTAATTTTGTATCATCATCGGTAATAAACAATCTACTTGAACAATATATAATGGTACATTTCAAGTTTTATCTATATGAACAATTAAAAATAATTGTAAGAGAGTGTAATAGTCAAGTAACATACATTGAAACGATGTTCATTCTTCATAATTCATGTTTCCTTTTTTAATTCAATTACATTCATTTATTCTTTTTTATTTTGTATTCATTTTCAATATATTTTTGTTTCATTATGTTAATGGTCGCTACATTTATATCATTCTTCAGTCTTGGGTCCATTCCACCTGGGTCAAATTCAGTGCGCGCAACTTGCCTAAAACCCGTTAACGCCCAACTGAGTTTACCTAGAGTTCAATCCTGCGTGCACAACTCACATATGACCCGTTAAGACGCAACTGGATTTAAATTAGTCCATAGACACCCTTAACGTATGCATTAATGCATTCAATATGGTGTCTTATCATTAATTATCTTTGTTAGGTTATATGTGATTATAACGATTATTGTGATTTAGTTTCATAAACGGTTCAATTTTCATGCGGGGAATAAGTTGCTATGAAATCTTACTGTAGTATAAAATAATGAAATTACTTGGAAAATAGAGCATATTTGAAGTGATAATCATCATGTCTATTTTGTGACGCTATTCTTCTTTGTATCTGAAAGTGGGCATCAATTATAACATGATTTATGTCTTTAAATAGTTATGATGTGGAATCTAAGAGTGGTTAAGACAAAAGGTCTTTTTAGGGTAAGGAAAAAGGACACCCAAAATCATATTATATCCTCAACTAAAACAAATTCCATCTCCAATATAATTACCATCTCTCAGCTTTTCCTAATTCATTTAATTACTCCCATAATTTCATGCTTATCACTATCATCACTTGTGCTCCATATAGTGTAATCCATTCAGCAATTCATAACATGACACCTCAACAACATCGTAATAATTGATCACGCATTCCTATAGTCGGCCCCCTCATAAATCCCAACCAAGGCATATATATAGTATTTAATTTCAGGAAACCCCCCATCATTTTAACATTAATGTGAGGGAAACCAACTTTAAAAATTAAAGAAACACATAAATAATCATAATTTATAACGGCCCATCTGAAATTGCAACCATTCCATATAAAACAGCCCTCCTTTGGGAGAAAACAGCAGCCTCATGAGCAAAAACTGTAGGTATAGTAGTTCCATATAAAAGGAAGAAACCCCATGAACAGAAAACAACAATTTCATCAATTAAATATGAGTTTCTAGCAGCCTTTCATAGGTTTCACAGCATAATTTCTAACCTTAGTAGCCCTAAGTATGATACCTGCAAACTCCGGTAAAGTTGGCAGCATACCCTCATATCAATCAATTTCTTCATAGAAAGACTTAAATACTTTACATGCAAATCCAAATCAGTGCCCCATTGAAATCTTAACAGCTGGCCCTATGGTAGTTACATAAATTTAAACCCAAAGGCTCAAAAGCTCAGAGAAAAAGTCTATTTTCCATACCCCACAAATTATTACAACAAAAACTGAAATTTCCCCTTTCGAATTTCCCTAATTGGAACCATTTTATTCAATAATCTCATGAAAAGAGAGGGGAGGAAGGGCTTGCAGTGGGGGAAAGAAGGAGAAATTTAGGACTTTGCTATATTGATTACCAAAATCCTTCTTCCGTTAGAGGGTTGGGTTCCCAAATTCGGTCACCAGCAAGGAGAGAAGTTGGTACCGTGAGAGAGATGGTCCATCCAGCCCCAAGTGAACTCAATCATTTTATTACTTTATTTATTTTAACCTATCTGTTTTACTATTAGCACACCACAGTCAGCTATTAGCACACCAATTATATTATGTTCAATCATTTTGTTATTTGCACATCAAAAGTAAATCATCATACAAATTAATCTCAAAAACAAAACTTCGTCATAACATAAAATACGTAATTAAAATTGTTACAACGACATTTCGTCAATGTCTTTTTTTCTCGGGCATTAATTTATTTAAAAAATTATTATTTTATGTAGTACGAAATCTGGGTATTACACGCGAGGAGTAGCTTCTCATACCATGTGAAGCTGGTTTTTCTCCTATTTGATGACAAGAGGCACCTCTTGGCCTGGCTCACATGGCGAGTACTTCACCAAAAAAATTCACGCCGTTGGAGGATTGGATTAGGTTGTTTTCATTCTACCTCATGAGCTCGACACAGTTGTAGACTTGTAGTACATCCATCTTGCATAAGATACACAATTTGAATTGCACGGCCTTCAGACACTACTGCAATCTGCGTTTCAGACCATCTCTCAACAACAATCTGTTGAGTGACCTCATCTCCCTCAAACAAACGAGGTCTGTAAACAATCACTTGTATAGCTTTCAAATGCTACTAGCTTGTGTCCTTTATGTACTACCAGAACATCAAGTGCCTATATTCACTCCAACCCATATGATTGGTTGCGCACCACAAAATCTTAGTACTACTATGATTCTGGCTCAGATTTGTGACAAGTGTTTCCTCATGGACAACTTGTATTGCAGCCGCCACGGCAGGAATGAGGGTAATCGTCAGGACGACGCCCTTCTTATCACCTCGGTAGCGTTTCAAATATCCCCAAGAGCAAGGATTCCAATAGTACCCTAGTCTTCAGGTGTCTACTCATAAAAGAAAGATGTGCATAAGGGTTCAGTTTCAACTTTGACAAGCTTTATATAGCAGGGGATATGCGCAAACGTCTCTTATAGCTGGAATTTGAGGGACCTCCGGACGACGGTGCTGCAAGCATGGTGGATGGCCCGAACCCGGCTTCCACTCGAGCTTGAGGATAAGTTTGTGTCACAAGGGGAAGATGAACGTTATGGGTCCACAGCAGGGGTGACGATGTGTGGCCATAGTCTTATGTATCTTTATTTGTCGCATTGTATCTTCTTTCCACGCACTCTATTTTTTAGTTGCATATCATGTGGCTCCGGTGAGTAGCATAACTGTAAAACTATGGAACTTCCACTCACCATATAACTATATAAGTGAGCTAGGGAGGTCTTGGAATGACATGGATGAATTATACCTAATTTTACCTCTTAGTCTTTTGTGCTCTCATCTTCTTAAATTAGGATTATGGTTGAGCAAGACTCCCCTCTTCCTCTCTGATGCAGGACGGTGCGTAGGGTTTACGCACCTGTCGGCAATTTCTAGGAAACCCTAATTGTATGCAACAAAATGTGATTTTTGCAAGTAATTGAAGCGGAGGTTGCGCGAATTTTATGAGTCCTAAACAACTTTTTATCAAACACGAGAAAGACTATTTTGCTTAAAAGAAAAGATTTTCTTAAATTGAGGGTTCAATTTAAATCCAGGGAAGGAAACTCGCAACTTCGTTCCGTTCCCTTTGTTGCAGCCAAAACGGAAATCGTGAACTCCAAATACGTTCCCGCTTGGAGTTCTTGACATAGCGTTTGCTGACAAAATTTGGCAAAAAACCCAGCAATGAGTTTAATAAATCCTAAGAGAAAATGAAGACACACGCAAAGAAAGGGATAGAAGCAAGTTACCCACGGAAAGAGTCGTCTTTCCGTATCCGAAGTCGATGACGATCACGCGAGGAGTTCCTCGTCACCTTCGATTTCCACTCCGAGGTCGGCCGCTTTCGCACACGGGCACCAAGGGAATTAACACTCCCTCACACGAGGTGGTTCCACGGAATCACTCAACGAAATAAGGAGCCACAAACGAAACAAGCCAAAAGTCACTCGCACTTCACGCTCAAAGTGGTTCCACGAAATCTCAACACTCCGGTGGATCCACGGAATCTCTAACCCTCAAGTGGATCAAGGTTTCCACAATTGAATCAAAGTCCTAATTTCCTACCACCTAACTGGAATCACACAAGTCGCAGCCTCCTACACTAACATTCACGCCTAATTCTATTGGAAAGCACACAACAACCTTATCTTTCTTCTAATCTTTCACATTCACATCACGCCTAGCATTCAACTCACAATTTCATTCCCTCACAAAGGGAGCAGCAACCAAAGGAGATATTGAAACCTTACTACTCAGCAACTCTTCACACGGATGCTAGACACAGCAATAGAAAATATTCACCCCCTATCTACCAACAGAAGAGGAACAAATCAAAGGAAAGCAAACCCAACAGCAACTACGAAGTTGCACTGTTCATCTTTCCCAAGTTAAACAACAGCAACCATATTACATTCTCACAGGAAATCAATAACAGCATTCTTCAAATCTTCATCAACAAAACCAAAAGCAAATTGCAGAAATCCCTATTTATAGGGTTACAAGGAAACATGAAATCACCATAAACGAAATTAAGTAAGATAGCAGGGAACCTCCTCCTCACGATGGTAGAGCCAGCGGATTAGAATCGTGGAAGTTCAGCCCTGGCAGTTGCGGCGACGGTTGCGGGCTCTGGCGGGTGTTGCAGCGACGGTTGCGGGCTCCGACGATTGCGGGCTCGGGCGGGTGCGGATGTGTGTCAATCGTGGGGAGAGATGGCTTCTATCGCGGGCCGTGGCGGAGCCTGGATCAGCGGCGACGACCTCGGGCGGGTGCAGTATCGCCCTAGTCGCAGAGGCTCGCTCGGGCTGAAGAAGGGGATATCAGACCGGCTCTTCTTCCAGGTTATATAATGCCTGCTCTTTATATAATATATATATATATATATTTTATAGATTTTATATATATATATATATATATATATATATATATATACATATATATATTTCATTCATACACACTGCACTATAACAAATCGTGACACGCCGCACGCCGACTCAAGGTCGATAAAGGTTCGGTCGGGTGTGACGTCGTTCACTTTTGCGACGCCCTGATCTGGGCTGATCTCCACCAACTCTCCCCCTCTCGAAATCACTCATCTCTGGTGAGTGCTCCGAACGGTACTGTTGTAGAAGATCAGCATCCATGCGCTGTAACTCCTCGGCCAAGATCCAACTAGTCTCGGTCTCTGGTCTGCCATGCCAACGAACCAAGTATCTCTGGAAACCACCATCAGTAGTGGTCACTGTCTCGTCGTCCAATATCTGCTCGGGAACTAGAATCTGTCGTGGAAGTCGATCAGTAGTTCTGGGAACTGGTAAAGTAGACTCATCTGGTATCTCATGCTCCACCTGTAAGCTGTCAGTGAAAATGAGAGAAACTGCAGTGGACGTGTCAGTAGCAAAATGAGTATCGGTATGTCCTGAATGTGGCTCCTCACTCTCACTCACCAACCCAGAAGAATCAATTGGAGGAGAAGACAATGAAAAATCTACAGACTCATGCGGGTAATCGTGAAATAAAGTCAGATCGGCTACGTTAAAAACAGGATTTGCTCCCCAAACAGAAGGCATCTCAAGTTCATACGCATTCTGCCCAATCCGTTTCACCACTCTAAAGGGTCCAGTTCTACGGTCAGCTAGCTTCTTTACGGTTCCCGATGGTAACCGTTCTGGATTTAGCCGAACCATCACTAAGCCATCCTCTTTAAAACTAGTAGCTCTCTTGTGCTTGTTTGCTTGAGTTGCGTAAAGATCATAAGTACTATGCAACTTCCGCTCAATTTCTTTATGCAAATCATGCAGATGCAATGCATATTCGTGTGCAAACTGGCTAGTCCTAAAGGTGTGTGGTAGTGGTGCTAAATCTAATGGCACTCGTGCAGTGTGACCATGAACAACCTCATTAGGTGATAAACCCGTGGTTCTATTCTTCGAATTATTGTACGCTAACTGGGCGTGTGGAAGAATAAGATCCCAATTTCCCTGGTGATCTCCTACCAAACAACGCAATAAATTTCCTAAACTTCTATTCACAACTTCAGTTTGACCGTCGGTCTGCGGATGATAAGCGGTCGAAAATAGAAGTTTAGTACCTAAAAGTCTCCAGAGTGACTTCCAAAAATAGCTGGTGAACTTAACGTCTCGATCGGTAACGATAGTCTTGGGTATTCCTCGGTGTGCGACAACCTCTTTATAATAAATATGGGCTATGTGAGAGGCGTCATCGGTTTTGTTACAAGAGATGAAGTACGCCATTTTAGAGAACCGATCAACCACGACAAGTATGGAATCGTGTTTCCTAAAAGTGCGCGGCAAATCAAGCACAAAATCCATGCTAACATCATCCCAAGGAATACTGGGCACCGGTAAAGGTGTATATAATCCAGCGGGTTGTTTATTACCCTTCGCTACCTGACAAGTGCGGCAGCTACTAACAACCTGAGCGATAAATCGCTTCATCCCGGGCCAATAGAAGCGCTCTTCTACTAAGGCTATCGTCTTATCGCGCCCAAAGTGTCCACCTAAGCCTCCGCCATGTAATTCCCATACAATGAAATTTCGTAACGAGGTGCGGAGAATACACAGACGGGTCCCACGAAACAAATATCCGTCTCGAATCAGATAATCAGTCTCATCGTGATGGGGATCCGAACGTATCGCATCATAGATACCGCTAAAATCAGGACAATTAGAATAATCATCCTTTACACGCTCAAATCCTATCACCTGAGTACGCATCTGTGATAATACAAGGGTGACTCGACTGAGGGCGTCGGCAACCCTATTCTCCGTTCCCTTACAGTGTTTGAGAACGAAGGTGTATTCTTGCAAATATGATACCCACTTAGCCTGTCGAGGGTTCAACTTCTGTTGCGAATTGATATAACGTAACGCCTGATGATCAGAGTGGAGGACAAACTCCTTAGGCAACAAATAATGTCTCCAATGACGTAACGTCTGCACAATCGCATAGAACTCACGCTCATAGTTGGAATAATTCAGCTTCGGGCCTGAGAGCTTTTCACTGAAAAATCCCACGGGGTGACCCTCTTGACTAAGTACACCTCCTATCCCTACTCCTGAGGCATCACAAGATACCTCGAATACCTGACTGAAATCAGGGAGTCTCAAAACAGGTGCAGTGGACACCTTATCCTTGATAATCTCAAAGGCTTTAGCTGCCGATGGTGTCCACTGAAAATTTCCCTTCTTCGTACATTCAGTAATGGGTGCCATTATCGTACTGAAGTTCTTAATAAATCGACGATAAAATGTGGCTAGTCCATGAAAGCTACGGACATCGTGAATGCTCTGAGGGGTCGGCCACTCACGAATCGCTCGAACTTTCTCGGGATCCATAGTGATGCCAGCGGAGCTCACTATATATCCAAGAAAGATGACGGACTCGGCCATAAAAACACACTTCTTCAAGTTGATATACAGTCGTTCGGCTCGCAGGAGCTCGAAAATAGTGTGTAGGTGAGTTAAGTGTTCATCCTCAGTCCGACTATGTATCAAAATATCGTCGAAATAAACCACTACAAACTTCCCAATATATGGTCTAAAGACCTGGGTCATCATCCGAGCGAAAGTACTAGGGGCATTGGATAACCCAAAGGGCATCACAAGCCACTCATAAAGGTCATCCTTCGATTTGAAGGCCGTCTTCCACTCGTCTCCTTCGCGAATGCGAATCTGGTGATAACCACTACGAAGGTCGATCTTAGAAAAGATCGTGGCTCCAGTCAACATGTCCAACATGTCATCCAGTCGAGGTATCGGGAATCGGTATTTCACAGTAATCTTGTTGACAGCACGACTGTCAACGCACATACGCCAAGTACCATCCTTTTTCGGGGCAAGGAGGGCAGACACCGCACATGGGCTAAGGCTATGACGGATAAAGCCTCTATCAAGTAACTCTCCGATCTGCTTCTGCAGCTCCTCATGGGCGGCAGGATTCAATCGGTAATGCGGTAGGTGTGGGAGGGAAGCTCCCGGAATGAGATCTATCGCATGCTGAATACATCTCATGGGAGGTAATTCAGCCGGAAGCTCATCAGGATGTATGTCCTGGAACTCCTCTAAGAGTCTCCTAGCAGGTATAGGAATAGACTCGTACCTCGCTAGTCCGTCAGATGCCTGTAAAACAACTAAGGCATAATAAAACCCACCATCGAAGCTCTCTCGATGGAAATCAACGCCTCGTATAATGCTAAGAGTCTTCTTCCTTTCAGTGGGAGGAAGAGATTCTTTCGCACTACTACTCGTGCGGGATGTTGGTGTTGTGGGTCGCACCGGGTTCAACACTACTCTCTTTCCGTCTAGTAGAAAGGAGCACGTGTTGGACCTGCCATGTATGAGTACATCTCGGTCATACAACCAAGGTCTCCCTAGTAATACGTGGCACACATCCATAGACATAACATCACACCAAATCTTATCGGTATACAGACCGATAGTGATGGGTACTAAACATCTCCTAGTCACAGATACGGTAGTCTTGGTAACCCAAGCTACCTGGAATGGGGAAGGGTGCGGCTCAGCAGTGAGTCCCATGCGGGCTAATGCCGTCTCAGCTATCACATTCATACAACTCCCTCTATCTACTACTAAACGACACACTTTCTCCCCTGCCTTGAAGTAGACCTGGAAGATGTTCGTCCGCCAATAATCGGCTGATTCCTTTGGTGTAGATAACATGCATCTCACCACTAGGACGCCGGGATCTATCTCCTCATCACTAGGCGTACCATACACTTCATCATTCAAAATGTGTGAGTCCCTCTCGACTCCAACTTCTTCTATAGGCTCATCCTCCTCAGTCACCTCATGAATAACTAGTGTGCCTCTCCTCTTAGGACAATCCCTAGATATATGACCCATCTGCGGGCACTCATAACATCGGATCTGTGAATGGGTCACAGTTCCCATGGGGGCTTTTCCTTTAGGATCTCTCGTAAAGGTCGAGGTGGGCTTTGAGGCACTCTCCTTACCTTTCCATTCATCTTTCTTATAAGGAGTGTTTGTTTTGTTTTGAGGTTTGAACCGGGAGGTTCTCTTCTGATGCTCCTCTATATCGATGGCGATAGATACAGTCTCAGCGAAGGAATAGTGACCATATCGAATCAACTCATCGCGAATCTCAGATCGCAGTCCACACTTAAACTTAGATAATGTATCTCGTGGGTGTTCGACTACGTTGCACCTAATCATAAGATCCTTCATCTCAGCTAAATAATCAGAAACTGATTTGGACCCTTGACGTAGAGACGTCAGCTCGTCTCGTAGACGGGTCTGGTAGTGCTGGGGAATGTACTGCTCCTCCAATATGGCTTTCATGTGGGCCTAGTGTGTAATGGGAGGGCGTCCATTCCTCTCTATAATACGTTCCTCACCTATCCAAAAGATTTTCGCTCGCCCAGATAACCTCATCTTGGCAAACTGAACCTTCTGATCTTCCGTCATACGATACCAATCAAAGTAGGTCTCTATGTCTATAACCCAGTCTGAAAAGACCTTGGGATCCATAGATCCATCATAAAGTGGCGGCTCTAATTTCACTACACGTGTAAGATCCGGTCGCCTATCCCGGGGAGGATAGTCGTACTCATCGTCGTAAGGATCACGATGGTCTCGACGCCGTGGGGGTGGCGGTCGAGGCCAATCTCTCGGTCGATCATCACGATGTATGGCCGGTATAGGCCTACGATGGTCTCGTGGACGTTCTTCTCTAGCTACG
Organism: Platanthera guangdongensis; assembly: GCA_039583875.1. NCBI lineage: Eukaryota > Viridiplantae > Streptophyta > Magnoliopsida > Asparagales > Orchidaceae > Platanthera > Platanthera guangdongensis. Next base: position 265,695,486 of record CM077153.1, read on the forward strand.
TCATTATAGGGTCTCTCCTGATAATGATCTCGCGTACCTAGGAAAGGCTCACGTGGGGTTTCAGGAAAATTTCTCTGGAAATTCCTACCCTGATTATACTCAGACTCATATCTATCTATGAGATTTCTAATCTCCTCCTCGAAAAGAGGGTTTCTCCTAAGTGCAGACCTCTCTCCATAAGGTGGGGGAGCCTCATAATGGGGTCGCACTGAATGCTCATCTCTAGCTAAAGGTGGCATTGACGCTCGAGGTGGTACTTCTAAGCTATTCACCCTGACACTAAGATTGGCTAGCCCTTCTCTCATTTGGTGAACACTTTCGGTTATCGTTGCCATTTGGTGGGCAAAAGGTACAAACCACGGGGGTGGTTCATTCCCTTCGATCCCTCGACTCAGTTCACCATGTTCAACTCGACGCATCTCCGGGTTTACCTCGTGAAGGTGTTCAGGTGGTGAATTGTGGTGTTGTGAACTCATACTCACTAACCTACCACTACGCAAATGCATGCAAGTAAGTAAATAAATGCAATGATGATAAAAAAATATAATAATAATCTCTTTTTTTTTTGAAAAATATATTTAAAAGCTAGGTGGGTTCCTATTCTACACAGGGCGGATCCCAAAACTTAGAAAATTTTTGGAACCTCCCTCTGATACCAAATTGATGCAGGACGGTGCGTAGGGTTTACGCACCTGTCGGCAATTTCTAGGAAACCTTAATTGTATGCAACGAAATGTGATTTTTGCAAGTAATTGAAGCGGAGGTTGCGCGAATTTTATGAGTGCTAAACAACTTTTTATCAAACACGAGAAATACTATTTTGCTTAAAAGAAAAGATTTTCTTAAATTGAGGGTTCAATTTAAATTCAGGGAAGGAAACTCGCAACTTCGTTCCGTTCCCTTTGTTGCAGCCAAAACGGAAATCGTGAACTCCAAATACGTTCCCGCTTGGAGTTCTCGACGTAGCGTTTGCTGACAAAATTTGGCAAAAAACCCAGCAATGAGTCTAATAAATCCTAAGAGAAAATGAAGACACACGCAAAGAAAGGGATAGAAGCAAGTTACCCACGGAAAGAGTCGTCTTTCCGTATCCGAAGTCGATGGCGATCACGCGAGTAGTTCCTCGTCATCTTCGATTTTCACTCCGAGGTCGGCCGCTTTCGCACACGGGCACCAAGGGAATTAACACTCCCTCACACGAGGTGGTTCCACGGAATCACTCAACGAAATAAGGAGCCACAAACGAAACAAGGAGCCACAAACGAAACAAGCCAAAAGTCACTCGCACTTCACGCTCAAAGTGGTTCCACGAAATCTCAACACTCCGGTGGATCCACGAAATCTCTAACGCTCAAGTGGATCAAGGTTTCCACAATTGAATCAAAGTCCTAATTTCCTACCACCTAACTGGAATCACACAAGTCGCAGCCTCCTACACTAACATTCACGCCTAATTCTATTGGAAAGCACACAACAACCTTATCTTTCTTCTAATCTTTCACATTCACATCACGCCTAGCATTCAACTCACAATTTCATTCCCTCACAAAGGGAGCAGCAACCAAAGGAGATATTGAAACCTTACTACTCAGCAACTCTTCACACGGATGCTAGACACAGCAATAGAAAATATTCACCCCCTATCTACCAACAGAAGAGGAACAAATCAAAGGAAAGCAAACCCAACAGCAACTACGAAGTTGCACTGTTCATCTTTCCCAAGTTAAACAACAGCAACCATATTACATTCTCACAGGAAATCAATAACAACATTCTTCAAATCTTCATCAACACAACCAAAAGGAAATTGCAGAAATCCCTATTTATAGGGTTACAAGGAAACAGGAAATCACCATAAACGAAATTAAGTAAGATAGCAGGGAACCTCCTCCTCACGATGGTAGAGCCAGCAGATTAGAATCGTGGAAGTTCAGCCCTGGCAGTTGCGGCGACGGTTGCGGGCTCTGGCGGGTGTTGCAGCGACGGTTGCGGGCTCCGACGGTTGCGGGCTCGGGCGGGTGCGGATGTGTGTCGATCGTGGGGAGAGATGGCTTCTATCGCGGGCCGTGGCGGAGCCTGGATCAGCGGCGACGACCTCGGGCGGGTGCGGTATCGCCCTAGTCGCAGAGGCTCGCTCGGGCTGAAGAAGGGGATATCGGACCGGCTCTTCTTCCAGGTTATATAATGCCTGCTCTTTATATAATATATATATATATTATAGATTATATATATATATATACATATATATATTTCATTCATACACACTGCACTATAACAAATCGTGACACGCCGCACGCCGACTCAAGGTCGATAAAGGTTCGGTCGGGTGCGACGTCGGTCACTTTTGCGACGCCCTGATCTGGGCTGGTCTCCACCACTCTCCCTCTCACTCGGTCGAGCTCGGCTACCATTGTATTCCCTACCATTGGGGATGGCTAGGTCAAAAAAGGGTCATGAGGATCCTCTCCTAGACTTCTCCCTCTAACAACCTTGCACCCCTCACAATCAAAAACACATATCATGTTGTTACATACTCTCTTTCACTTGCACAAGAGGAATGCGTAGTTCACTTTCAATGTTGAATATTCATAGCAATATAGATGATTGTAGGTGCTCAGTATACTTGGCTTAAGGAAGATTTGCTTAAAGTTGATCGAGATGAAACTCCATGGGTGGTGGCTGCTTGGCATTCTCCTTGGTATAACAGCTATTCTTCTCATTACCAAGAGTTTGAGTGCATGAGGCAGGAAAACGAAGGGCTTCTATATCAGTATCATGTTGATATTATCTTCTCTGGTCATGTAAGTAAAGCATTTATTCAACCTTATTGTATACCGTTTTGTAAATGCTATGGGTTTTTAAATCCACTCTTGCATCTAACTGATTGATATCTGTATTCTTATTCTGCTCCTTTTTAGAGTATATGCCTTAATGAAAAGCAATAATTATCGGTGACCGCTGCAAATTAAGTGTAGAAACATATCGAGTTTTGTGCATCAAGATTATGCTGCACATAATTTTGTGCAATAGGTGTTGCACCGGATTTAAAAAAAAGGCACAATGTTTGGTCTGTTCAGATAATTATGAATAATTATCTCGATTTGTTATCAAACAAAGTGAGAATTGAAGAATATTTTGAGTTAGGAATTGGAATTGAAAGTTCTCTTTTATGTCGATAGTTTTCTTTATATTACATATATTATGGTTTAAACATTTATCATTTGTGGAGAAAACTCAAACTTGTAAATACTTTCTCTATATTCAAATTCAGAGTATGAATACATATTTATAGGAAGGAGAAAGAGAGAAGAGAGTCCTATACATGATGTTGGACTAAAGAAGAGAAAGAGAAAAATAAACAAATACATGAGCTATATGAGTCCCTTTACATGGACTTTTCTAACACTCCCCCACAAGCTGGAGTGTATAAGTCGTATGCACCAAGCTTGGACAAAACCTGATAGAATAGGGTATTTGGTAGAGCCTTTGGGGGGATATCAACAACTTATTCAGTGTCCGTAACATGCTTTATTTCTATCTTCTTCATTTGAACTTTTTCCCGGATAAAATGACAGTCTACTTCAAAATGCTTCGTTCTCTCATGGAAGACTGAATTCTTTGCAATGTGTATAGCTGCTCGACTGTCACATAGAAGGAGGGCAGGTGAGGGAATTTTAGCCCGAGGTCGACAAGAAGATTTTTAAGCTCAGAGACAACCGACGCCATTGATCGGTATTCTGCTTCTGTTGAGGATCGAGCCACAACTGCTTGCTTATTACTTCGCCAAGTAATGAGATGACCTCCAAAGTAGGTACAAAAACCACTGGTTGATCGACGATCATCTAAGCAACCAACATAATCAGCATCAGAATATGCAACTAATCTTGGAGTAGAAGATGAGGTCTTGTAGACCAATCCTTGACCCGGAGCTGTTTTAAGGTATCTGAAGATGCGCTCAACGGCTTGAAAGTGAGAAGTTCGCAGGGCATGCATAAACCTGCTGACCACTCCAACAACGAAGGATATATCCGGTCTTGTAACTGTTAGGTAGATCAATTTCCCAACAAGTCGTCGATAGTATTCCGGATTTTGAAGAGTAAGATCTGCGTCGGAAGCATGAGCACACAGTTTATGATTTGCATCCATTGGAGTAGTAGTAGGCTTGCATCCAGAGTAACCAACATCTTGAAGGAGATCCAGGCAGTACTTCCTCTGGGACAGGATAAGACCATCTGGTCGCCTTGCGATCTCAAGGCCAAAGAAGTACCGAAGGTGACCCAGATCTTTCGTTTGGAAGACCGATATAAGGTGCTGTTTAACCGCATGGATGCCCTTTGAATCGTCTCCAGTGATCAGGATGTCATCACCATATACCAGCAGAAGAACCGTTCTCGTTGCTCGGTGTCATATAAAGAGGGAAAAATCTGCTGAAATTCGAGTAAAACCGACTTCCCGAACAGCCTTACAGAACTTGTCAAACCATGCCCGAGGAGATTGTTTGAGACCATAGATAGACTTCTTCAGATGACAAACTCGGGACTCCCCCGTGGTCTCAAACCCGGGAGGTTGCTGCATGTACACTGTTTCCTGGAGGTCGCTGTTCAGAAAAGCATTTTTGATGTCCAGTTGGTGTAACGTCCATTGGCGATGAACCGCCACTAAGAGAAGGACACAAACAGTATTAAGCTTTGCTACTGGAGAGAAGGTTTCATCGTAATCAAGACCGTGCTGTTGGGTGAAGTCACGAGCCACCAGGCGGGCCTTTAGACGATCAATCGTCCCATCCTAAGCATGTTTGATTACAAAGACCCACTTACACCCAACGGGTCTCTGACCGGGGGGCGGGGGAGAGGTTCCAGGTGCCAGGTCTGGTTCGCCCAGAGAGCCGTCATTTCTTCTTACATGGCCGCCAGCCAACCAGGATGTTAGAGAGCCTACTGCACAGTGTTAGATACAAAAATAGAGGATAATGAAGTGACAAAAGTGTGGAGTGGTGGAGATAGGCGATGTAAAGAGACATAGTTCGCCATGGGATGAGCAGTAGAGTCTGGTGCTGGATTAGCAGAATGCGGAGCGTCAGAGGTCGAAACCGACTGCAGTGGGGCAATGGAGGCAGGATGGCGACGATTGTAAACACGTATAACAGGTGACTTGGAAACAGGGGGAGCTTTGTGAGGAAATGGTGTTGGTGAAGGAGTAGTAACAGGAATGACATGACGTACGACCGTTGGTGGTAGAGGTGTAAGATCTGAGGCAGAGAAGAAAGGGAGATTCTCCCGAAAGGTCACATCAGCAGATACAGTCACTTTTCGGTTAGCCGGAGAGTAACATACGTAGTATTTTTGGGGCCAACAAAGATATGTTTGGCCCCCCGAGGATCCAACTTGCCCATGGATGGACCAAGAGTGTGGACATAACAGACGCATCCAAAGATGCGGGGGGTAAGGGAGAATGACGGAATAGAAGGGAACATGAGGCTGAATGGAGTGACATTCCAGATTACGGGGGAAGGAAGACGGTTGATCAAGTAACAGGCCGTGAAGAGGGCAAAGTTCCAATAAGATTTTGGGAACTTGCATCTGAAGCATGAAAAAGCAAGCCATATCTAGGAGATGCCGATTCTTACGTTCAGCGGTTCCGTTTTGTTGCGGGGTATATGCACATTAAGTTTGGTGAATAACCCTGAATTCAGAGTAGAGGTTTGCAAATTCGTGGCAAGTGTATTCACGGGCTTTGTCCGTGCGAATAGTTTTGATAGTTGTGGAGAATTGCATGCGGGTCTCAAGGAGGAAAGCTCGAAAGACCCGGGGAAGCTCGAAGCGATCACGAAGTAAGTAAAAGCATGTCATTCGGGAGTAATCATCAATAAAGGTTATGGAATAATGATAACCTGAAATGCTAGTAACTCTGTACGGTCCCCAAATATCGGAGTGTACTAAAATAAAAGGAGCAGTGCTCCGGGTACAATGAGACGAAAAAGATGAACGCAACTGATTGCCGTAAATACATGCTTTACACTGAAAAGAAGGTAAAGATACATCGGGAAGAGCCTTCTGGAGGACAGGTAAAGGGGCATGCCCAAGACGGCGATGCCAATCGACGGAGGAGACAAAAGACAAGATAGTTGGAGGGTCATCAAGGAGGTAGAGCCCGTTCTGCAGTCGCCCTTTACCAATGATAGTCCGTGTCCGTTGATTCTGTATCAGAAAAGAAGAAGTAAAGGTTATCGAGCAGTTTAAATCAGCAGTAAGGCGACCAACAAAAAACAAATTAAATGGGAAGCCCGGAACGTGAAGAGTCGAGCGAAGAGAGAGAGAGAGAGATATGAAGTGAGAGGGATATCAGCCGAGCCGGAGACAGGAACAATGTCCCCATTAGCCACTGTAATACATTTGGGATGATGAGAAGTCAGGTATTGTTGTGGTCGCAGAGAGGTGATGTGATGAGTAGCACTAGAATCCACTATCCAACGTGGACTAGTGGAGAGATAAGCGATACCTTCATGTGAGATGGAGGAAGCAGAAGCAACCGAGGCAGGTGGGCGAGTGAGCAGACCATGGAGTTGTTGCAGCTGAAGGCAGACCTCTTCAAGGTCAGTACGAGCGGAGGAGTCTGTGGCAGCAACAGTGGCCTGCGGGCGAGGGGGAAACCCATGCTTCCGAAAGCAAACAGCTTCAAGGTGGCCGTCCTTCCCGCAGAAGGAACACTTTGGTCGAGGCCGAGCTCCCCGATCTCGGCCCCGGGAGCCAGAACGTCCCCCACGAGCAGGAGGGGGAAGAGGTAGTAAGGGCGCCTAAGCCTGTTGTAGGAGAGCCGGTGACCGAGGAGCAGAACAATCAGGAGGCGAAACCTTGAGCAACATGGTACACACATCAGATAGGGATGAGGTAGCCGCAGAGGAGAGAATCTGTGTCCGAATGCTCTGAAGATGATGCAGTACACGAGCCATCATCATGGCCAAACCGACAACTTCTTTCTGAGCACGTTGTGCAGTGAGATCTAGCGTGGGAGGTTGATGCTGAATTCATGCTTCGACCAGAGTCTTGGCGCGAGCAACAAATGACGTGAGGTCGGAGGCCCCTCCAACATCGAGATTCTGAAGATCAGTGCTGATGTCGTAGAGGTGTTGGAGACTATCTTTGCCAGAATAGAGGGCCTGGAGCTCATCCCACATGGCCTTGGCGGTTTCATGATACATGACCATGCGGTATGGTTCACTATCCAGAGAGTTGAGGAGCCACGTCTGGATCCAACCGTCGTTGCGTAGCCAATCATCGGTGGGAGGAACGGGAGCGGCCTGGGTCAGATGATGAAGAAAGCCTTTCGATTGAAGCACACGGCGAACCAAGTGCACCCACTCCGTAAAGTTCTTCTTCCCGGTCAAAGAGATAATAGTAATCCACAATTCATCACGGATTTCAGGGGAAGGAACTGGGCGGTCAGTAGATGAAGCCGCCGGTTCGGCAGAGTTAATAGAGGACCACATGACCAGTCGGGCAGAGGACTAGGCCGCCAAGAGGTCAAGCGTCGGATAGACAAGGATACCGCACAGGAAGACCAAAATCAGACAGCAGGCAGGCCGTACGAGAAGACATACAGTACCAAGGCAGCAGCTAGAGCATAAGAGGCATCGATCAGAAGAGGTCGAGCGGATAGAATGCGAACTGAGGAGGCCGCACCGTCTTGGTGATAAGCCACTAGCGGCAAGAAGCCGCGACCACGATGCTAAGCCCGTAGCGGTTAGGGAGACCACTGCGACTAACCGACCCGAAGGACGCACGAGAAAGAAGCCAGACACAAGAAGTCCACACAGTCAAAGTGAGTACACCAGCGGCAGGGGACGATGCCACGACCAAGTGCGGAAATCGCCGCGGATAGAGAAGCCGCGGGACGAGAGGAAGCCGCGCGGTTAGCGAGGAAGACGCCCGGGAGAAGAAGAAAAAAAGCAGGGAGAGGCCGCAAGCTAAGAGGGGAGCTCGCTGCGGGAAGAGAGAAACAAACCTCGCGGGTAGAGAGGAAACCGCGCTGGTCAAGAAAGAGTGGGAGAGGGCCCCACTAGAGAGAGAACTCCTATAAAAGGATAGAGAGTAAAAAGAAAGAAGGTGGAGGCCACATGATATGAGGAGGGGAAGAGAGTGGCGGGTAGAGAAATCCTAGCCGCGCGCCTTGCGTGAGAAGGGAAGGCCGCCCGGTTAGAAAAACAGAGACCGCGCCTAGCGCAAACAGAGGAAGGTCGGGCGGTTAGCAGAAAACTAGCCGCAAGAAGTGACCGAGTCCCTCTGATACCATGCAGAGAAAACTCAAACTTGTAAATACTTTCTCTATATTCAAATACAAAGTATGAATACATATTTATAGGAGGGAGAAAAAGAGAAGAGAGTCCTATACATGATGTGGGACTAAAGAAGAGAGAAAAATAAACAAATACATGAGCTATATGAGCCCCTTTACATGGGCTTTTCTAACACCATTAATATACCCTTAATTACAGCACCCGCCAAGCTGGTGAGTATATATCATCGTAAACCAAATTGTTAGATGTATGCTAAATTCTAGACCCCTTAGGCCCTGCTTGTTTGGCGGGTTTTCGGAAGAGGGAATTGATTTTGTTCTAAAACCAAAAACTCATAGGTTTTGGAATTGGGACAAAACTCAATTCGTTGTTTGTTTGCAGGATGAGGATAAGTGTACAACCCTGTGTCCGGCGAGCGGGTCCCGACAGGGAGGTTGAGCAGGCCTGGCCCCGCGACCCGCACCCTGGCGACAAGACGGGCTATACGGCGGAAGGGCTGGCCCGCTCCCGCCACTCCAGGCGAGCGAGCCAGCCAGGCGAGTGAGCTGGCGACCCGCGGTTGGCGGGTCGATCGAAGTCGCGACGACCGCCGACCAACCTCCACACGCGACCTGGCTGCCGATCCGCCCGGCAGAAGACGGGCAGCTCGCCCATATCGTCTCGCGCTTGCCCAGGGAGGATAGGCGAGCCGCGAGGCCAGGCCGCGCCCGCCTCCTGCGGGGGAACTGAAGGCGAGCTGACCCCCCAGGGGTGCGAATAGCTACTCAGGACAGCGGAGCCTCGCTGTTGGCAGACCAGGTTGGACTGCGCATAGCTATTCAAAACAGCGGAGTTTGGCTGTTGGCAGACCCAACCAGGGGCCTTTTTGGTATTTCCAGGTCAGTCCTTTTGGTTATTGGCAGTTCAGATTCTGGAAATCTATAAATAAGACCCAAGAGGTACCTCAGGACGGACGCTTGCAGTGCCTCCTTACTCTCATCTTCAAGTGTTCTCTGAGGGTACCTTAGCTCGGCTCTTGGCTAAGGAGCGGAATCGCTCAGAGATCTTCCGGGTTTGTGGTGGGACCTCCCTGCCGAGCCCTTGGGTCTGTTCTCTCTTGTCTCTCTCGTTGTTTTTCTTGCAGGAGCAAAGTAGGCGCGAGACCACCCCTTCCCCAAGGGTCGAACTCCACAAGAGACCAGATTCCGGTTTCAACATTTTGGTGCGGTGAGCGTGGACAGTGGTTAGTGCAGAAAAGCTTCGGCGAGCTCAATGACGGGAGGTCAAGGATTGACAGACAGGACTCGCCACCCCCACCACCTCTTGCAACGGTGGGAATGTTTGAAGACTTCAGGAATGAGGTGCTGACTCTGGTCAAGATCGCGCTCGGCACGCGGGCCGAGTGCTCGACTCCGGCGATCCCGATCGCGGCCGCCCCCTCCTTAGGCGAGGACGCTCCCGGCAGGCGAGCCGGGAAGGAGGTGGCCGAGGAAGGCCGAGGAAGCGAGCTCCCGGGACGCGAGCTCTTCCCCGGTTCGGCAGGCCGAGGCCGATTCGGCGAGTTGGGCCCGCGAGACTCGCCGGCCCGCCAGGTGGGGGGAGGCAGCCCCTTCAGCGAGCTGGTCTCCTCAGCTCCAGTACCAGACGGGTTCAGGGAGCCCGAGATGACCTACTACACCGGGAAGGGAGACCCGGTTCAGCACGTCCAGTGGTTCGAGGACGTAGTCTCCATCCGTCAGATGTCGGACGGATTCAAGTGCCGTCTCTTCGCCATCACCCTCCGAGAGAAGGCAAGGGAGTGGTTCCACCAGCTGCCGGCCAGTTCCATCTATTGCTTCGAGGACCTGCGCCGAAGGTTCATGTTGAGGTTCACTACCTCAAAGAAGAGGAAGAAGGAGTCCGAGTCCCTGTTCCACATAAAGTAGGGGGTGAACGAGACGTTGGGGAGCTATGTGGATCGGTTCCAGGAGGAGGTTACCCAGGTCCAGGAGATGCCGGGCCACAGTCTGATGATGGCCTTCACCCTGGGCCTGCAGCAGGGTTTCTTCCGCATGGAGCTGAAGAGAATTCCCCCCCTCTCCTACGAGGAGCTGATGGAGAGGGCGGCGAGAGAGGTCGACGGGGAGGCGTCGAACCCGGAATTTGCAAGGAAGTTGGCCAGGTGGGCGACTGAGGAGGAAAAGGAGTCGAAGGGAGGAAGAGGACAGGAAGAGAGAAGGGGGGAGCCTAGGCAAAGGGAGCAGAGGGAGCAGAGGCAGCCCCAATGGCAGCAGCCGCCGAGGTGGGGGCACCAGGAGCCCGACCGTCGGCTGGGCTGGAGGCCTGAGTGGCAGGGGCAGGGCCACAGAGGGGGAACTTCGGGAGGGGTCACTTTCAGGGGAGGCAAGACCAATTCCACCCCCCAGGCTGGAGGCAGGGCCAGAGGCCCCGACTCCCCGATCAGGAGGAAGCCATGGCCATAGCTCTGGGAGCCAGGAGGGGGATCATGAGAAGGAGGAGAAGGGAGTTCAGGGTGGAGCTACCCTACTGCGACTTCCATCAAGAAGAGGGGCACGCAACAGCCACGTGCCCGGAGTTCCTGGACTTGAGGGGGAACAGGGGGCGGCAGCAGCAGCAGGAGGAGGTGCGGCAGGAAGTGAGGATCGAAGAGGTCCTGCCTCGGGCGGAGGAGGATCGCTGCGAAGATCGGGTGGACGTGGGGACCCGAGGAGGGATCGGAGTGATCCACGGGGGAGTGGGGATCGAGGCTTCCCGCAAGGCAAGCCTCCACACCATGTACCGGCGGAGCGTCGCCTCTACGTCCCAAACCCCGCCGCCAGAGGAGAGGATCACCTTCTCCAGAAGTGATATGCCAGACCACGAGGATCCGTTCTGTGATGCGCTGGTCATCAAGACCGCCATCGAGAATTTCACGGTCTCTCGGATCCTCGTAGACAATGGAAGCTCCGTGAACGTCGTCTTCAAAAAGGCGTTTGACGCGATGCAAGTGGAAGCTAAGAGGGTGCTGGCCTCGGACGGGCCCTCGTTCGGATTCTCGGGAGAAAGGAAGGAGGTAGAGGGAGGAGTCGGCCTCCATGTCACCCGGGGGGGGCAGTCCCGAAACTGCAAGTTCGTCATTGTGGACGCCCCCAGCAGCTACAGCGCAATCTTCGGGAGGCCCCTGATCAGTGCCTTCCGCTGCGTCCCCTCATCTTTCCATCAGTGCCTGAAGTTCAACGCTGAGGGGGTGCAGGTCAGGGTTAGGGGAGACCCAAAGGTGGCGCGGGAGTGCTACGTCACCGCGGTAAACACCATCTCTTGGCAGGAAGGAGCCGAGGAGATGGGGCGGAGGATGGAGGAGGACGAGCAGGAAGCCGGAGAGGTGGAGCTGGGGGTGAGGGACTGCGCAGAGAAGGCGGAGGAGGGAGATCTGGAGGAAGTGGCCGAAGTAAGGGCCGTAGGAGGGGAGATGGAGGTAGAGGTCCCCGTTCCGGAGGAAGGGGACGCCGAAGGATGGGGGGAACGATCCAGGCTGGAGGCGGCAGAAGAAGTGGTGGAGCTGGAGGTGCTCACCCGGGGAGGAAGGATGGAGAAGGTTCGCGTCAGCGGAGTGCTGACCCCGGAGGACCAGGGCCGGATGCTGGAGTGCGTCCAGAAGAACGTGGACATCTTCGCCTGGGACGCCGCGGAGATGCCGGGGGTTGACGCGGATGTGGCCTGCCACCGCCTCAACTTGGACCCGGGGACACGCCCCGTCCAGCAGAAAAAGAGATCCACGACGGACAAGCTGGCAGAACCCATCAGGGAGGAGGTGGCGAAGCTTCTCAAAGCTGGCTTCGTGTCCGAAATTCAGTACCCCGGCTGGGTCTCCAACGTTGTGATGGTCAAAAAAGGAGACGGCCGCTGGCGGTTGTGTATCGATTTTTCCCTTCTTAATAAAGCTTGTCCTAAGGACTGTTACCCTTTGCCTCGGATCGACGCGCTGGTTGATTCCGCCGTCGGCTTTTCTGTAATGAGTTTTTTAGATGCCTTTTCAGGTTACCATCAGATCAGGATGCACCCCCCGGACATCAAGGATGTCTCATTCATCACAGGGGACGGCTGCTACTGCTACAAGATGATGCCGTTCGGACTGAAGAACGCTGGGGCCACCTACCAAAAAATGATGGACAGGGTCTTCAAGGAACAGAGGGGGAGGAACTTGGAGGTGTACGTGGACGACCTCATGATCAAGAGCCGGGACGTGAATTCCCACCTCCGGGATCTGGAGGAGACGTTCGCCCCCCTGCGCAGATATAAAATGCGGCTGAATCCCCTTAAGTGTGTCTTTGGGGCAAGCCGGGGGAAATTCCTGGGGCATCTCCTCACCCCCGCGGGGGTCGAGCCGAATCCGGACAAGGTCAAGGCCATCTTGGAGCTGGGGTCCCCGCGGAATGCAAAGGAAGTCCAACGGTTGACAGGGAAGCTAGCAGGATTGAGTCGCTTCCTTTCTCGGTCAGGGGAGAAGTGCTCCCCTTTCTTCAAAACGCTGAGGGGAGGCCAGAGGTTTGAATGGACCAAGGAATGCGATGAGGCGTTCCAGGCCCTCAAGGCGCAGTTGACACAGGCTCCGCTGCTCCAGGGGCCGAAGGAGGGTGAGGATTTGTTCTTATATCTCGGGGTCGGGGCAGAGGCCTTGAGCTCCGTCTTAGTACGTGAAGAGGGGAAGAGGCAGCTCCCCATTTATTATGTCAGCCGGGTCCTGAGGAAGGCCGAGCTCCGGTATCCAATCTTGGAGAAGCTCGCGTTCGCACTAATCGTCTCAGCTCGGAGGCTACGACCTTACTTCCAGGCGCACTCGATCCGAGTGGTGACCGACCATCCTCTCCGCAACATCTTCGAGGGGGTGGAGCATTCAGGCCGGCTGGCCAAGTGGTCGGTGGAGCTAAGCGAGTTCGATGTCTCCTTCGTTCCGCGGCTCTCGATCAAAGCTCAGGCGATGGCCGACTTCCTGGCCGACTACGTGGTAGAAGTAGCAGAGGAGGAGCTCACTTGCCCGACCCCTTGGAAGGTGAGGGTGGATGGAGCCTCAGGAAGACATTCTCTCGGGATAGGAGTGGTTCTGGAAAGCCCTCAAGGGACTCAGATTGAGCAGACGGTGGTGGTGCATTTCCCCATTACCAACAACCAGGCCGAGTACGAAGCAGTGATAGCGGGGCTGCGCCTGGCCAGAGAGCTGGGGGTGCTGGATGTGGAGGTCCTAACCGACTCCATGGTGGTGGCTTCCCAGATCAACGGGGAGTTCGAAGCAAGGGAGCCCACTTTGCAATTATACTTGGCCAAAGCGAAGGGGGTCATAGGGACCTTCCAGACCTTCTCCATCCGACACGTGCCAAGGGGAGAGAATGAACAGGCCGACCAACTGGCGAAGCACGGCCCCCGAGCAGGGGGCACCATCACCGGCCTGTTCCGCCCCTCCATCGAAGAAGGAGAGCTCATTGAGATCGATCAGCAGCCTTCGTGGATGGACCCAGTAGTAGTTTTCCTCTCCACGGGAGAATATCCGGAGGGGGTGGACAGGAAGAAGCTAAGGCACAAGTCAGCTTACTACCTTCTTAAGGACAGGCAGCTGTACCGGAAGACCCTCTCCGGGATGTTGGCTCGCTGCGTAGCCGAGGGTGAGGCGCAGAGGATCCTGGAGGAAGTCCACTCCGGGGAGTGCGGAAGTCATTCCGGGAGTCGGACCCTGGAAGGAAGGATAGTCAGGCAAGGGTATTTCTGGCCCACCCTGGGTCGAGACGCCGCGGAGTTCGCAAGGAGATGTCATAAGTGCCAGCTGTTCGCCCCCCTCCAGCTACAACCGGCCCAACAACTCAAGAGTATCACGGCCCCCTGGCCCTTTGCAATCTGGGGAATGGATTTGGTTGGACCGTTCCCCCAGGCCAGCGGCCAGAGAAGGTTCCTCCTAGTGATGATCGACTACTTCTCAAAGTGGATGGAGGTGAAGACGTTGGCCAAGGTGACCTCCCAAGTGATCAGGAACTTCGTCTGGGGGGAGATCATCTGTCGCCACGGGATGCCGCAAGCCATCGTCACCGATAACGGACCCCAGTTCGCCAGTGCCGAGTTCACCAGCTTCTGCGAGCAGCTTGGAATCGACCTCAGGTTCGCCTCGGTCCACCACCCCAGGAGCAACGGGCAGGTGGAGGCGGCGAACAAGATCATCGTCAATCTCCTCAAGAAGAAGGTGGAAAACTTGAGGGGGAGCTGGGTGGAGCAGCTCCCCGCCGTTCTTTGGGCCCTTAGAACCACCCCAAACACGGCCACGGGGGAGACCCCCTTCAAGCTCTCCCATGGGTGCGAGGCGGTGCTCCCCATAGAATTTGAGGTCCAAACGCCGCGAGTCGGAACGGCCAGGGAGGGCCGAGAGGAATGGCAAGTCGAGAACGGGGAGGGGCTGAGACTCTCCCTTGACATGGTAGAAGAATTGAGGGATCTTTCGGCCATCCGACAGGAGGAGGTCAAAAGGAGGATGACAAAATACTTTGACAAGCATGTCAGGGTCAAGCAGTTCGCAGAAGGGGACCTGGTGCTGAAGAAGGTGGACGCGGCAGGGAGGTCAGCGTCCGTAGGGAAGCTCAACCCCAGCTGGGAGGGGCCGTTCATTGTGAAGGAAGCTTTGAGGTCAGGGGGCTATCGGCTCCAAAATGTAGAGGGCGAGGTCCTGAGTCTCACCTGGAGTGGAGACGACTTGAAGAGGTTTTTTCCCTAAGCTCCTGTAAGCGACGCGATTTGTTATAATGAAGTCTTTCTTCTCTCCCCCCCCCCCCCAGGATTGTCATATCTAGCTTGCTCAGAGAATTGGAATGTGTTTGGACCCCGAGAAGATCCCGCTGCCAGGCTCCCACCTAGCTGGCAGGGCCGGAAGTCACTCGGTGTCATCCTTAGCCTCGAGAAGATCCCGCTGCCAGGCTCCCACCTAGCTGGCAGGGCCGGAAGTCACTCGATGGAATGTGTTTGGACCCCGAGAAGATCCCGCTGCCAGGCTCCCACCTAGCTGGCAGGGCCGGAAGTCACTCGGTGTCATCCCTAGCTTCGAGAAGATCCCGCTGCCAGGCTCCCACCTAGCTGGCAGGGCCGGAAGTCACTCGATGGAATGTGTTTGGACCCCGAGAAGATCCCGCTGCCAGGCTCCCACCTAGCTGGCAGGGCCGGAAGTCACTCGGTGTCATCCCTAGGCTCGAGAAGATCCCGCTGCCAGGCTCCCACCTAGCTGGCAGGGCCGGAAGTCACTCGATGGAATGTGTTTGGACCCCGAGAAGATCCCGCTGCCAGGCTCCCACCTAGCCGGCAGGGCCGGAAGTCACTCGTTGTCATCCCTAGCCTCGAGAAGATCCCGCTGCCAGGCTCCCACCTAGCTGGCAGGGCCGGAAGTCACTCGATGGAATGTGTTTGGACCCCGAGAAGATCTCGCTGCCAGGCTCCCACCTAGCTGGCAGGGCCGGAAGTCACTCGGTGTCATCCCTAGCCTCGAGAAGATCCCGCTGCCAGGCTCCCACCTAGCTGGCAGGGCCGGAAGTCACTCGATGGAATGACTCAGTAGGCGATAACTTGCAACCCCGAACAAATCACGTTGCCAGACTCCCACCTAGCCGGCGAGGCCGGGAACTACTCGAAAGGCACGAACAGCAGGTCGGAATCACAAGAGTTAGTCAGAAAAAAGGGAGGAAGGGCCTAGCATAGCCCCACCCTCAAGCCCCAGGAAAGGCGGCCGAGTAGACGCAAAGGCCGGGGCGAGAGCCCGCAGGGAGTTAGGCATACGGACGAGGGGCGAGCCGGCTCGCCTCGCTCGAGGGACGAACCGGCTCGCCTCGCTCGGCGGACGGGCAGCCGCCTCGTCCGAGCCGGGCCGCAGGGGCAGGTCGCGCCATCCGGCAATAACAGCGTTGGAAAAATGAGGCGGGCGAAGAGGGCATTCATAAAAGGAACAATAGCTAAAAAATACGAAGTATAAGCGCAACTCGCGCATACATCTCAGAACAGATTGATATACATGATAATGTTCATCTAAAAGAATAAATTACGAGAGTCTGGGGAAACGCGAGATCTGGGTTGAGAAATCCTAAATGGGCCGGAAGCCTTTGTCGCCAGGTTCCGGCACGGGGAGAAACAGCGCCGGCACCACGTCTTCCGCCGAGAGTCCCGCTGCCTCGCTCGTAAGCAGATCCGCGCGCCGCAGCATTTGCATCGTGTATTTCGCTGCGCTGGCCGCGTTCTTTTGCATCAGCACCTCCAGGTCGTAGTCGGAGAGGTGCTCACGCGGGCAGACCCTGCTGTCTGGAGGAGGAACAGCGGCGGCGGCCTCCAGCTCGCGTACCCGCGCCTCCAACGCCGCCTTCTCTTGGCCAAGGGTGGCGATCTCGGCACCCATCCGGCTCGCCGTCGCCGCGTCCTGGGGAAAAAGAATAAGAATAATCGTGAGCTGTGTCCGCGAAAAGGAGGGAGTGTGATTCAGGTTGAGCACGTACCACCCCGCCCAGGTACTGCGCGAGGGTCTCCTCGGCCGCGTCGGCTCGCCTCCTGAGAAGGTCCGCGTCCACCTGAGCGAGCTTCCGGGCCTCTTCCTTCTCATCCGCCATCTTTTGGATGGACGCGGCGTTCCGCTCCACCTGGGTGCAGCGCCTCCCCACCATGTGAGCCAGCTCCAGACCGCGCAGCTGGGCCCGTGCGCTCTCATGAATCAGCACTCGCGTCTCCTCCTTGTCATAAATGGCGGCGTCTTCACGCGAGTACAGACCAAAGGAGAAGTTGTATGCCTCCCCGCCGATGGTGTCCTGCTCCATCCAGCTCGGCAGCAAGGTCGAGATCATCGCGCGGTTCAACTCCTTATCCCACGACAGGAGCGGGACGCCGAGCTCGTCCTGGTACCTCTCGCCGTAGCCGAAGTTACGATGCCCTCTCGGCACCGGCTCCGCAGCAGCTTGAGACCCGCCCGGCGGCGCGGAGGTGCCCGCCGCCCCGACCGGGGAGTCGCTGGTCGAAGCAACCAGAGGGGGCGAGGGGCCCTCGGCCGGCAGGACCGCGGGAGCCTTGTCCTTCCTTTGCCTCGCGGCGAGTTGTTGATCCACGGTCTTCGCCACCTTTGACGGAGGGGCTGGCTGTCCACCACCCGGCCGCTTCTTGGCCGGGACCGATGGGATGTCGCGCTGGGCGGCATCCGCAGCCTGCGCGCGGGCGAGAACCCCGGGGGGAATACGAGCGCTCTCGTAAGGAGGGTGAAGAGGTATGTCGCGCTCGCCTGACAAAAGGAAGGGGTGAGATAAAGGAAGAAAGAGAATAAGGTATAACAGCGGCGAGAGACAAACCTCCCCCTGGCGGGGCAGCGGCGAGGTCGTCAAGATGGCGGCGCAGGAACGCAACCTCAAAATTCTTCCCAGCGAAGAACGCGCACAGGTCAGCTTCGTGGCCGCCTAGGCTGGGGGGCCGGTAGCTCGCCTCGCTAAGTTGCACCGGCGAGAAGGGGACGTTGCCGAAGTCCCCTTTGACGAACAAGAATCTCTTGAGCCAATTGTGACTCTTGTTGACTGTCTCCCGCACCTTGAGGTGGGCGCTGGAGAAGTAGGCCGTCCCGTCTCGATTCGCCCGGAAGGAGAACAGCTTCCGGAACACGGCGAGGCTGAACTCCACCCGCTCCTCTCGCAGGAAGCAGGCGAACCCCACCATGACGGCTATGGAGTTCGGGGTCATTTGGCCTAGGACGACCCCGAAATACTTCAACACCTGTCGCACCTCGTGCCACAGGGGAAGTCGCAAGCCCACCTCAAAGTGAGCGAGAGGGATGACGAGCTCGTCCCTAGACAAGTCGTTGATCTTCTCCCCATCCCCGGGCCGCCTCGCAGAAAAGCCCGGCGGAACGTGGTCGCCAAGGGCATCCAGGTACTCGCGCTCAGAGAGGACGGCGCGAGGAAAATCGTGCTCGGAGAAGGTCCAAGCGCACTTGCTTCGGCCGTCCACGTCGCCGCCGCCTCCGCCCATTCCCATCGAGTCGCCGCCGAACGCGCGAAGAAGAGACAGAAGGCGAACACAGACGGTACTCCGCGGGGAACGGGAAGCAGGAGGGTTTGGAATCGGTGGAGAGATAAGGGCCTGCAAGGCCTATTTATAGGAAAAGAGAAAGGGCGGGAAACCTCCCGCCGAAAGATGGGGTGCGGATAGCAAAAATCAATCCGACGGTTCGACTTCCCGCGCGCGACCGCACCTCAAAGGTCGGTCCGGCACGGTTCTCTCCCGGCCGTAACCGCGGGAGACCAGTGCGGGCGAGCCTCAACCCGCACCCGCACGCTGTTCCGCGCGAGTCGGGAGAATCCCGTCTGGCGAGCCCCTCGGCTCGCCCTCGCCCCGATCAGCGCAGGAGGAAGAACGGGCCTTTCCCTTAACCCGCCCACAGAAAACAATAAAAACAGCATGATATTTCCAATGAACCTCAGCAGTAACAAGTTAGGCCCATAGGCGGGCTAAAACAGTCGCTAGCGATTACAAATACAAGATACAAGATAACTCCGAAATGACAACAACCCCGCGGTATCCCGCAAGCGAGGGGCAGAAAACTGGGTCAGTACTCGACCCACTTCCACCTGTGCCGCCTCTTCGTTCCCGATCGCGGCGGCACACGAGGATTGTGGTAATCGCGAACCGCCACCAGTTCCCGCTGAGCCAGGCCGACCTGCTCCATGGCGCTCTTAAGATGCCCCTCGGCTCGCGTTATATGCACGCCCGGTGAGGTGACATCGTCGTCTTCCGCTTCGCGCGGAGGGCCCTCCAAGGCCGCGAGCCGGGCCTCGGTCTCGGCCTTGTCGTCATCGATCCTCCTCATGATCTCCTGCAGCAGCAGTGTGTGTTTCTGGAACAGCCGCGTCACCTGCCTCTTCATCCCCGCCGCATCGGTTGGGTCGCCCAGGTAGTCAGAAACACTGTCCACGTCGGGCGGAGGCGAGTACCCTTCGCTCATCTCGGTTTCGGAAGAGGCCCTGTTAAAGCCTGCAAACGGGGGTGGGTCAGAAGGAGCGAGCAAGAGATGAAGCCAACAATAAAAGCCAACTCACCAGGGGTTGACATGTCGCCCGCACCGACAGATGGGCGAGAAGAGCCCGGCCGACCCTGAAAGTTTCCTCCCTCGAGGGTCTCAAGGGATTTTCCCAGCCCGTGGGAAGCCGCCGGACAGGGAGTTTCCGGAGGTGGGCGGTCTGGAACCGGGGAACCAGCGACCTTCTCGGGCGACACGCGAGGGGGGCGATCCTCTCCCCCATTCCCCACCTCTTCACAGGGAATCGCTTGCAAGACAAAAGGTCAGAGTTACAGCAATAACCCGCGGAAGGTCACGTACCCCGGGGATTACCTCGACACCCGCCGCCGAGCTGGAGCCCGGACAGTCACCCGCCAGAGACCGCCTGACAATCTTTCCCTTCACCGGCCTGAAGAGAGGGCCGGGAGACCCGCGTGATAACCAAGGGGCAGCCTCGAGGGCCTCCTCCTGATTCTTCAGGCCCGCTGCCGCCAGGCGAGCTCGCACCTCTTCGCTGACCGGCATCAGGAAATTAAGGTCTGCTCAAAGGAAATGAAAGGATCTGGGTAGCCCCCTCCAGGGGTTAGCGGTGTGTATTTATAGCAGGACAGTGGGCCCCCACCAGAAGATTCTCTGCCAGCTCAGCACAGAGCTCGCCGAACACGCGGGTTGGATGATTCTTTCCGAGCTTGTTTCAAACTCACAAAGAGCGGGGATTGTGTACAACCCTGTGTCCGGCGAGCGGGTCCCGACAGGGAGGTTGAGCAGGCCTGGCCCCGCGACCTGCACCCGGGCGACAAGACGGGCTATACGGCAGAAGGGCTGGCCCGCTCCCGCCACTCCAGGCGAGCGAGCCAGCAAGGCGAGTGAGCTGGCGACCCGCGGTTGGCGGGTCGATCGAAGTCGCGACGACCGCCGACCAACCTCCACACGCGACCTGGCTGCCGATCCGCCCGGCAGAAGACGGGCAGCTCGCCCATATCGTCTCGCGCTTGCCCAGGGAGGATAGGCGAGCCGCGAGGCCAGGCCGCGCCCGCCTCCTGCGGGGGAACTGAAGGCGAGCTGACCCCCCAGGGGTGCGAATAGCTACTCAGGACAGCGGAGCCTCGCTGTTGGCAGACCAGGTTGTACTGCGCATAACTATTCAAAATAGCGGAGTTTGGCTGTTGGCAGACCCAACCAGGGGCCTTTTTGGTATTTCCAGGTCAGTCCTTTTGGTTATTGGCAGTTCAGATTCTGGAAATCTATAAATAAGACCCAAGAGGTACCTCAGGACGGACGCTTGCAGTGCCTCCTTACTCTCATCTTCAAGTGTTCTCTGAGGGTACCTTAGCTCGGCTCTTGACTAAGGAGGGGAAGCGCTCAGAGATCTTCCGGGTTTGTGGTGGGACCTCCCTGCCGAGCCCTTGGGTCTGTTCTCTCTTGTCTCTCTCGTTGTTTTTCTTGCAGGAGCAAAGTAGGCGCGAGACCACCCCTTTCCCAAGGGTCGAACTACACAAGAGACCGGATTCCGGTTTCAACAATAAGGATGACAATGATGAGGGACTTTTTTCGGATCCCGACACCCATAGTCATAAATGCTCGCATTGAAAAACAAATATCATATGTGTAGAAAAAGAAAGCAAGAAACCTTGTAGGCTGTATTTCCTATATAAACTTTAAGTATGAGTACAAATATATAGGTAGAGAGGAAGAGAGAAATCCCAAGAATACAATGTGGGACTAAACGTAAGACAACTTGAGCTCATAAATGTGCCACAATTACAATGAGATTTTACATAATTTTCTACTATCTTGTAACACTCCCTCGTAGGCTGAAGCATACCAATCATAAGCACCAAGCTTGGATAGAAACTGCTGACACAATGACGGAGGTAGAGCCTTGGTAAAGATGTCTGCAACTTGCTCGGAGGCTGGAACATGTTCCAATTCAAGTTTCTTCAGTTGGACCTTCTCCCGGACAAATTGACAATCAACCTCAATGTGTTTTGTTCGCTCATGGAACACAAGATTCTTCACAATATGTATAGCAGTCTGACTGTCGCAAAATAGAGTAGCAGGTGAGGAGAGTTTGACACCCAAATCACAAAGAAGACTCTCTAACCAGGTAAGTTTAGATACGATAGCAGCCATAACACGATACTCGGCTTCAGCAGAAGAGTGAGCAACAACCGATTGCTTCTTGCCGCGCCATGTGATGAGATTTCTTCCAAAGTAGGTACATAAACCAGTGGTGGATCGTCGATCGTCAAGCGAGCCCGCATAATCAACATTAGTGTACACAACAAGTGATAAATAGGGGGATGGCTTGTATACCAACCCTCGTCCCACGGCAGCTTTCAAGTACCCGAGGATGCGTTCGACAGCCTGTAGATGAGATATTCTTGGTGAATGCATAAAGCGACTAACCACTCCAACAACAAAAGAGATATCAGACATTGTAACTGTTAGGTATATAAGTTTTCCTACAAGGCGCCGATAATATTTAGGATTTGTAAGTAGATAATCTAATTCGGTTCCATGAGCACTTAGCTTGCGTTTGACATCCATAGGTGTTTTCGCGGGTTTACATCCGGAATAACCAACATACTGAAGAATGTCAAGACAATATTTTCGTTGAGATAGGACCAGACCATCAGGTCTTCGAGCAATCTCACGTGCAAGGAAGTACCGAAGGTTTCCCAGATCTTTTGTTTGGAAGACAGAGTTTTAAGTATTGTTTGATCTGTTGTATCCTAGTAGAGTCATCACCAGTTATCAAAATATCATCCACAAAAACTAAGAAAATAACAGTCCCTGTTGATCGATGACAGGTAAAAAGAGAGGAGTCAGCCGAGCTTCGCTGAAAGCCAATATCACGAACGATCTTGCTAAATTTTTCAAACCAAGTGTAACAACCCCTTAATACCTAAACCTACCCCCCATTTTAATAATAATAATAATATAAACCTAAACATACCCCCTTCTTTTAAAAGAACCGACCGGTGCTCAAATCCCGCACCCCGCATTCCCGCAGGAAATCTCGATCCCGCCTCCTCCGCGCCCCGACGGCCCCGGATCCGTCGCCAGCACCTCCTGCCGCCCCGAGACTCCTCCCCGTGGCCGGAAATTCCTTCCTCTAGGCCCGACGCGTCTTCCTTTTGCTTCCCCGTCGTCTCCGGTGTTTTCCTTGGCCGACGGATTCCCGCAACCACCCTTCTCTTGGTCGGTTATCTTCTTCCCTCTTCTCCTCCTCCGGCCAGTGAGGGCAAAGGCAACATTCTTCCCCGGCAACTCTAGCTCATACTAGTTCCGGCCGGTGGTTTTTGTGAGGGACTCCTAGGGTTTCGCTCGAAACCCCTCTTCGTGGATTTCAGAGCCCCGATCTGGTCTCCTTAGGTAAGGATTTCCACCAACCTCTTTTATTTTTTTTATTTCCCTAAATTTTTCTTGCAAATTTTCGCTCTCCGACCTAGGGTTTCTGTCAAACCAACTTATGTCCATCGTTTAACCCTCTAATCCCAGATTTGTTTGTGTTTTCCGGTGCATCTCCTCAGATCTAGGTGGTGGAATCGCTCCAAGACTTCTCCGAATTAGGGCTTTTCGCATTCGAACGCCGCCAAAATCCCCGACCCCTCGCGGTAGCCTCTTCTCCCCTCACTCTCGAGGGAGGTAAATTCCTAAACTCCTCTCATATTGTGTAGCGCTGTCATCAAATGCGTGTGCAAGTGTAGGAACCTTATTATTGCTTTGAAGTACATTTTTGATCTTGGAACAGGTTTAACTAGAGTCGTTAACATCGCTTGCGCCATTTAGCTGTCGCTAGCATTTTCGATGTCACCTTAAGACAAGTAGAGAACCCCCTTTTACTTGCAAAACTTTAGATTTAATCTGGTTACCTGTTCTTTTACCAATGCTTTTTCTACAAAATTCTGGACTCTCATAATGTTGACATAACATAACATAATAAGTAACCAACATACTGAAGAATGTCAAGACAATATTTTCATTGAGATAGGACCAGACCATCAGGTCTTCGAGCAATCTCACGTGCAAGGAAGTACCGAAGGTTTCCCAGATCTTTTGTTTGGAAGACAGAGTTTTAAGTATTGTTTGCTCTGTTGTATCCTAGTAGAGTCATCACCAGTTATCAAAATATCATCCACAAAAACTAAGAAAATAACAGTCCCTGTTGATCGATGACAGGTAAAAAGAGAGGAGTCAGCCGAGCTTCGCTGAAAGCCAATATCACGAACGATCTTGCTAAATTTTTCAAACCAAGTGTAACAACCCCTTAATACCTAAACCTACCCCCCATTTTAATAATAATAATAATAATATAAACCTAAACCTACCCCCTTCTTTAAAAAGAACCGACCGGTGCTCAAATCCCGCACCCCGCATTCCCGCAGGAAATCTCGATCCCGCCTCCTCCGCGCCCCGACGGCCCCGGATCCGTCGCCAGCACCTCCTGCCGCCCCGAGACTCCTCCCCGTGGCCGGAAATTCCTTCCTCTAGGCCCGACGCGTCTTCCTTTTGCTTCCCCGTCGTCTCCGGTGTTTCCCTTGGCCGACAGATTCCCGCAACCACCCTTCTCTTGGTCGGTTATCTTCTTCCCTCTTCTCCTCCTCCGGCCAGTGAGGGCAAAGGCAACATTCTTCCCCGACAACTCTAGCTCATACTAGTTCCGGCCGGTGGTTTTTGTGAGGTACTCCTAGGGTTTCGCTCGAAATCCCTCTTCGTGGATTTCAGAGCCCCGATCTGGTCTCCTTAGGTAAGGATTTCCACCAACCTCTCTTATTTTTTTTTATTTCCCTAAATTTTTCTTGCAAATTTTCGCTCTCCGACCTAGGGTTTCTGTCAAACCAACTTATGTCCATCGTTTAACCCTCTAATCCCGGATTTGTTTGTGTTTTCCGGTGCATCTCCTCAGATCTAGGTGGTGGAATCGCTCCAAGACTTCTCCGAATTAGGGCTTTTCGCATTCGAACGCCGCCAAAATCCCCGACCCCTCGCGGTAGCCTCTTCTCCCCTCACTCTCGAGGGAGGTAAATTCCTAAACTCCTCTCATATTGTGTAGCGCTGTCATCAAATGCGTGTGCAAGTGTAGGAACCTTATTATTGTTTTGAAGTACATTTTTGATCTTGGAACAGGTTTAACTAGAGTCGTTAACCTCGCTTGCGCCATTTAGCTGTCGCTAGCATTTTCGATGTCACCTTAAGACAAGTAGAGAACCCCCTTTTACTTGCAAAACTTTAGATTTAATCTGGTTACCTGTTCTTTTATCAATGCTTTTTCTACAAAATTCTGGACTCTCATAATGTTGACATAACATAACATAATAAGTAACCACCTCAGTATGAAACATAAAGACAAATCTGTAGTTGTAAGTAAATACTTGAATTGTAGCGTCTAACTGGGCATCTGTCTGCTGACATGGTCACGACAAGCAGGATTACTTTTTCGATAAGACTTGCACATAGATCTGATCGTGAGCTATGTGCGCCCGCTATAGCACCTACACTTCATCGATCACGACTTACAACATTTTACATTAGACTATACTCCGGAGTAGGCTAATCTTTCAGAAATGTCTGTTTGACCTGATTTTTGGTATGTTTGGTAGCTTCGTACAAGATAGATCAGTACTCGAATATGTCTGTTCGTTTTTGCTCCCATTTTGATTAATTAACTTGCTATTGTTTAAATATTAAGTTCTAAGACATTTTCCTGCTGTCTTGAATTTGCCTTAGATTTCGTGACTGCGCCGCCTGCCCCCTGAGCTACCTCTCGTTCAGCTGCAGTTTTGATTGGAGGTTTTTCCTTTGTAGTTGCTTGTATCAGGTTTTATGTATTTGAATCATTTATTGTCTGGTCGTTTATCATGTACTAATTATGGTAAGACATTTTCTTTTGAATCATGGACAACTTGTAGGATGTTTCTGATGTACTAAATCATTTCATTTTATGACGTTTCCATTACTGTTGTTATTGCATTTATTTCTGTTTCAGTACTATGTGTAACATTAAATTTTACAAGGAAATACATGTGCATTAAATTTTCACTGTTTTAAAATCTTAAGCGCTTCCGCATATATCTTTTTTTTTAAAAAAAAATCATAAACTTTTCAACAAAACAGCTATTTAATTTCAGATTTTCTCTGTATCCGCCTTAGCAGACATGTTTTCTTTTCGCCCATGCCTGTGGCATCACGGCCCGCCCGAAGCGCACTCTGACTTTCGTCGAGACGGATCGTGACAGTTGGTATCAGAGCCAGGTTAGCTATAAAAAGAAAAGAAGTATTTTGAAATTATCAAGTATTTTAAATTATATTATGTAAATACAGGAGCATACATTATATTTCACTCACCCTGTCATTATTTGTTGTTCGCGGCTGAAACATTGCACACACTCACTCATAATCATGAATAGTATGCACACGAATGTTAAGGGGTTATGGACAAACTTAACATTTTTGTGCATATGAATTTCCACTAGTCTATACACCGCTTGCGAATATTAAATTGTATGAGCGGTTTAATATTTTTAAGTGCGTTGACATTAGAATCATAATATGAATGACATGTTAAGTGATATGGGCGCTTAACATGACATGTGTATCCATTCATGAACATTCGTATGAATGCATTTTAGACATAATTGCATTGCATGCATAACATAACTCATTACACAAATGTTTAGCCAAGAACAACAGATGATGATTGTACATACATTGATTGATAAATTGTTTGACATTTCATGTGATTACTTGTCATTTTAACATGAGCATTACCTAGAGTTGTCCAATAAAAATGCTGTAACTAATATATGATTTATGTATTCGACAGTATCAAAATGCTAGAACTTGTTCTTCCTTAATCTTCTATGATTAACGTAACTGTCTATCTTACTCGTTTCCTTTGTGTTCCTCCTTAGATGGCCCCTAAGCGATCGCAGCGTAAGAAGGCTACACCTCCTGCCTGAGCAACTTCTGGAGACGCCACTGCCCAGCTGTTGAGGCAGATTCTCGAGCGTCTCACTCGCTTAGAGGAAGATCGTCAAACTCGTGACACAGCTCCTGATTCTGGCAGCGCAAGGACAGCTGGAGTCACTGCTACCGCCGCTCTTGGAACCACCCCTCTTGCACCTGGTTCAGGAACTGGCTTGCTTACTGACACCCTGGTGGTCCCGCTCGTGCCAGGTCTAGTTGATCCTCCTGTGGCGATGGCAGATACACTGGCGTTCAAGAGGCTGAACCCGCCGCCCTTCAATGACAGTCGCGATTTCTTCGTCATTTCAGAGTGGCTCTCCTAGATGGAGAAGCACTTCGAGTATGTCGGAGTCCCTGTGACACAAAAGGTTCATCTTGCGGCCTACCAGCTGACCGAGGATGCATACACCTGGTGGCTTCAGCGTCGCAGTCTCCCCAATTCTTCCGCTATGACCTGGGAGCAGTTCAAGAATACACTCATGGAAAAGTTTCTTTCGTCTGTAGAGCGAGACAAGTTAGCCGAAAGGTTCCTGTCCCTTCAGCAGCCCGGCAGGACCGTGACTGAATATGAGATAGAGTTCTCTCGTCTATCTCTCCTTGCCGCAGAGTTCGTGTCCGATAAGTCTAAGAAGATCAGTCGATTCGTGAAGGGCCTCCGACATGACTTCCGCCAGCATGTGGTAGCCCACGACACCACCACCTACGCCGAGACTGTTGGGGCCGCCTTGAAGGTTGAGGCTATTGAGCTGGACCGCACTGCCAAGAAAGTTCAGCATAGTACAAGCAATGTCGCTGCACCTGACCACAAGCGTAAGAGTGCTCCACCTCAGGAGCATGGTCCCAAGTCCCAGGAGGTGTGTGCCTACTGCCATAAAGTTGGTCATACCATCCTAGTCCGCCGCTCCCTCTTGAAGAAGCAGAAGTTGATTGTGCCCGCACAACAACCCCAGGTTACGCTTTCCTCTGCCTCCTCCGTCTGTACTTATTGTAAGAAATCAGGTCACTTGGTGAGAGATTGTCGCCGCAAGATGAATACCTGCTTCAGATGTGGGCAATTTGGACATCAGATTAAAGATTGCCCCGTGAAGGAAAACCCGATCCCCGCTCAGCCTCTGCATGCTATTTCTGGTGCCCAAGATAAGGGCAAGGCTGTGCTGAACGTCACCACTCAGTGCGAGGCGCTCCCATCTACCTCTATCATCTCTGGTATGTTTTATGTAAAGTTTTTTTGTTAATTTTCTGCATCTTTTCATTTGCTGCCTTAGTGTCAAATAATCTTGAATGTGCCCGTAATGTTCATTTCTAGGGAGTTTTAGGGTCAAGAACAAGTGAATGCAAATCCTATTCGATTTTGGGGCATCTCACTCTTTTATAGAGCGTCATATCGTGGATCTTCATAGTTGGTCTACTTCGCCACTCGAAGTCCCTTTCGAGATTTCTGTGCCCGACCATCTGCACTTGTCAACTAGAGGCATTCTCAATTGTCCGATACTGCTTGGTGAATTGCAAGTTGTTGGTGATCTCATAGTCCTGGATATGATAGAATTCGACGTAATTTTGGGTATGAACTGACTGATCGTGTATCGAGCAAAACTGGACTGTGGCAAAGAGGGTCAATCTCAGTATCAATGACAAGGACTACAGCGTCCATGTTAGGACCACCCGTAGCCACATGCAGGTAATTTCTGCTGTGCGCGCCTCTCGACTTCTTAGCCAGGGATGCTTTGCTTGCTTTGTCTATGCTTCACATTCAGATGCTGCCATACCGCAACTTGGGTCTATCCCGATTGATTCCGAGTTCCCCGACGTGTTCCCCGCCAAGTTGCCTGGAATGCCTCCCGATCATGATGTAGAGTTCTCCATTGATGTAGAGTCTGGAACGCGCCCCATATTTAAAGCTCCGTACCGCATGACACCTCGAGAACTGGATGAGCTTAGATCGCAATTGGATGAATTGCTTTAGCGTGGGTACATTCGTCCCAGCTCTTCTCCTTGGAGAGCCCCCGTTCTCTTCGTTAAAAAGAAAGACGGATCCATGAGATTGTGCATCGACTACTGGGACCTGAACAGGTAACCATCAAGAATAAGTACCCCCTCCCGCGCGTGAATGACCTATTTGACCAGCTCAAAGGCAGTACCGTATTCTCCAAAATAGATCTCAGGTCGGATGACCGTCAGTTGAAGATCAAGGAATCCGACATCCCCAGGACAGCCTTTCGGACTCGGTATGAACACTTTGAATTTTTGGTGATGTCTTTTGGGTTGACTAACGCCCCTTCTGCTTTCATGGATATGATGAACCGCGTCTTCCGCGACTACCTGGATAAGTTCATCATTGTTTTCATTGATGATATCTTGGTTTACTCAAAGACTCGTGAGGAGTATGCAACCAATCTTAAACTCACTCTCTCCACGCTTCGTCAGCACCAACTCTATGCCAAGTTGGCGAAATGTGAGTTCTGGCTGGATCGTGTTGTCTTTCTGGGGCATGTCATTTCAAGCGATGAACTTTCCGTTGATCCTGCCAAGGTCTCCGCTGTTATGGACTGGAAGCAGCCTTCTACCCCTACTGAGATTCGCAGTTTCCTTGGTTTGGCGGGCTATTACCGGCGTTTCGTCAAAAACTTCTCCTCTCTTGCTGCTCCCCTGACACGACTAACCCAAAAACATGTCAATTTCGAGTGGTCAGATCAATGTGAGCAGGCCTTTTCTGAATTGAAGCAACGTTTGTGTTCAGCGCCAGTTTTAGCTCTTCCTTCAGAGGGCTTGGGTTGTGTCCTGATGCAAGAAGATCGTGTTATTGCTTATGGGTCGAGACAGTTGAAGACTCATGAACGCAACTACCCCACTCATGATCTGGAGTTCGCTGCGGTGGTGTTTGCTTTGAAGCTTTGACGTCACTACCTCTATGACGTGAAGTGTCGATTATTCACTGACCATCAAAGTTTGAAGTATATTTTCGTTCAGAAAGATCTCAATCTTCGTCAGAGGCGATGGCTAGAATTCATAGCAGATTATGACCTGCAGCTCACTTATGTGCCCGGGAAAGCCAATTCAGTGGCGGATGCTTTGAGTCGTCAGGCTTCTGTTGCCACCTGTGCACCCATGTCAGCTTCTCTCGCGGCCCTAATTGATGACCTCGAGCGAATGAACATATCCTTCTCACTTGGAGGCCAAGGAGAAGTCTCTGGTCCATTATGGGTAGAACAGGTAAAGGACCTGCAGCCGTCTGATCCCGCACTCCAGCGCATTCGCCGACAGGTTGAAGTTGGAACTCTCCCAGATTTCTCCATTTCTGATGATGTTTTGTGTTTTCGAGGTCGCCTCTGCGTTCCCGATGTTCCTGAGTTGCTGAATTGTATTTGCCGAGAAGCCCACGAGTCCCGCACATCTGGTCATCCTGACAACAACAAGATGTATCATGACCTGAAGCAAATCGTGTGGTGGCCTGACATGAACTATATTACACGCTTCATCTTTCGATGTCTGACGTGCCAGAAGGTGAAAGCTCAGCGTCAGCGTCCTGGTGGACTTTTGCAGCCTCTGCCTATCCCTGAATGGAAGTGGGAAGACATCTCTATGTACTTCATCACTGGTCTGCCCCGTACTCCGAGGGGACATGATGCGATTTGGGTCATAATAGATCGCCTGACTAAAGTGGCTCACTTCATCCCGTATAAGGAGGGCCATTCCACCGAGAAGATGACCCGAATTTATGTTTCTGAGATTGTTAGGCCCCATGGGATTCCTCTGCGGATTGTTTCTGATCGTGACTCGAGATTTGTATCACACTTCTGGAACGGATTTCAGCAAGCTTTGTGCACTAATCTCAACCTGAGTACCACGTATCATCCGACGACCGATGGCTAGACTGAGAGAGTTAATCAGATTCTCGAAAATATGCTACGATGTTATATTTTGGACTACAAGGGAGCTTGGGATGAACATATACCCTTGGTTGAATTCGCCTACAACAACAGCTATCAAGAAAGCCTCAAGATAGCTCCCTTCGAAGCACTGTACGGGCGTCGCTGTAGGACCCCGCTCTACTGGTTGGAAGTCGGTGAAAATGTGATTTTGGGCCCTGAGCTACTTCAGGAAATGGAGGAAGCCACCAAGAAGACTCGTCTTCAGCTCAATCGTGCCATTGAGAGGCAGAGAAAGTATGCAAATTAACGCCGCCGTCCGTTAGAATTTGCTGTGGGCGATCAAGTGTTCCTGAAGGTTTCTCCTACTCCTGGGGTGAAACGGTTCGGTCGCCATCATAAGCTCAGCCCGAGATTCGTGGGACCGTACTCCATCTCAGAACGTGTTGGAGGATCTGCCTATCGTCTGGAGCTACCTGCTTCTTTGGCCGATGTCCATGATGTCTTTCATGTCAGTCAGCTTCGAAAATACATCCACGATCCAAATCGTGTTCTTGAAGAAGTTCCAGTGATTCCTGAAGCCAATCTGTCTTCTCCGATCGAGCCTTCGAAGATCGTCGAATTTCAAGAACGCAAGCTTCGCAAGAGAACCATTCCGATGGTGAAGGTACTTTGGCTGCATGACAAGTCCGAGGAGTACACTTGGGAACTCGAATCTGATATGCGCAGCAAGTATCCACAACTCTTCTCTTGATCTTGGTACGTCTCTAAGTCTGACTTCCTTGTTATTTCAACATCTTTCATAGTTAGCTTTCATGCGTTAATCTGCAAACTTCTGTTTGAAGTATATGTCATCTGAAACTTCGTTGTTTAGTCTCATTCAGAGAGTTCCCAGGAAAGTTTCGGGACGAAACTTCCTAAGTGGGGGAGAATGTAACAACCCCTTAATACCTAAACCTACCCCCCATTTTAATAATAATAATAATAATATAAACCTAAACCTACCCCCTTCTTTAAAAAGAACCGACCGATGCTCAAATCCCGCAACCCGCACCCCACATTCCCGCAGGAAATCTCGATCCCGCCTCCTCCGCGCCCTGACGGCCCCGGATCCGTCGCCAGCACCTCCTGCCGCCCCGAGTCTCCTCCCCGTGGCCGGAAATCCCTTCCTCTAGGCCCGACGCCTCTTCCTTTTGCTTCCCCGTCGTCTCCGGTGTTTCCCTTGGCCGACGGATTCCCGCAACCATCCTTCTCTTGGCCGGTTATCTTCTTCCCTCTTCTCCTCCTCCGGCCAGTGAGGGCGAAGACAACATTCTTACCCGGCAACTCTAGCTCCTACTAGTTCCGGCCGGAGGTTTTCGTGAGGGACTCCTAGGGTTTCGCTCGAAATCCCTCTTCGTGGATTTTGGAGCCCCGATCTGGTCTCCTTGGGTAAGGATTTCCACCAACCTCTTGTATTTTTTTTATTTCCCTAAATTTTTCTTGCAAATTTTCGCTCTCTGACCTAGGGTTTCTGTCAAACCAACTTATGTCAATCCTTTAACCCGCTAATCCCGGATTTGTTTGTGTTTTCCGGTGCATCTCCTCGGATCTAGGTGGTGGAATCGCTCCAAGACCTCTCCGAATTAGGGCTTTTCGCATCCGAACGCCACCAAAATCCCCGACCCCTCGCGGTAGCCTTTTCTCCCATCACTATCGAGGGAGATAAATTCCTAAACTCCTCTCATGTTGTGTAGCGCTGTCATCAAATGCGTGTGCAAGTGTAGAAACCTTATTATTGCTTTGAAGTACATTTTTGATCTTGGATCAGGTTTAACTAGAGCCGTTAACCTCGCTTGCGCCATTTAACTGTCGCTAGCATTTTCGACGTTACCTTAAGGCAAGTAGAGAACCCCATTTTGCTTGCAAAACTTTAAATTTAATCTGGTTACCTGTTCTTTTACCAATGCGTTTTCTACAAAATTCTGAACTCTCATAATGTTGACATAACATAACATGATAAGTAACCACCTAAGTATAAAACATAAAGACAAATCCGTAGTTGTAAGCAAATCCTTGAATTGTAACGTCTAACTGGGCATCTGTCTGCTGGCATGGTCACGACAAGCATGATTACTTTTCCGATAAGACTTGCACATAGATCTGATCGTGAGCCATGTGCGCCCGCTATAACACCTACACTTCATCGATCACGACTTACAACATTTTACATTAGGCTATACTCCGGAGTAGGCTAATCTTTCATAAATGTTTGTTTGACCTGGTTTTTGGTATGTTTGGTAGCTTCGTACAAGATAGATCAGTACTCGAATATGTCTGTTTGTTTTTACTCACATTTTAATTAATTAACTTGCTCTTGTTTAAATCTTAAGTTATAAGACATTTTCCTTCTGTCATGAATTTGCCTTAGGTTTCGTGACTGCGCCGCCTGCCCCCTGAGCTACCTTTTGTTCAACTGCAGTTTTGCTTGGAGGTTTTTCCTTTGTAGTTGCTTGTATCATCATTTACTGTCTGTTCGTTTATCATGTACTAGTTATGGTAAGACATTTTCTTTTGAATCATGGACAACTTCTAGGATGTTTCTGATGTACTAAATCGTTTCATTTTATGACATTTTCATTACTGTTGTTATTGCATTTATTTCTGTTTCAGTACTGTGTGTAACATTAAATTTTACATGGAAATACATGTGCATTAAATTTTCACTATTTTAAAATCTTAAGCGCTTCCGCATATATCTTTTTTTTAAAAAACAATAAAATTTTCAACAAAACAACTATTTAATTTCAGATTTTCTCTGTATCCGCCTTAGCAAACATGGTTTCTTTTCGCCCATGCCTGTGACATCACGGCCCGCCCGAAGCGCACTCTGACTTTCGTCGAGACGGGTCGTGACACCAAGCTCGAGGGGATTGTTTGAGACCATAGATATCTTTACGCATTCGGCATATCGTAGACTCCCCCGTGGTCTCGAACCCGAGAGGTTGGTTCATGAAAACCGTCTCTTGAAGATCACCATTAAGAAAGACATTTTAATGTCCAACTGATGTAGTGGCCAGCGGCGGTGAACAATAAGGTAGATAAGAACCCAAACAGTATTTAGTTTGGCGACAGGGGAGAAAGTATCCTCATAGTCCAAGCCCTGTTGCTGAGTGAACCCACAAGCTACAAGACGGGATTTGTGGCGATCGATAGTCCCATCCGGAGCATGTTTAATGACAAAGATCCATTTACAGCTAACTCAGGAATGGTCAGACGGAAGAGGAACCAAATCCCAAGTATGATTAGCCCAAAGGGTGGACATCTCAGCTTCCATTGCCGCACGCCACCCAGGGTGTTGGAGAGCCTCCTGCACAGTGTTAGGCAGAGAAATAGAGGAAAGAGCAAGAGCAAATTTGAGAAGAGGAGAGAGCCGATGTAGGGAAATATAGTTGGCGAGAGGATGAACCGTAAAGGCGGGTGCATGGTCAGCTGACCGCGAGATAGTGCTCGTAGACGTTAGCAGTGGCTGGGCTCCGGAGTTCAGACTACGACGAGTGTAGACACGGATGAGAGGGGGTTTGAGTGCTGGTGGTTTGGGGGCTGGTGGTTCCACGTGGGGTGTTGTAAGAAGATGATGTAGAGAAATCGTGACTGAGATAGCAGGACGAGGCACATGTTGTACACAAGGAGGTACTAAAGTGGATAACAAAAAGGGTTGGTGATGCGGGACAGGAGTCCACCTTCCCGCCACCTTGGCATCACCACCAAGGGGCCCGCCTGGAGTCAGCACCAGGCGGCTTTATCAGGACCGCGGGCCGTACACCCCAACCAGATCTCCGCCATGGAATCACCACCATGCGGCAGGTTGTTGAGGCCGGGGCTCGATCCCCAGACCTCCTAGATAAGAGGCCTTCACCAGCGCACTCATCACCAACTGATCCGCGGATCAGTTGGTGATGAGAGCGCTGGTGAAGGCCTCTTATCTAGGAGATCTGGGGATCGAGCCCCGGCCTCAACAACCTGCCGCATGGTGGTGATTCCATGGCGGAGAGCTGGTTGGGGTGTACGGCCCGCGGGCCTGATAAAGCCGCCTGGTGCTGACTCCAGGCGGGCCCCTTGGTGGTGATGCCAAGGTGGCGGGCAGGTGGACTCCTGTCCCGCATCATAAAAGTGCACTTTCATGATGCGGGACCAGGAGTCCACCTGCCCGCCACCTTGGCATCACCACCAAGGGGCCCGCCTGGAGTCAGCACCAGGCGACTTTATCAGGCCCGCGGGCCGTACACCCCAACCAGCTCTCCGCCATGGAATCACCACCATGCGGCAGGTTGTTGAGGCCGGGGCTCGATCCCCAGACCTCCTAGATAAGAGGCCTTCAACAGCGTTCTCATCACCAACTGAGCCGCGGATCAGTTGGTGATGAGAGCGCTGATGAAGGCCTCTTATCTAGGAGATCTGGGGATCGAGCCCCGGCCTCAACAACCTGCCGCATGGTGCACTTTTATGATGCGGGATCAGGAGTCCATCTGCCCGCCACCTTGGCATCACCACCAAGGGGCCCACCTGGAGTCAGCACCAGGCGGCTTTATCAGGCCCGCGGGCCTGATAAAGCCGCCTGGTGCTGACTCCAGGTGGGCCCCTTGGTGGTGATGCCAAGGTGGCGGGCAGGTGGACTCCTGCTCCCGCATCAGTTGGTCTTCCAGAAAAGTAACATCAACGGACACAACCGCTTTTCGATCGACAGGAGAGTAACATACATACCTTTTTTGAGTGCGAGAGTACCATACGAACATACATTTGGTTGCACGAGGGGCAAATTTATCTGTAGGTGGACCAAGGTTATGGACATAGCAAACACACCCAAACACCCGAGGTGGGAGAGTAAACAGAGATTGAGAAGGAAAGAGGAGGCTAAACAGAGTGAAAAGTTGAGAACGGAGAAAGACAAACGATTGATGAGATGACACGCAACCGAAACTGCAAAGTTCTAGTATTTGATGGGTACCTGCATCTGGAGCATTAAGGAGCAGGCAACGTCAAGAAGATGCCGATTTTTGCGCTCAACAACATCATTTTGTTGATGAATGTAAGCACAATATGTTTGATGTATAATGCCAAATTCAGCACAAAGTGAGGCGAACGTTCGGCTCGTATATTCCCGCGCTTTGTCAGTGTGGATAATTTTAAGTTTTGAAAAAAACCGAGTACGAAGTTCAGTAACGAACGTACGGAATATAGAAGTGAGTTCGGTACGATCCTGTAGTAAATATAACCATGTCACTCAGTAATCGTCAATAAAGATAACAAAGTAGCGACACCCAAATACACTAGAGACTTTATAAGGGCCCCAAATATCAGAATGGACAATGGATAAAGGAGTACTACTCCGATTACAGACGGGAGTAAAAGAAACTCGATGTTGTTTACCAAAGATACATGACTCACAAGTAAACTCATTTAAGGAGACATCCAGAAGAGCTTGATTTAGAATCTGGAGGGGAACATGCCCAAGCCGACGATGCCACTCAACTGAGGAGACGACAGAAAGGGTAGATGGAAGAACATCAGAAGATAAAGCCCATGAGACAGCCGTCCGCTACCAATACTATTCCACATTTGTCGATCCTGTACAACAAAAGAAGATGGTGAGAATGTAACATGACAATCAAGATCCTGTGTAAGTTGGCTAATAGAAAGCAAGTTGAACGAAGAGTCCATAACATGAAGAACCGAGGTTAAGGAGAGGTTGGGTGTGAGATGAATATCAACAGCTCCTGAGGCAGGGGTGGAGTCACCATTAACAACAGTAATGAACTTGGGATGAGGAGCAGCCAAGTATTGCGGCGGCTTCTGACAAGTAATGTGGTGGGTGGCACCAGAGTCTATAATCCAATGGGAACTCTGAGATAGACAGGTCATACCTTAATTGGCGATGGAAGCCACGGAGCCCAAGGAGCGAGCAATCACCCCTTGGAGTTGCTGGAGCTGGGTGTGGATAACATCAATATCAGACTGAGCACTTGAGGAAGTCGAAGTAGAAGCCAAGGGCGGAGACTCGACCTTCGTAGAAGCAGCAAGGTGGGGTGACAGACCATGCTTGCGATAGCATGTAGCCTCCAGATGATTTTCCCGACCGCAGAAAGTGCATTTAGGGGGGGGGGGTCAGTGCATCCTCGTCCACGAGACGAATGACGACCCCCACGGGTTGAGGTACCACGAGTGGAGGGATGTGGTGAAGGTAACTGTAGAAGAGTGGAGAGGGAGGCAGAGGGCCTCGAGTGGCGGAGTGACCTTCAGAAGCATGAAGCAGACATCAGAGAGAGGAGTAGTGACAGAGGAGAGTATTTGAGCTGGAACACTGTGTAGATGCGGAGGAACCCTTGCCATCATCATGGCAATCCCGACAACTTTTTGTGCCCATTGGACAACCAAATCAGTAGTAGGAGGCTGGTGTTGTATCCATGCCTCAACAAGTGTCTTGGCCTTGACAGCGAAGGAAGTCATATCGCCAGGTATCCTGAGATCAAGAGATTGAAGATCAAAGATGATGTCAAACAAATGTTGGAGGTTGTTTTGGCCAGAATAGAAGGAGTGGAGTTCCTCCCACATGGACTTAGCCGTGTCATGATACATGACCATCCTGTATGGCTCAATATCCATGGAGTTGAGAAGCCAGGATTGCACACGGCCGTCATCACGAAGCCACTCGTCAGTAGAAAGGGTAGGAGTAGACTGGGTCAAGTGATGAAGCAATCCTTTTGTCTGGAGCACCCGACGAACTGAATGAACCCAATCCACAAAGTTTCTTTTGCCAGAGAGAAAATTAGTGGTAATCCCGAGTTCATCTCGAGGTTCAGTAGCAGAGGAAGCAGCCCGAGGTGGCAGAGATGAAGCACCAGCGGACTCGCCGAAGGCAGTGGTGGAATCCATGAAGCTGCAAGAAGAAGCTAGCCGCAGCGGACAGAAGACAGCAGCAGAGGAAAACTGCAGCGGACAGAACTAGCCGCGCACAAAGAGGTAGCCGAGAGAGAAGAGGTAACCCGTAACCAGAAGAAAGCGACGCGGAAAGAAGAGAGGCCGCACGGTCCCGGTGTTACTATACCAGCAGCAAGAGGCCGCGACCATGATGCGGAGCCCGCACCGGGTAGGGAGGCCGCAATGGCTAAGAGAGGCAACCCGCAACCTGAAGAAGGCAGTCGAAGGAGAAGGAGAGAAGCCGCACGGTCTCAGTGTCAACACACAAACGACAAGAGACCGCGACCAAGATGCGGTGCCCGCAACGGGTATAGAAGCCGCAGCGGCTAAGAGAAGGCCGTGCGGGAAGCCCGC
Source organism: Platanthera guangdongensis (assembly GCA_039583875.1). Lineage (NCBI taxonomy): Eukaryota > Viridiplantae > Streptophyta > Magnoliopsida > Asparagales > Orchidaceae > Platanthera > Platanthera guangdongensis. The sequence continues at coordinate 265,732,927 of CM077153.1, forward strand.
AGAGACCAAGGAAAAGCAACAACAAGTAGGAAAGCAACAATGATTTTAGCAATTGAGGGAAGCCACAACGGGAGGGAAGGGAAGCCACAACGGGTGGGAACCAAATGGATAAAAAAAACTAACCGCACGGGAAGCCGCGGTTAGAAACAAGAAGAGGCCACAAGACAGCGGTTAAGCCAGAGAACAGGCCACCCGATTAATTAGGAGGACCCGACGGACAGAAACAGACAGTCCGGACCGTATCCCTCTGATACCATGTAGAAAAAGGAAGCAAGGAATCTTGTAGGCTGTATTTCCTATATAAACTCTAAGTATGAGTACAAATATATGGGTAGAGAGGAAGAGAGAAATCCCATGAATACAATGTGAGACTAAACCTAAGACAACTTGGGCTCATAAATGGGCCACAATTACAATGAGTTTTTACATAGTTTTCTACTATCTTCTAACAATATGCATAAAGTCAATGAATCAATATTCATATTCATACATAAGTTATGTGATGCAGGATCCATCAAAGCAGAAGATAGGAAGAAGAACCAAACTCGCGACCTTACCGTGTGCCTCCACCGAACATCTGAAGAAGAAGCTCGAAAGTAGAAGAAGGTTGCGGCTGTCAACGTTGAGGAAGAAATATTAGCAGAAAGGGTGAGCTCTCGGGAGAAAAGGAAGAAGGATAACAACATAATAAGGAGAAGCCAAACTGTGTTGTGATCAAAAAATCGTGAAAACCAAACAAAGTAGGTACGTTTTCGTTCACACCTAATTTTCAAAGAACCCAAAATCGACGGTTTTTCTTGATTGCCAATTCCGATTCATTATACACTCAAATGAATGTCAAAATTGGAATGGAGAGACCCAATTCCAAATCCTTTCTCCAAAACCAATGAAATGAATGGGCTTTGGTAATTTTATTAGGAGATTGACCGTTTGTTCTTTAGAGTTCACAAATGATGCACCAATCTCCTTGGATTTCCTTTTAACTTATGGAATGATTGTCAATCCCGATATGCTTTGTTCTTCCATGTAAAACAAGATTTGATGCAATGTGCATCACATCTTGATTGTTAGACAACAACTTCATAGGTTCATTGTGTTATAACATTAACATTTGAAACCTTTGAGAGATATATTAACGAGCATTTTCAGAATTAATTATACAAACAAGAGTATTAAATTGAGGTTTAATTTTAGCATTGTTGCGGGTCGCTTAGCTCTCTCCCCGTCCAAAGAATCGAACCGTTTTAGCTCGAGAGTGAGCTGAGCGCGCAAACAGTTTAAAAAAACAAAATGCAGAGACATCAAGAGTTTTTACGTGGAAAAATCCGATAAGGGAAAAAACCACGGAGCCAGTTCAATGCCGACCAAATCCACTAAGTTGCTTAGGGTTACAAATGTCAGAATATTCGGGAGGGTGGTAGGCCACCGCTCCGATCACAAGTACTTGGAGATAAAAAAGATGCAAAGTCTTTCTTGGCGCTCGCAGGAGCGGATTCAAGAGCAGGCATTGAAGCAGACACTAGAGTAGGCATTGGAGAAAGCGCTGGAGTAGGCACTGTGAAAAGCTAAGACTACACTTGAGTAGGCACTAGAGAAGACACTTGCGCATGCTCTGTGGAGAGCAAAGTCCTCTCTTGAGCAAGAGAGCGAGTGCACAGAGTGGACACTTGAGCAAAGTGAGCGCTTGAGCCGGAGAGCAAGAGAATTCCAAGTCTTCGCCCGAAAACCTTCAGAGCGCTTTTTTCTCTTCTTGGTTGCCTCTCTTCAAGTGAAGGCCTAGAGAACTTTTTATATTTTTTCTTAGTGGCCCATTGGTAATTGCACCGTCTTGGAACTTGAGCGGTGAATGAGGTCGCACGATCCCGGTCGCTTGGTTCACCAATTTTCAAAAAATGACGGGTATGCCCCCTAAGCAGCCCGGGAAAGTTCGCTGGTGGCGGCGATGGAGGGCCGCCGGCGCGCACGAAGAGCGTGAGGAGTGTGTGCTCTATCACTAGCGCGTTGCGGGTGTGCTGCAATTGCGTGTTGTGTGCGCTAGCGCGTTGCACACGCGTGTGCGCGCTGGGCGCGCAACGTGCTTGCTGGAGCACGCGTGCACGACTGCGTACTGAGCTTGTGCAGTCATGTTGTGAGTGTGGACGCGCATTGGGTGTGTGCATGCGGCGTGGAGGCGGCTTGAGCGTGCCTCCCGTGGGTGCGCTCAGACGCTCGTTTAGGAATTGGGAGGCTAAACGGACGTGAGATCGCGTGAGAGTGTTTCTGCTGGAATTGTGTCCGCGTGCCAGTTAAGGTCACGACAAAGACTATTGTTTGTCCAAACCGCTTTTGGGGAACTCAATCAAGCATAAAAACTTGAAAAATGTTGAACTACTCACTTCAATCTGCAAGTAAAGACATATAAGTCATTTTAGAATAGTCATTGATGAAAGTAACAAAGTACTAAAAGCTGCTTTAATGCAACCCGACTAGATCCTCCAACATCAGAATTGACTAGAAGTGGTGCAAATGCACACTTATTGACGCTACTAAGAAACGACACGATATTTTCCAAGTTGAAACGACTCACTCTAAACTCCTAAGATTTGATAAAAGAGGGAACCATTCTCCACAGGCTTGGTAATCCAGGATGTCCCAAAAACTAGAGGTAGTAAGGACAATCGTTGAAGAAGAGCCTGCGATTAGATAATAGATGCCTTTGGAGTCATGTCTTGTACTAATCACTTGCCTAGTTTTTGTATCTTGTATGCAAATAAAATGGTGCAAAGATAGCTATACCACAATTATGTTGTTGAATAAGATTGCAAATTGAAATAAAGTTATGTGGAGCGCTAAGTGATAATGAAACGTAAGTCGTATGTGAGTGAAGAGATGAGGTTTGTGTATTTGATGAAAAAGAGTTGTATTATCAAACATTATATGAAGCACCTGAATCAAGAAACCTAGGAGGTTGGTAGCTACTACTACTTCTACCTATCTAAGGAAAATACCTGAGAGATGAATTCTTCGATGCCCTAGTGGTGCAACCCCCCCCCCCCCCCCCCCCCCCCACCAAATACCCAGCCGACTGAGCCCCGTCTGGACTACTTAGGAGGAGGGAGAGACTGAACCGATTGATTTAGTCTCCTTGGCCTTTGTTCCATTTTGATGGTAAACCACTTCGAACCGACCTCGAGTCATATCAGAGGTGCTGATGATCGAGTCATAAAGGCAGAAGATCACACACTAAATTAAATAAAATAGTGGTTCTCCACATAAATTTGGATAGTCGTCTGTCCTGTTGGAATAGTAATGGATGCAATATGAGTTGAGTGATGGAATGGAGAATGGCTGTTGCAGTAAATTCGTGTACACTATAACAAGTATCCGTGGCGTGACCAATCTTGTCACCATGGGCGGATCTAGAGGGGGCCGAGGGACACTGACCCCCCATTATTTTTTGAAATTTTGTAGAAGGACCGCTATTTCCCCCGATTTCCTCCGATCGATGATTTCCTCCAATGCTCCCGATCGACAATCGTTGATCACTCGATCGACGATTTCCCGTCCGCGGCCCGCCTCATTCTCCCGATCGACGATTTGCTCAGTTGCCCCGATCGACGATTTGCTCCTCCCGCCTCATTCTCCCGATCGACAATTTGCTCAGTTGCCCCGATCGACGATTTGCGCCTCCCGCCTCATTCTCCCGATCGACGATTTGCTCAGTTGCCCGATCGACGATTTGCTCCTCCCGATCGACGATGTCGCCCATTCGCCCGATTCTTCAAATACCCTAGTTAATTCATTCGATCGACGATTTCCCGTCCTCCTCATTCTCCTCGTCCTGCGCCCGCCAATTCCCCGTCCCGCGCCCGCCGATTTGCTCAGGTTCTTCTTCTTCTTCGTATGATACCCATTTGGGGAAGCACTAATTATATACATAATTTTAACTTCAGTATTTTTCGGTTCTTTTAATTGCAACCTTCAACTCTCAATGCATGTAGCATAGGAAGAAACTACAAAGGTGATTTTCAACGATGACAATTGTTCCCTGGAGTTTGTGAAGCTAAACCCATCTTAGCAAATCAATTTTCTGTAAGTTTGCACCAAGATAATGTTTATTTTGATGTGATTCCTTTGACCTCTTTTTTTGTTCTCTGGAGTACATTTTTTCACTTGTTATTTTCTTTGTAAGACATGGCTTGTACCTTGCCAAATAACCTTTTATTACATGGAAATCAATTTCTAAAAATTTGAGCTTCTTTAGGAGTCTCTTGAGTACGCTCCTGTAGTTCTTCGAATTGGTCAAGCAATACATCTTTTTTCTTAAGAGCTCATTTGTTTGCTTTAAAATGATGTTGTTTTTCACCTTTTTCTTGTGTGAACATGAAATTATCAGTTATTAGAAAGTTTCAAGCTATCTGTAGAATAAAAAAAACAAATTTTAACCCATTCAACCAAACTAGTGAATCTTAAAAGATTATCATTTGCCAAATTTGATGCTTAGATATTTTTTCACTTTTTTTTTATGTGCCGACTGACGAGAATTATGAATGATCTGCTTCTTCTTGACCTTTCATGAATTTTGTGTCAGGGAACACAAAGGAGGAGGTTGAGGAATTTCTCAATTCAGGACTCAGGAGTATCTCAATTCTTGACATTTCATGCTTTGCTAGTGCCTAGTGGCGTTGCTTATTTGAGCTGAGGTCCTGAGGATCAGAGGTATACTTTTTGTTTCACCGTATTCATCTTATTTCTGTTTATATGAATGTTAGAAGGGATGCTTTGAGGTATTAGTCAAATAGTGACTAAGCAAAGCATAATAGAATCTGTGATGAATGTTTGTAGGGGTGCTCCGTAGTATTGATTGGTAGAGGATCAAACGGAGCAAATAGTACTCTGCTATGAATTTTTTTTCAATTGTTGTTTTTCAATTGATGTAGCATAAACTTAAATATGGACGGCCAGAAGAAAAATCTAGTTTTATCGCATCCATGTTTCAGAAAAAGTTAAATCTCAAGAGTCTTATTCAACTTGTACAACTTCATTTCAAGAACGTGAGAATGAGCAAAATGAGGAGTTTTCCCCGTTCCCATCAACTGAGACTGAGAATGTATTTCCTTCAATATCACCACAAATTCAAGATATTGTAATAGGGTCTGCATTTGATGTGGAGTTGCTTGCACATGATCCGGGAAAAAGAAGAAGTATTTCCACATATCCTGTAAATGAACAAGAGGAAGTGAGGAAAGAATATATTCTAAGAGGTCCATGTCAGCCAAAATGTCATTCATTTCCGCCAAGAAAAATTGGAGAACGGTATCGTCGGTTTGTAGTCACATGGTTTGATATGTTTGAATGACTTGAATACAGTGTAGAAAAAGATGTTGCATTTTGTTTTGTGTGTTATTTATTTAAGAATGATGTCACGACTACTGCTGCTGGGGGAGATGCTTTTGTTACGGGCGGATGATATAGGTCTTGGAATAAACCTGAAGGGTTCACAAAACATGTCGGCAAATGTAATAGTGCTCATCAACTAGCGCTGCAAAAATTTGATGCCCTAAAGCAGCCAAAAAAATCTATACAAGTTACTCTTGAGAAACAGTCGGATAAGACTAAATTTGAAAATAAAGCACGCCTACAAGCATCTCTGAAATGTTTGAGATATCTCTTGCGTCAAGGATTGGCCTTACGTTGTCATGATGAGAGTCAAGACTCCCTTAATAAGGGAAATTTTCTTGAACTTTTACAGTGACTCGCAGATATTGATGAAAAGGTTGATAAGTATGTTTTGAAAAACGCACCGGGAAACAATCAGTTGACCGCACCTTCAATCCAAAAAGATTTAATCAATGTATGTGCTAAAGAAACCACCCAAATTGTAATTCAAGAGCTTGGTGATGATTACTTTTCAATTCTAGCCGATGAATCCAGTGACGTGTCACATAAAGAACAACTTGCTCTTTGTCTACATTACATTGATAGAAATGGAGCAATAACAGAGCGATTTCTTGGTATTATGCATGTTTCTCAGACTACTGCAATATCAATCAAAACTGGAATTGAATCTTTACTAATGACTCATTCATTGAATTTATCTAAAATCCGTGGACAAGGATATGATGGTGCCAGTAACATGAGTGGTGAGATAAATGGACTTAAAAGTTTAATTTTGAGGGAAAATCTGAGTGCATATTACATTTATTGTTTTGCGCATCAACTTCAGTTAACACAAATTGCAGTCGCTAAGTTAAATGATGATTGTCAGTGGTTTTTTGAAGCAATTGCAACTTTATTAAATGTGATTGATGTTTCCTGCAAACGAAATGAAATGCTTAGAGAAATCCAAGTTCAAAAGCTGGCTAAGGCACTAGAAGATGGTGAACTCAAAACTGGATCAGGTTTAAATTAGGAGCTTCGTTTGAGTCGATCTGGAGATACTCGTTGGGGATCACATCACAAAACACTAATGCATATCATTTCATTATATCCTGATATGGTTGCTACACTTGTGAAGATTGGGACGAGTAAAACAAATGATCGGGTGAAGACTCAAGGTGTTTTGTTCGCATTAGAATCATTTGATTTTATTTTAATGGTTCATGTGATGACCACTATATTTGGGTATACACACGAATTAAATCTCTCTTTGCAAATAAGGGACCAAGATATTGTAAATGCAATGTCTTTTGTTAGTTTGACAAAAAACAGCTTCAAACTTTGAGGAATGATGGAAGAGACACTCTATTTAAAAAACTTTTGCTTTTCGTGGCAAACATGGTATTCATATTCCTAATATGGATGATCGATATATTCCCCGTGGAAAATCAAGAAGGTTTGTTGAAGACTATACAAATTTGCATCATTATAGAGTTGAAGTTTTCTTAAAGGTTGTCGATCAACAGGCACAACTACAAAAGTTAAACAATCGGTTTGATGAGGTGAGTATAAAGTTGCTTCAATGTATGACTTGTTTGAATCCCGTTAACTCATTTGGTTGTTTTGAAAAAGAAAAAGTGATGCGCCTTGTAGAATTTATCCTAATGGTTTTTCAAGTTTAGAGCTATTTAATTTGGAATTTCAACTCGACAACAACATTGTTGATATGAGAAGTGATGTGAGATTTGCTAATTTGAAGGACCTTAGCCATTTATCCTTAAATCTTGTTGAAACCGGTAAACATGCTGCTTATCAACAAATCTACAAGCTTTTGAAGTTTGTATTGATTCTTCCTGTTGCTACTGCAAGTGTGGAAAGAGTATTCTCAAACATGAATTATGTGAAGAACAAGTTGCGCAATAGTCTGGGCGATTAAATGTTGAATGATTGTCTGGTTACTTTTATTGAGCGAGAAACATTTTTGAAAGTCATTGATGATGATGATATCGACCGTTTTCAAAAAATGAGTGCTCGTCGTGGACAAATATAAAATTTTACTCATGTATTTTCTTTTTTGCAGTGTTATGTAATTTTGTATGATTTTCTATTATCATGGATTTAATATTGACTTGTTATTTTTTTTAAAAAAAAATTGTGCCCCCCCATTTCCAAATTCCTGGATCCGCCACTGCTTGTCACAATGAGAACACTTGGTATGTCTTCGATCACCTCCACATCCCTATTTGAAATTGACTCCATGACGATGTTATATCTAGTGCACATTCTATACGGTACAGTTAGCTTAGGTTCACCTTGGGTGTTTTGGGCACCCTCTTTCATGTTTATGTGAATATCATCATATATTTTTATTATGGTATCAGAGCAAGGTTTTTCACGAACCTCTACCGATTTTCGCTCCCGCGCCTGTTCCCGATCCCGCAAGCAGCGCCGCCGCCTGTTTTCGATCTCGCACACAACGCCGTCTAGTTCTCATCCCGCCCAACTCCCCTGGTTTTGATCCCTCTCGATCCCGCACTCCGATCCCATGCTTCTCCCCAATCCCTCAAGCAACGACTGTTTCCGATCTCTCGCGCCGCACGTCACGTCTCTTGGTGTCTTTCGATCACATTTCGGTGACCCCGTTCTTTCGTTTTCTCCGGTAGATCCGGTGCCTCCTCTTCTTCGCTGCAGAAGCTTGCCTCTGCCTCTTCTTCTCCGCTACCTCCTGCCACCGTCGGAACTTCGCAGCCTCCTGCAACCGCCGTCTCCATCCTCAATCGACGCAGCTTCTGTTTAGGATGCTTTTACTGCTTGTCTCGACGTTGAATCAGCACAGTTATTGTCGATTCCTGCAGCCGGCTAATTATGCAGCCCTAATGGCCTCGTCATACTCCTTTGCCTTTCTTTAGAAGGTGGATGTGATCCTCGATGGACAAAACTACATGGTATGGTCTGCCGCCGTTGGCGTGATCCTCTGTGGCCTAAATCTATGGGGCTACATTGACGGCTCTGAGCCTGCTCCGCCTACACCAGCTGCCCATTCCGTGGACGATTCTTCCACTGTTAACATTGCCGCTTCCGTCCAACGCTCCAACATGACGAAGTGGCGCTCGGACGACTCTCGCGCGATAGCCATCATCTGTCAGTCCTGCGAGCTTCCCATTCGCCTGACCGTCTACGAGCTAACTACGACCAAGGCGATGTGAGATCATTCGTCTCTACATGCCTTCTAGTCAGACTCTGCGCTACTCTCTGTTCCAGACCCTTGGCGTCTGCTACCAGCGTGGTCGGTCTATACAAGCCTTCTTTGCTGAGCTCCTGGACCTCAGACATCAGTGCAATGAGATGGCTCCTTCCCCTTGCAGTACTTGTCCTCAGTGTGTTGCTACATATTTGGATCGCGGCTTTCAGTGCATGTATGAGTTTCTTATGAGCTTACACCCCGGTTCAAGCCTGTTCGTGTCCAACTTCTGCACCTGGTTCCTCCACCTTTTCTCAGTGATACGTTGGCCATGGTAATCGCTGAAGAGACTCGTCTCAACTCCTTGGACACTGCTATGCTTTCTGGTGTGCCGACTCATGTTGTTCTTGCTGCTCCCGAGTTTCCACCGCAGTCCTCTCTTGTGAGTTGTGAGTACTCTTCGTCGGGTTATAGTGCACCTGTGCTGCCTGTTCCTCATCCTCCGATGCCTTCTACTGCTCAGTCTGGTGCTCCTCGCCGCCCGTCTGTCCGCTGTCACTACTGCTAGTGTCTTGTCCACGTCAAATCTGAGTGTCGCAAGCTTCAGAGGGCTCAACAGTCTAGTAAGCAACGTGCTCCTCCAACTCACTTCTCTGTTATGGCGCAATCACTCTCTGTTTTTGAGTTTGCCCATCAGCTATCTCATGGTTCTCTGCATCGCTCCCCTGCCTCCGTGCTCTCACCAAATGCTTATGGTGCCTCAATCTCTCAGCCGGTTACTGCCGCCACTACATGTATCTCTTTCTCCGACTGGTTACTTGAGTCTGGTGCCTCTTTTCACATGACTCATGATGCCACACACCTCTTGTCCAATCAGCACATCTCATCTGGCCTTAGTGTTATATTGTAGCAGATGACATTATTCTCCCCATCACCAGTCGCAGCCTCCTTCATACCACCCATTTTCATATTCCTAATATAACATACATACCCAAATTATCTATGAACCTTATATCCGTCAGTCAAGTTACGTCTCACGTCTGTCTTGTTATTTTTGATGAATTTGTTTGTCGTGTGCAGGATCGTCTTACAGGGACACTGCTTGGAGCTGTCCGTCGCCGTCGCAGAATATACGCCCTTGATTGTCTCCATCTTTTATTTACTCCGTCGTCAGTAGCGACCTCATCCTTTGTCTTCCTTCAGTGAGCTTCTCTCAGTGACATCGCCGACTTGGTCATCCCAGTGGTTCACGTCTTTCATCCCTCATCAGTACTAGTCTCCTTGGTTGCATTTCTGTTAATCGGTCTCACTCTTGTACGAGTTGTAAGCTTGATAGACAACTACAACTCCCTTATCAGTCTACTGTGTCAAGGTCTCATTGTCCTTTTGATTTACTTCATTCAAATGTATGAGGTCCCACAGATTTTGCACTCGTTCTGAATTATTCTAGATTTATGTTACCTTTCTACTATGTTGCTCACATAGTTCTCTTATTTTATACGTATTTTCCATTCCGACTCGGGGGGGGGGGGTACCTCATGTTTTTTGCGATTTGCTAGCTACCCACGACACTATCCCTCAGCTTGCATGTCTCGGTGCCCACGCTTAGAATGACATCGCTGAAAGGAAGCATCGCCACATCATTGAGACTGATTGCACTCTTCTCATCTCCTCCCATGTTCCTCCTCATTTTTGGGCCGAGGCTATCTCCATTGCTGTCTATCATATTAACCTGCAACCCTCCATTTTTTTCAGGGTCAGTGTCCTGGTGAGTGTTTGTACTCTTGACCCCCCCACGATATACTCATCTGTATATTTTTGCTGTCGATGTTATGTTCTACTTCCTCCACGTGAGCGTACCGAGCTCTCTGCTCAATCTGTATCTTGTGTCTTTTTTGGATACAGTACTGAGTATAAGGACTATCGATGTTATGATCCTATTGCACATCGACTTTGTATCTCGCGAGATGTCACGTTTGACGAGTCTCACCCTTTCTTTGTGTCCTTTGTTCCTGCGATCTCACACTCATCTGTGACCCCCTCTGATGTGCAGTTTCTCACCCTTCCCATACCCCCCTGCATGTCTCCTCTCCATCGGTATGTTCACCCCTCTCCCCTTGTTGTTGCCTACACCATCTCCAATCTCTCTAGGCTTTCCTTCTCACTTCTCTTTGCCTCTCACTTCTCCCTCTGACGCGCTCGTTGTCTCACTTCCATATCACTACACTCTTCGTTCTCCTCCTGTTCCCTCACCTCCAGTTCCCTCAGACTCAGTGTCTGCCTTCTCCAGCGAGTGTCTTGTGGACGATCCTCCTGTGCATGGCAACCTACCTCGTGAACGACGTCCTTCCGATCGGCTTAGCCTTGCTACACTACCACTGGAGCTACCTGTCTTTCCTGCAACTGCTTGTAGTACTCCAGAGTCGACTTCCTACCGTGAGGCTACCTAGATACCTGAGTGACAGGTTGCTATGTATGCTGAGTTAGAGGTGTATGAGCACACTCGCATATGAGACCTTGTTCCTCTTCCACATGGTGTTATTCCTATTACTTACAGGTGGGTCTTCATGGTCAAGACTCCCTCTGATGGTTCTGTAGAGAGATACAAGGCTCGACTAGTTGCTCGTAGTTTTCATCATGAACATTGGAGAGATTATGACGAGACCATTGCTCCAATCGCTCATATGACTACGATTCAAACTCTTATTGCATTTGTAGTTGTTCGCCACTGGTCTTTGTCTCAGCTCGACGTGAAGAATGTCATTCTTCACGGTGATTTTCAGCAGGAGGTATACATGCTTCCTTATCCGGTCTATCCTATCCTCCAGGCCTTGTCTGTCGCTTGAGGTGAGCCCGTTATGGGATCAAGTAGACGCCCCGTGCGTGGTTTGCATGTTTCATCCCAACCATTACAGTTGTTGGTTTTCAGCCAAGTCCACATGATACACCTCTGTTTGTGCACTCCTCTCGTTTTGTTACTTTACGTGGATAATATGATCATTACTGGTGATGATCCTTTTCATGTGACATTTGTCAAGCATCACCTTCAGCAGCAGTTTCAGATGACTGATCTTGGACAACTGAGCTACTTCTTGGGCCTTGAGACCAGCTTTACAGACTGCGGTTTTGAACTCTCTCACCAGCGCTATACATCTGATCTCCTAGCTTGAGCTGCTCTCTCTGATTCTCGTATAATGGACACCCCTATGGAGCTTCACCTCAGCTACGTTTGGATGATGAGGTTCCACTCTTTGATCCTACTCGCTGCTGCCAACTCGTTGAGAGTCTCGTCTACCTCACTATCACTCGGCCCGATATTGCTCACGTTGTTCATGTGTTGAGCCAGTTTGTTAGTGCTCCCACCTCTGTGCATTACGGTCACCTGCTGCGACTCCTGCGCTATCTACGGACGACAACTTCTCGTGGTCTTTTCTTCTCCAGCAGTAGTTCCCTACAACTTCGTGCTTACTCAGATGCTACATGGGCTAGTGATCCTGTTGACCGTGGCTTTGTCACTGATTTCTGTCTGTTCTTGGGTTCTTCACTCATTGCATGGAAGTCCAAGAAACAAACTGGTGTTTCTCGTTCCAGTACTGAGGCTGAGATTCATACCATGACTACCACCGTTGATGATATTATTTGGCTCTGTTTGCTTCTTGAGGACCTTGTGTCTTTTCTTCAGATCCCACTCCACTCTATTGTGATAATACTGATGCCATTCAGATTACTTTAAACCCGGTGAAACACTCACTTTCCAAGCATATCAGGGTGGATGCTTTCTTCTTACGTGAGCACTTTGGACGTGGAACTCTTGCTCCTTTTGTCCCTTCCGAGCAGCAGATTGCAAATTTGATAACTAATCCGCAGACTAGGACCCAACTTGCTTATCTACTGTCCAAACTCTCAGTGTATGATCCCCTGTGTGTTTGCGAGGGGTGTTAAATATAGTATACAATATATATGGTAGAGTTAGCTTAGGCTCACCTTGGATGTTGTGGGCACCCTCTCTCTTGTATATATATATATATATATATATATATATATATATATATATATATATATATATATATATATATTACTGTGGTTTATATGAATATTATCATCGATTTGTATTCCTATCATACGACACACCCTGTGATGTGAAAATAGTTGCCAAGGTTGATCGGGAACTCCATCTATTGCAGGTAGGCTGAGGTTGATGTCATCGAAGATAGTTTAGTCATTCGAGAATAAACATTAATGAGTGCAAGAATAGAAGTCCCTTTTAAAATCTGAGATCTAATATAGTTAAGTTTGAATTTGAGAATGTGTAGGAACACAATTACCAGCAAATTTCCTTCTATTCTTGTTGAGCCTCGATGTTATATGAGTTTGAGGGAGATCTAACAAGTAGCAAATACCTAAAATTGTCGACATGTGTGTTTTATCTTATATATAGACTCTTAGCATTTGTCCAGATACCATAACATGGAAGAAAGGCTCGAGAATTGGCATAACTGATGGATCAATCGAACCAAAGCAAGAAATGGAGCTGGGCATCCATAAGTGTAGTTTCTCCCTTTTATAGATGCTCTTCATGACCTTGACCTGTTAACCAGATCTGAATAGCAGGAAAACCAGAAGTATAGTTTCTCCATTATTTTTTTGGTGGTGATGGAATGCTGATGGCTCAGAAGTGATGATAATTTTGTGTTTGCATTAGTGGAAGTGACATTGGGACCCTTCTACATGATGATAAAATAAGATGGGCACAAGGGCTGCAAAGAGCTTCGACGGGTTGTAAGACCGAACTTGTAGGGATGTAGGATTGAATCGAGGGCTGCAGAGGGCTATTTGACAACTGCATTTAGTTTCGACGTGCCACCAAATTAAACTTGGAAAGCTGCAGGTCTGATTCGAGGTCTACAAGACTGAATCATGGGCTCCAAAAAAATTTTCAATAGCTGTGACCTTGAAACCGAGACGGACATCAACCTTGACTCTTTCTATCCAAGTGTCGATCTCGTCTACAAGAATTAGAAGGACATCAGACTGAGATGAGGACATAAACCGAGGGCTTGACTATATACTCTACCGGGAACGACAATAGCGAAGAAAAACCCTTGCCGCTCCATCAACATTGGAGGACAAGGCGCTAGCCGCTGATGCTGATCAAGGAGAGTAAAGAAATCGATTAAAGTAGCAACGCCCTTTCTGATTTCATGGCTCAATCGATTCTTTGCTGTGGAAAAGAAGGCCGTTTGGTTTTAACGTCCCGTTTGCTCCAATACTATGTGAACTAGGGTTTGGAGTCAAAATATTTCTTTTTCATTGATAGACTACTAATTCATATATAAACAACATATTGGGGTTTACATTTTACGCATATATCCTCAATATACCCTGAATTATAATGCACATTAAATGTTGTTCCACACAGGCATTCTATCCATATATTTATATAATATGGATTTGTCAAAATCTGATCCAATTTAATCTTACTAATAAAATGATTTTACTTGCTTCATCATCATTATCAAGAAATTTGAGTGTTGCCAATGGTTTTGCATCTAAAGTATGAAAATTATCCCGAACAACCTTCAAGAGAATCTTTGGTCTTTACTCTTGCATAATCCTTTGATATTAATACTTTTTATTTCTCTAATTGGTGCATTTTTCTAACCATTATTATACATGTCCAATTCGATAAGTTTTTTTATTATCTGATCGATAGATGCTACTTTCACTATTTCCTTAATATAATTATTCTTTAATCCATCTTTTCTAATTTTGCCGCACCTCTATCTTAGAATTTCTCATTTCTGCCCATTGCATACAAGCAATGTTCAGCTTCGTGCCTTCTTACCCTGCCTACTCCTTTCCCGTATGCAAATGTTTAGAGGTTCACTTTTGACATATATTAACATGTTGATTAGTTGAATGGGCACAAATTATTCTACAAAATGGTTTTGCTTTCTCAACTGTTCATGTCACAAGTCTGACATTGTTGCTCCCCATTTTCCAGGTTCATGCTTATGAACGTATGAACAGAGTGTACAACTATACATTGGATTCATGTGGGCCAGTTTATATTACTGTGGGAGATGGTGGAAACATTGAGCAAATTGACGTTGATCATGCAGATGATCCTGGAAAATGCCCATCTCAGAATGATAACATTCCTGAATTTGGAGGTGTATGCCACATCAACTTTTCTTCTGGCTCAGCCAAGGGGAAATTTTGCTGGGATCAGCAGCCAGAATGGAGTGCGTTTAGAGAAAGCAGCTTTGGTCATGGAATTCTGGAGGTCTGTCTCCAAAACTTATTATTCCTTGGCTTAGGAGAATTTCAATTTTCAAATGATATCAGTCATTTTCATTCAACATTTCTGAAAAACATTTGGCCCACCACACTGACGAGAGTTGAATGAGGTAGGGAAAAGCAATTGCATTTTATTATTCATTCATAGAGGGCTATTTATAATATTACAATGGACTCACGGACTTTAACACACAATGTAAGACTAAAATCCACCCACACATATAAGCACTCGTAATAATACTAATAATGACGGTAAATACTCGACTTTTAAATACTAATGAGTATCTCTCAACTCTCCCTCTCAAGTCGGACTGAAGATGTCTGTCATTCCAAATATTTTGATGTCATCAATGAATGTATCACTTCCCAAACTTTTAGTGAACACATCTGCCAGTTGATTTTTAGAGTGGGCGAACGGTGTGACCACAATTTTTTTATCCAAGTGATCTTTGATAAAGTGTCAGTACAGCTCAATGTGCTTTGTCCTGTCATGTTGAACTGGATTGTGAGCTATGCTAATCACTGCCTTGTTGTCGCAAAATAAGGAAAAAAGACACGTCACGGGAAACCCCAAGTCATGTAGAACGGTACACAACCGTAGGCCCTCACACATGTCTTGTGACATTGCACGATATTCTGCCTCAGCGCTCGATCTGGCCATCACATTCTGCTTCTTACTGCGCCATGTCACTAGGTTTCCTCCAACAAAGGAACAATAACCTGTTGTAGATTTCCGATCATCGCGACATCCTGCCCAATCAACATCAGTAAAAACTTCAATCCTCAAGTGGTCGTTCTTGGAGAACAGAAGACCACGATCCGGGGCTTTCTTAAAATACTGTAACACACGGTATGCTTCTTCTTGATATCTGATCCTGCGAGCATGCATGTATCTACTCAGAATACCAACTGCATACGTAATATCGAGACGAGTATGAGATAGATATATTAGTTTTCAAACTAATCTCTGGTAGCGTGAGACATCTTCCTGATCACTGTCACCATCGTCGCTAATCCCGTGATTTTCTTCCATCGGGGTGTTCACAGGAACACAGCCAAGCATCCCGGTGTCCTGCAACAGATTTAGAATGTACTTCTGCTGAGATATAAAGATATCTTAATCAGATCTAGTCACCTCAATACCCCAAAAAGTACCGTAATCTTCTCAAGTCTTTCACCTCAAACTCAACAGATAAGAGATACTTGAGATTCACAATCTCTTTCAAATCATTACCAGTGACCACAATGTCATCCACATAGATAATAAGGACCAAAATACCCTGATGAAGTCTCCGAATAAACGTAGTGTGATCAGACTGCGACTGTTTGTACCGAAATTTGAGCATAACCGTGAGGAATATGCCAAACAATGCTCTAGGAGATGTTTCAATGCATTTAAGGAGTTCTTTAGACGACAGGCAAGACCTTCAGCTTCCTTTTTCACGAACCCAGAAGGGAATTTCATGTATACCTCTTCATCAAGCTCACCATGGAGAAACACATTCTTAACATTCAGTTGGTGAAGATCCCAGTCCATGCAAGTCGCGCCTGACAACAATACCCGAATAGAATTCATCTTAGACACAAGAGCAAAAGTTTCCTGGTAGTCAACTCACTGAGTCTGAGTGTACCCCTGGGCGACCAGCCGTGCCTTCTATCGTTCGACCTTCCCTTCTTGATTCTATTTGATCGAAAATAATCATCTTGAGTCAATAGCTTTCTTGACAAGAGGAAGGGAAACGACATCCTAGGTATGGTTCTTGTCCAAGGCTGACATCTTCTCTTTCATAGCCTGAGTTCAGGCTGGGATACCCAAAGCTTCCTGTCATGTCTTAGGAATAACAACCGAAGAAAGAGAGGAGACAAAGTCCTGATGGGCCGAGGTAAGATGGTGATAAGCCACACAATTAGAAATATGGTGTTTAGTACATGCAATCTTACCTTTCAACAAAGCAAGCAGAATATGCAGATCCGCATCAGCGCCGGGTAGGAACAGGAAACTACCGGCAAAAAGAAGCCGTGCGATGAACCGCTGTAGAAGAACCGAGAGGAGCCTCTGTAGGAGAAGAGCGTCTGGAGGAAACTGCTGGCGGCTGGATCCAAAAGGGAGAGAGACTTGCAGGAGGGAGAAGAACGAACGGCGAGCGAGAAGACCGTGGAAGCTAGCGGGAGCGTGAGTAGAAGCGGTGGCGGGATTGAGAACGGTGGCAGGAGCGAGAGCAGAGGCGGGAGCGAGAGCGGGTGCCATCGAGTCGAGAGGCGGAACGGCTAGGGCACCAGGAGCAGTGACTCTGATACCATGTTGAACAAGAAAATGATTTTTATTCACACCGTTACAAGCTTTGATCCCCTCTATATATGGAGGTGGATATTACAATGCGGAATATTCAAAAAATAAAAAATGATACATAAACTATTACATATTATAACACTCTTCTCATCCGCCCACTGATATTGTTCCACATCACTATCCTATCTCCTTATCTAAGACAAGAAAGTTTTCTGCTTAGGAATAATTGAGGGAAAACCCTTTGTTTCTGATTGCATTGAAAGACCGCCAATCACATAGATCACTCTTCATAGACCGGCTGATCACCGATCCCAGTATAGGAAGACTGAATATGTTGTAGCCGCTAGGCGACGGGCTTTCTGACAACCGATTGCGGACAGCAGAACGCAGCATCGATCAACAATCGTTGACCGCCACCCTTTCCAACGGTCAACGAACGCTGATCGCTAACCGACCTATAAGTCACAAGTGTCCGAGCTTGTATATTTTTTGATGCCTTCTCTTATCCTTCTCTACCTAAAATGTGGAGCGGGAAAAATATATTTTCATATTTTTGTTGTGAAAATGTTGGCTACTTTGTGACTCATCGTTAGTATTTTAACCACAAAAACACATCTTCCCAAGATACTTCTTACCAAGGCAGCCAAGTGTTTGTGTGAGTTATGTTGCTAATGGTCCCAAATCTGTTTTGGGACTATATCCTTTCTGAATGCAGATAGGTGTAGCTCCAAGTCCACCAATCTACACACTTGATACTTGGACAAAGAGGAGGCTCCAGTCAAGCTTGGAGTAAGAAGACTGCCCATCAGACTATTTGTAAACGTAAGGGTCCTTAAAACACTCTAAAGGACATTCATCAAGTTGTACTCTGAAGGAAAACGGAGGAAGGAAGACGAGTCTTCTCCGGTGAAGAAGACTCGAGAAGAAGATAGAATTCCGTGGAGCTAAAATATAATTAAAAAATGGCATTCTGATGAAGACTAGTGACCTATGAAAATCCCTATTTGGTTGAGAACAAAAAAGGGTGAGAATCATAACAGAAAATTATCTAGATGTTGTTGCAGCTGCACAAATGGGGGAGAAGATCAAGCTTTGGAGAGGAAGAAATGCATTGTATGACGAGAAGAATCTTGTACTCCATTTCCAAAGGAAGGGGGAGAAGAATCCAGTATAAGTAGAAGCCTCATTTAAGGGGGAGGAACTGTGCAAGAGGAAGTTCAAGGCATATGAAATTGGACAAGAAAGTAAGGGGAGATAACAGAAGATTACAGGAAGTTGTTGTAGGTATTCTTATCAATTTTCTTGTAGTTTTATCCTCATCAAAAGGAGGAGATTATTTGGGAAACTCTGCTGATTTGATGGTACAAAACTATGATAAGATTACTTATAGAAGAAGGAAGCTACTCAGAAGAAGCTATAAAGAAGCCTTTGAAAGAGACAAATTGTCCAAGTCATGTAGGCGCTCAGCATTCGCCGATCAGGGACTCGTTGACCGACCAGTTACCCGATCGTCGACCGAGCATTCGTCGATTGGGGACCTGAACGCCGACCGAGCTCATGTGATTGTTGTCTGAGCGATCCCTTCATCATCACTCGAAGAAGGATCCTGATCACCATTTGGTGACCGGTCATTCGCCGACTGATGACGCGTTCGTCGTTTGTTGTCTGTGGTTTAGGAGGAAGTTCAAACGAAAGAACAAAGACTTGAGTCTGCCAACTGTCGATTGGGGCTCTGCAATTGTCGACCTACCCAAAGCTCAGCGTTCCTCGATCGCCGACTGAACCTGTAGCTTTGTCGGGAATTTAATTAAAGTCATTGTGGAAGCCAACAAGGAAAGTTCAGTAAAGGAAGATGCATTCTTTTATGAACTTAATCAAGGAGTTATATGGAAAAGGAAGTAGGTGTTGCTCTCTTACTGGATCTTGGAAAAAAGAAGAATACAAATATCTCTTACAGAAGAAAGAAAGTCTCTCTCTCCCTCCTCAAAGAACTGGAAGGGTTCATCGGAAATCCTTATCTTTTTTTTTTTAATTTTTTTTAACATGTCTCACTTCTTTGAGACAAGTGATAATTTCTCTTCTCTGAGTACACTCATTTCACATGTTGTAAGGGTTACAGGATCTCCCGTTAAAGATATAAGTGGGTTGCCATGTTTCCTAAAAAAAGTCTCTCAGCAAGGTTCAAATCTCCTACCAAAAGATTTAAGAGTTTGTAGAGTCTCCTAGTAAAAAGACTTAGTGGGCCTTATTGAAGGTAATGGAATCTCATAGGCTGTGGAAGAGAGTACTCATTTGATTCGGGGACCTAATATAAATTTTTTTTGCGGTCTGGATGCTTGCTTTATAGCTTAGACATTATCTTTCTGTACTCACTTCTTGTTCCGTATATCTTTGATGTGTTCCATTTTTTGTTAGTTGGATTTGTGTTTGTGTGCATATTGTGATCGGGAAGGACTGAAGGATTTATGGCAAAGAATTTTCAAATCTCTATCCCCCTTTTTTCTAGAAAGATATTTAGATTTTAATTCCGCACTCACATGGCTACTCAGAAGATGTCCCTTCAGCTCGTTATCCCTCTGCCATGTCTATTAAATCTCCTGCTCCTCTCATTGACTCCATGTATACCCAAGGTCACCTCTCTGTGGCTGAATTGACTTAGTTACGCTTACTCCCCTCACAAGTAGCACCCTCCAATCTCTCTCTCTCTCTCTCTCTCTCTCTCTTTCTTCCCTTGGTCTGGTTCTTGGATTGCTGATTTGGGAGTTTCCAAACCATATGTCTTAAGACGGTTCCCCCAATCTCTGCCCTATGCACCACAAACTTATCTCGGTTGTCGATGGGTCTACAACATCTATCTCAAGATCCACAGATATCTCTCTCCCACGTTACTTTTACATAATATGTTAATTGTTCCCGCTATTAGTCTTAATCTCCTCTCAATTTGCCAACTAATTCGTGACCTCAATTGCTCTATAACATTTTCCCTTACCATTTTGTTATATAGGATCTGTCGACAAAGCAGATTGGTAGGGGACATGAGCAAAATGGTTTGTACTATGTAGATTAGAAGCCCAGTATCTCTATGGGCACCTCAACCATCCAACGTCTCAGTCATCCACCTTTGTCCTCACTGCCTCTTATGCTACCTAGTTTTTTTTCATGTAAGCCATGTATCTTAGGCAAACAACATCATTATACTTTTTCTCATCGCTCAAATCATTGTAACGGCATCTTCGATATAGTTTATAGGTGATATTTGGGGATCTTATGAACTTTCAAGTATTTGTGAATACTTTGTTACATTGTTTACTCTCACATGATTTGATTATATTTATTATGCTCTCGCACTGAGCTCCTCTCAGTTCTTAAAATGATTTACTGAAATTCTCATTCAATTAAATACCTCAGTAAAAGCTTTTTGCTGTCACAATACCAAAGAATACCTTCCATACCTCTTCACAAGTTTTTTCACTGGGTGAGTTAATTTGGTTGAAACGATCAAACAACTACTCAAGGAAATGCGAGGATGATGTGACATCAATATATAAAATTTCAAACTTTCCTTCATGAATGAAGGAAGCATATTTAAATTGATTATCATTTTATTTGAGAAGATAATGGATGTAACAATTGTCCCTATGTTTGCGAAGACGAACAATCAACTAGTTGATATCTTTACCGAGCTTCTTGCCAGGACAATATTAGAAACATTAGATACAAGATGTGCAGTTTAGATGTGATGCCCTCATCTGCTCTAGAATGAGGTGGAGTGTGAGAATAATAGGAACTATTTAAACTTACCAAGGGGTTACCATATCGTTGGCTCGATTTATATTATTTGGTATGGTTGCATGTTGGTGTTGAGACACCATACTCAAGCAGTCAGCTAGAGCTGCTTCTTCTCTTCTTTAGCAGGTTATTCTCTTCCAGTTATTGCGATCTCCCCCAGGCCCCATCTTCAGTTATGCACTTAACATCATCAATAATAGTGGTTGGAACCTTATATCCAGTTCTGAGAGTGAGATGTCTGTCACATGGTAATGTTGGAAGACTGTAAAAACATATGTATGCTATATTTACAATATTCAAAAGGAGCATTGTCCAACAAATGTGGTTTGTGTTGGAATTCCCTCTTGCAGTACTTACGTCTCAGCATCTTGTTCATCTGGGCAACATCTTTTTCCCCTAACACACATCATTAGCATCGGTCTGATTCCAACTATTCTGGGCTATTTTTATCATTATTTATGTGCTTTGAATGTTTGTAACTACTCCGACGATCTTCGAATCTGTTAAGTGAAAGGAATCCGAATAGTAAATTCTAAACTAAAAATGTGTTTTGATTCTTTTTATACACATAATTGGTTTTTATTAAGCCTTGCCTAATCAAAACACCCTATCACACGATCCTACTTATTACACTCGCCTTTTTCTATTTGGTGATTGTTAACCGCAACCCGTAATTGACTAGTCGCACCTCAAAATCTCTCAATTATTCGCGCTTTTTCGAAATACGCCTTGTACATGCAATTTCAGGAAAAGTGTTCAACACGAAAGTTGTGGATATCGACGAGATCGACAACTTTCGTGTTGAACACTTTTCCTGAAATTGCATGTACAAGGCTTATTTCGAAAAGGCGCAAAACCTGAGCATATTTCCAAAGTACGCCTTGTACATGCATTTTAGGAAAAGTGATAAACACGAAAGTTGTAGATCTCGTCGATATCTACAACTTTTGTGTTGAACACTTTTCCTGATATTGCATGTACAAGGCGTATTTTAAAAAGGCGCGAAAACTTGAGAGATTTTGGGGTGCGACTAACAAAATGACGGGTTGCGGTTAACAATCACCTTCTATTTTCCAACTATATCCTAAACGTACTTTAGACGAAATTGAGTACATACAAGTCAGGAGAGAGAGAATCGGAGATTTGGCGAAGGAGTGGGAGATCTCTTTCTATGGAGTGGGCTTTCACAACAGGACAGCTGGACAGGTCTGCTTTTATTAGTTGTAGAGGAAATTAAACTAAAAAAAGTACGAAAATAGATTAAGCAAAGTGTAATGTTTCCAAAATTCGAATTTCTTTCCTATGTAGCCAGTTAAGGGCTCTGTTTGGAACAACTCTTATTGATAAGAAAGCTGATATTTGAATGCAGTGATGAGAATAGAGCTATTAGGAAAGTTATGATGAGAAAGTTGCGGATTATTTAGTGAACCTGCGCTTAAATACTGTTTGAAATGGTGTTTTGGTTTATACTGTTTTGTAGAACAACTGTTTGAAAGTATTTTATATTATAAATAGACATTCTACATAATTGTTGGTAAGCAAACTTAAATACATTAATGAGGGCTGTGTTGCAAATAAAATTTTATATTGTGTTTCATTTATAACAATGGAGCTCTGACCTTGACTAAGCATACATAGGGACATAGCACATCAAGGGCAGGATTATTGTCAAGAGGTAAATCTTCAACATGCTTGATGAATCAATTGTTGAACACTTGAACATAGAGGCAGAAATTGATTTACCTCTTTGAACCTAGGGCTTGTTGTCGTCAGATCGAAAAAAGAAATCAAAGGAGTCGTCATATACTCATATCGAGAGGTATTTGGAGGGAGTTGGAGAGGGCTCGTCGGTTCGAGCCGACGTTGTCGCTGAGCGGGACTTGGAGAGGGCTTGTCGTTAGATAGAGAATGAGATCGGAGAGGGCTTGTCGTCGAGAGGCGAGAAATGACGAGCGGAAAAGATTTACGTATTTAGGAGCTCGAACACGCATCTGGAGGAGTTGAAAGCTGGGGTCTCGCCTGGCATTCAAAAAGTCATGATCTGTTGTTTTAAGATAAACGCTTTTCTAACATCTATGCAACCCAACGGTTCTAATTGAGCGTTCGTGTTTGGAATAGAGCTTTTTCATCAGCATAAGCTGTCTCAAACAGACCCTAAAGCACCTCTTTAACCTTCATCAAATCATCTGGTAAAAGTAAAAGGTAAGGAATGAAATGATGAGGAGGCAATGCGAAATTTAGGGCGTTCATGAAGTATTGCTTATTTCCTTCCCATCGCCCCTCTTTAAAAAGTTCATGAAATTTTTCTTTGAGAGATGTCTCATGAGTCTATATTCATTGGTAGGTGCGTTTTGATTTATTTTTTGTGGTTACTGATAAAATGTAATATTTGCGCAGGTGATCAATTCAACATACGCGTTGTGGACATGGCATCGAAATCAAGACATATACAAAGAAAACAGCAGGGGAGATCAGATTTATATTGTGAGGCAGCCCGAGTTGTGCTCGCCAAACCCGAAGAAGGTTTCCTCAAAGAATGTGTAAGCCAGTTCAGTTCAGTTGTTGAATACCAATATTTAGACATAATAAATATCTTCTATATATAGAGAAAGTATTTCTGCCATGTATTTGAACTAAATGCTCGGCGGATACTTTATTTTATAGATTTCTTCTGCTGGGGAAGATTATTAGAGTATAAGGATCCCTTTGGCACAGCGGCATCGGTCGCGAACGCGGTTATAAACCTTTGTTCGTGAACGCCCGACCTCACTTAAGGAACTTCATCCACTTTTATGTTCAAAATATATTTTTTTCTTGGTTGTCATAACTGATAACCTTTGTGATGTTCAAAATATATCCAAACTCACTGGAGCAAACGTGCTGCGCCAAATAGACCTTAAGGGTAAAAAATGGGATGATTTGGGTATGTATAACTGATTCTAAATAATGTAGCAATCAGAAGAGTAGATATTACCGATGAAAAGAAGATTCGGAGTAGGGGGAGGGCTGACGACAAGAATGAGAGAAGGCTAGGGTTTGAGAGGAGACAAGGGAGCAGCTCTTTTTTCATAACACATCCAAGACAAACATTACAAGGTCCAACATGCCCTCTTATAGTAGTGATGTGCAATTAGCAAAACTGAAATATGAAATAAAACAAACATAATAAAAAGCTGAATGTTAATTATGCTCCACGCTCGCCATAGCCGGTCCTCGTTAGTCCGAGCCGCGCATGTCGTCACCGCTGTGTGTGGTCCCCGCCGCTTGTAGACCACCATTGACGCACCTCGTCGTGAATGTCGGTAACAATGCCGTCATCTGGAAAATTTGCCTTTTTCTTAAGGCAGAAGTTGGGAAATTGATGGCGGAAATCATCTCGTAGTAGCCAAGTGGACTCGGACAGTGGACGGTGACGCCATGCAACAAGTATCTCCTCTTGGGCTGCATCTCCGGGAAGATGGGGGCGGCGGTCTAGAATGTTGTGCGGATATATGGGGGCAGAGTCGGAGTAGTCCAGATCGGCCGGAATGTGGTCCAGAGTCGGATGGTCACCCACGTCGCGGCGAAGTTGAGAGACATGGAAGACCGGGTGGATACGTCTCCCCTCTGGAAGTTGGAGCTTGTAGGCAACAGCGCCAATCTGGTATCGCGACTTCGAACAACCCAAAGAAACGAGGCGCGAGTTTGGGGCAAGGGCGTTTGACGATCGTGAGTTGGCGGTAAGGATGGAGCTTGATGAAGACCTTCTCGCCGACTTGAAAGGAGAGATCCCGACGCTTGCGGTTGGAGAAAGATGTCATTTTTGCCTGGGCTCGACAAAGGTATTGCTTGAGACTGTCCAGAATGTTGTCCCGATCTTGGAGGTGATCTGCCAAACCGGGGTAGGTGCCACATGACATCCGGTGGTGGTCGGCCGTAGACGGACTCAAATGGAGTCGTTCCCGCTGCATGGTGGCAGGAGGTGTTGTACGAGTACTTAGCCCAACCCAACCACTTGGCACACGTGCCCGGTCTCTCGCCAATGAAACAACATAGATAAGTCTCCAAGCAAAGGTTGAGAACTTCTGACTGACCATCTGTCTGCGGATGGTAGGCAGAGCTCATGCGTAGGCGTGTGCCTTGAAAGCGGAACAGGGAAGTCCAGAAATTGCTTAGAAAGAGGGGATCACGATCGCTCACAATCGATCACGGAAAACCATGGAGGCGCACGATTCCAGAGATGAAATTGCCGGCTACTCCCGCGGCCGTGTACGGGTGTCAAAGAGGAATGAAGTGTGCGTATTTGGAGAGCCGGTCCACCACGACGAGGATGCAGTCTAACCCGTTGGACCGGGGAAGGCGTGTGATGAAGTCCATAGCAATGTCCTCCCAAATGCGATCCGAAATCGGCAGGGGCTGAAGTAACTCCCCGGAAACATAGCCTCCTACTTCGCCTTCTGGAATGGAATGCAGGCGGCCATGTGCCCATAGTCCGACTGTCCGACAGTATAATTATCATTTGTCCCCCTGATTTTATCTCAGCAAATGTAAAATTAATAAACATTAAAGAAATAATGAGATACTTTTTAAAATAAAACAAATAAAATTATAAAATATTGTAAATTTAAAATAAAGAAGAGATAAAATTTTAAAAATGATTGTTTAGCCAAATTGTAAAAAATGATTGTTTTATAAACGAAAATTTTCAGGACCATTTGAGATCAAATTTGTGCCATAAAATGAACATCCAAAGTTCCAAACCCCCCTCCCTCGTTACAGCCAAAAGCCAAATACCTCCTTCCAACCCCTACAACTTTCCCTGATTCCGCTTCACTGGAGTTCTTCCAGGGGATCAATGCCAGCAGTCTGATCGGAGACCACCGGTGGGTCCGGCGAACTCGATAGGGTTGTCTGGCGGCGAGCGGACATGACCATCACCGGCCGGACAATTTCCGACAAGTTCGCCGGACCACGACGATCCCGCCGGAGGGCGATGGGCAGGCCGCCAGCGGCTCGGTCCCCCATGGGATGTTTTATTTTTTAAAAAAATTTAACAGACTATTAAATTATATTAGAAAAAATAATAATTTATTAAATTATATATTATAGATAATTTGGACTAGTGGTGCGCAAAAAAACCGGTCCGGTTGGGAACGGACCGGTTAGGTCCGGCTAGGGACCGGTCCCGGTTAGGACCGGTCTGGTCCCGGACCGGTCCCAGAGGTCCCTAGGGGTCTCCCCTTTTCCACCAAAGACCAGTCCCGGACCGGGACCGGTAAAAGACCGGTCCCGGACCGGTAAAAGACCGTTAATTAGATTGTTTATGCACTTGTATTCATAGGTTTTTTACTATAATTCTCTCCATTTTCATCAACCTAGATGAGATTAGAGTGAAAACTTGATTCTAGACAACATTCATACAAAATCTAATTAAAAAGAAGACTGCAATCGATTCAGAATAGCAGAGTACCAATAAAAAAATTCGGTCTGGGACCGGTTAGGACCGGTTAGGACCGGTCCCAACCGGTCTTGCTCAAGAAGAGGAAAACCGGTCCTGGACCGGGACTGATTTGAGCGGGATCGGTCCGGGACCGGTCGGCCAAAAGACCCGTTTTTTAAAAGGCCGGTCCAGGACCAGACCGGCAGTCTTTTTGGACAGGTCTGATTGGGACGCGTAATATTATATATTATAGATAATTTGGACGTGCAGAGAAATTTATCAAATTGAGGGATGTAAAAAAAATACTTTTTGAATCCATAATCGAGTCTTTTATGATGGATGGGTGGAATTGAGAAAGACTGATATCGAGTCGATTTTGAGCGATTTTGGCTCAGCTTGAAATCGAAATTTTTGACTTAAACTCGGCTCGAAATCGAAATTGTTTTCGAGTACAGTCGGCTCAACTCGAAATGGCTCGATTCCGAGTCAACTCGAAATCGAATTGAGTCGGCTCGAAATCGAATTGAGTCGGCTCGAAATTGAGCATTTTTTGTTTTATTCCTAGTTTGCTCAAATTAAATTTGGCAACCTATAAATTTAACAAATAAAACACTTAAAACCTTTATTTTTTTATTTAGGTTTAAATTTTGTAATTTTTAAGCTTTAAATAAGATATATTAATAAATACATAATTTTTTAAATTAATTCGAGTTGATTCGAATCATATTTCGAGCGATTCAGAACTGGCTCGAAATCAAAATCGAGTCAAATTGAATCGACTCAAATTGAATCAAATCAATTTTAACTGATTTCGATTCAGCCCAATTTTCGTGTGATTTTTGAGTTTCAAATAATATGTTCAGTCCTAAAATTGAGGTTCCGTTTGGCAGTTTTTTTTGCTATAATGAGTTTGGACAAAAATGTAAACATGATGTACTGAATCTTTGTCTAAGACAATGATTATGAGGGGTGGAAATAGGCCAGACCAGGTCAGACCTTATGGAAAACAGGCCCGGCCTACATTAGTCTTTTTGGGCCTGAGCCTGACCTACTAGCCTGATGTAGGCCAAAATATAAGCCTGGTCTGGCCTATTTTCCAAAACGGGTATGCCTGGTCTGGCCTGTAGGCCTACTTAGGCCTACTTAATAATTCATTTTTAATATATTATTAGTAGTTAGGTAATTATGGATATTTAAGTTTATATAATAAATTAATTTTATTTATTATTTAAAAATAATGTAGGCCGGCCTGCAAGCTTACAGGCCAGACTTTAATAATAAAGGTCTGAGCCTGTTTTAAAAACAGGCCCAATTATAGGCCTATATTTATGATAAGTAGAAAATAGGTCAGGCCGCAGGCCCCTGATAGGCCGTCTGGCCTATTTCCACCCCTAATTATGATTACCACAAACAAAAGAATAGTTTTGAACATAAAAGTGATTCCTTAGGTGAGATCAGGTGTCACGAACGACAGTTTAACCAGAACGTTCGTGACTGTCCCACCACTGTGTTAAACGAAGTCTGAATCTACTAATTTGTTTGAGCATATCTATGTTAATTTGTGGAGCTGTTTGGGAGTGAGTATTTATGTAATTTTCTCCTATTTTATGCTATGCGTATAAAATGCCTTTTTCGGCCTAGGGTTTTCGGATGTGCGCAAACTGAAAGAAGAGAAGCGGCGGAAGAGAAATGGTGTACTCTTGATCGTTCTTCATAGTGAATTTCTGCGCGGGTGGTTGACTTTTTCCCCGGATTTGGGGTCCCCCCCCCACCACACTCGGTTTTCTCGTGTGGAGTATCTCATCGAACCTCCTTCGTGTGCCCCCTTCGCTCCTTGCCGGCGTGAAATGGACCTTGGTCGTCGACCTCTCTCCATGACCGACGATGTATGCTTGGGGGGTGACCTCTCTCCTTCAGCAAATTTCTCCCTGTCATGGAAGTCAGGTTTTCCTAAATCCCAAAACATATCTTTCTTGCTTTTTTTTCTCTTGAAAACCCTAAATCTTAGTGAATATTGTTTTTTTTTGTTCCATTTAGTTGAGTTTCAAACATGCCTCATCCGGAGACCTGATTTTTATCCATTTGGCTAAGTTACACGATCCGATCTCCCTTCAAGCGATGGACTTCTCTTTGGATTTTGATGGTTCTAGCAATATTGAGTCACAAGAGGTGACAATAGTAAAAAAAATTCAATGTTTTGGATTTTTTTGTGTGCATCACATTATCTAAATAATTAATTCTTTAGGCATATATTCATCTAATTCATATTTTATGTTCTTGCGAGAAATTGTTATCAATTGAAACAATGAAGTCGGATTATGTGAAAATTCCTTGCCCTATTTTGAAATATGATATTGTCTATATACACAAATTTTGTTTATGTTCATTGTGTAGATTGTGTACAAAATAGTTCTTTTTTTTGTCTTTCAATATGTAGATGTGGGTCGATCGCTTTCATTTTTTGAGTCTAAGGGTGCGTTTGGGAAAGCTTATTGCCTCCGTGCGGCAAAAACGACATTCTGAGGATAAGCGTTGAAATTCAAAACAACGTTTATTAATATCCGCTTTTATACCTAGGGCTCATTTATTTCTCCAGATCGCAGCTCTTCCCTGACATCTTCTAAGTTCCGTCCCGACATAATGATACAATCTGGCGCAGTTCGACGACGAGTTAGGCACTTCATTCTGGAAAAGTCATATTCTGGGTTCTGCACATCTCGGTGAGAATTGTTGCAAGTGAAATCAATGCTTTTTCTTTTTCCTTTTCTTTTTCTTCTTTTGTCTGAATCACTTTTTGAAAACAATTAGGGTTAGGAATGGAAAATATACCAAATTTCTCTGGCATTCCTGTGATTTAGCTAAAGTTTATCATATTTTCTTGTCTTGGGAGTATGGATTTTGTGTTTGTGATTTCCATGTCTAGAATTCTCAAATTTTTTGATAATGCCCTGTGTGTGTGATTTTATGTGTGTGTGTGTGAGTTTGTAGATGAGTGTGTGGGAGTGTATGTGTGTGTGTTTATGAGTGCATGTGTGTGTGAGGAGTGTGATTGAACACACATTTGGTGTATGGAAGAAAAAATGGACAATACTGCGTGTTATGCTGATGTAATGTTGCTCTTATGCATTTAAAACTATTTTACGTATAAAACAAAAAAATTAAAATAATTAGAAAAAACTTCACCTATGAAAACTCCATTTTTGTCAATCAGTTTTTTAAAAATAGCTTATCAAAAAGCTCTGCAAACTCCATTTCACCCAAACGATTTTTAGATAAAACTCTGTTTTTCAGAAACAACACTTTTCCTATCAGCAGCTTTTCATCAGCATAAGCTTTCACAAACGCAACCTAAGAAAGAATTGTTTGGTCGGACACAAAGTTCCTGAGTTATGTCGTGACAATATTGAATTCTGATAAAATAACAGATAGACCAGGCCGACATGTTATTCTGGGATGTGATAGAGCCGGATAAAATCGTGATAATCCTAAACAAGTGAGAAAAAACTCGTGCATAAGAACATAAATTAAATCCTTTTCATGTAAGAGATCAAAAGGAAATTTGCATAAGAACACAATAATTTTAATTCCCGATTTAGATTATGTATTTATGTTTTAACTTTTCAAACAACATAAATTAAATCGGATCATTCAGTTCGGTTCGGCTCCAATGATTTGCACGGTTTGATTCGATTTCATATTTCTGCAATCATGTAGGGGTTGATTCAATTTACAATTTTAATCAAAAACTGAACTAAACCAAACAAATACACATCTAATTGCATGTGTATCTTTCATCCATATCAGCCATGCTGCAACAAACATACTGTTAATCACCTAATTAGGGTTTAGCTTTGATATTAGTAAATTTTGAGAAGATTCAATATAGGTTTTCTTTTTGGGTACAAGCTTTCTCCAGATTTGGTGACAGGGTCATTATATAATGTCGCGCTGTGTAATCGCAACGGCTCCTTCCCAAATCTGAAGACGAGAGTCGTATACAAAAAAAATTGCCAGCTTCAAAATCTTACTATAGTGGAATAAAAGCTCGAGTGTTGTTGTTGTTGATTTATCTATCCAATTTTATCCCTTATGGTTATAATTTTTATAATTTTTTAATAATTAGATGTAATTTGTATATTATTTCTTTATTTTTTTTTTAAAAAATGTCAATAACCCCTCAATTTTTTAAGGTTTGTATTTGGGATGAAATTTTTGCAAAATGATGAATGACAAACATACCACATTTCAACCTTTTTGTGGAGACTCATGATGATATTGTTGAGAAAATAACAACTAAATGGTAAAATAGGTGGAGAGCATGCCATACAAATTTCATATTTTTTTCATTACCCCCACAACATTTTTTACGCTCTCCGGATGGGGCGAATTTTTTTGGCCCGAGCCGCATACACGGCGAAATTTGTGTCCAAGACCCACAAAATTCAGACACCTAGCAGCGAATTTTGATTTTTTTGCAAAATTACAGGAACAAGTCAAAAATCATAGATACAACTACATTGTATCTGAGATAATTCATTTGCCTCTGAGATAAGTGAGTTGTATCTGAGAAACTCGAGTTGTACATGAGATAATGCATTTGACTCTGAAATAATCTAGTTGTATCTAAGATTTTTGACGTGCCGAAATTCGCTGTTGTGTCTAAATCCTGTGAGCCCCAGACATAAATCTGTGTCCGAGACTTGGACCCAAAAATTTCCGCCGGGCGGGAGATTACTACTTGTACTTGTCCATAATTCTCCTCGCTTCTTCCAGAGATTCATCTTCACTCAAGGGGTCTCGCCCTCCTCCTCTTGGGCCTTCATTGGTGTTGAAGGCTATGTAGAGAAAATAAATTAATCCCATCAAAGCCTGTTACCAAAATGAAACATTTTGTTGACATTTTCTCTTTTCAGCAGCTAAAAACAATGCACAACTGTATGAATTGTGCAGATCAAAAAGGAGAAGTGGCTAAGCCGATCATTCGGCCCGTGCGAGTTCACACTTGCTAAGGCTCCGTTTGGCAAGGTGATAGCGGTCGTTAAAGCGGTAGTTATGAACTGTCGTTCATGAACACCCGACCTCACCTAAGAAGCTTCAATCACTTTTATGTTAAAACTTAGTTCTCTTTTCTTGGTGGCGGTCATAACGACTTACGACTGTCATGTCAAACATATTTTATGATGATGACCTTTCTGTTCAAACCCATCGGAGCAAATAAGCCGTGCCAAACGAAACCTTCATAAACGATAAAATATTCAGTTTTCATGAATGCTGTGTTAAGAGCTGCATTTTGTGCCCTTGGCTTGAAT
This sequence comes from Platanthera guangdongensis, assembly GCA_039583875.1. Classification (NCBI taxonomy): domain Eukaryota; kingdom Viridiplantae; phylum Streptophyta; class Magnoliopsida; order Asparagales; family Orchidaceae; genus Platanthera; species Platanthera guangdongensis. The sequence continues at coordinate 265,764,573 of CM077153.1, forward strand.
GACCCAGCCAAGCCACCCATGCAGTTGTGCGGGAGAGTGACGTAGGCGGAGGCTGTTTTGGGCGGAGCCGGAGTGGCGTCGGCAGTGTTGGCGAACCACGGTCGTAGTCGTGCAGTGGCGCAGAGTGCGCATCTTGGCAACGGCGGTGTGCAACCCCCGTTTTTACTCGGGTGAGTATATTGGGTCGCACCTGCAGCTAACGGCGGTCAGCGCGAGGAGGCATCTTAGCCTCAAGTGGACTTTGACGGCAAAGCATCTGAGCCTCGAGCGGGGCAACCTACTGACGGGTTGCTGACTGATCAGAGTACGCCAGCAATGTCGTGTGTCGACGTAGACAGACAACTAGACACAATATTGAAAGATCTTGGAAGACTGCAGAGGTTTCAGAGAACCAGTTTGGAGCGAGAAACTCTGACTCGGGCTTGGTCGTCTTTGTCGGTATATTTGTATCTTCTTATTGTCTTTATTTTGTGTTAACTGTAAGATCCATTTGGGGATCGCGGGGGGAAAGTCATTGTATTATGATTATCATTTAGTGGAGGCTTCTCCGGGTTGGACTCTGATCGTCCTGTGATTTTTACCCTATTTTGGGGATTTTTCACGTATACGCCTTTGTGTTTGTGATTATTTTGTTCTTGCATGTTTCGCTGACAACTTTTGCAGGTAGCTCAGCTCGTGTCCTCGCGTGCAGTCAGGTCCTTGAGAACGTGTTTTTCTCAACAAGTGGTATCAGAGCTAGGTTCAGTAAAGTCGATTGGATATTTTAGGTTTATGAATAGGTGCAGTAGGTGACGACCTTTGGTCCGCTCCCTATCCTCTCTAATCACATTCTTTGAAATAGTCGACTCCGAGATCAGTGATCAGAGTTGACAGTGGACTGAGTGCAGATGAATTCAAGTTCTGAGAGTTATGAAGTTGAACGGGGCCAACTATCATGAGTGACATCTGATGATGGAGGACTTAGGGTCTGTTTGGGACAGCTCTGACGGATTGAAAAGCTCTTTTCCAACCGCCAGAGCTGTTATTGCCGCTGTTTGGGACAACTCTTAAATGAAATCGCTTTTCGAAGAGCCGCTCTCAGAGCTCTTTTTCGGAAGCCCCTCCCCCCCTGCGTTCAGCGCCCAAAAATCGCTTCCCGATTTTTTCCCCCTGTTGTTCTTCTCCCGATCCCGCCCGCGTTCTTCTCCTTCCGCATCTGCAACTTCCCGACTTCCGCATCCGCATCTTCTCCGAAGAACTCATCCACCTTCCGCATCCGCAACTTCTCCCTCAATCTCCGGCCCATCTTCCATCAGTTGCCTCATGTTGACGTCCTTCAAGTACAGAGGTTTCACTTTTTTGGCAACTTTGGGCTTCTTCTCTGGATCATTTCCATCGTCTTCAGATGATGAGAAGAGCTTCACATCCTTCTGCAGGATGGTCGAATCGTTCTTCTTCACTCGAACAAGTGCGTCATAGAACTGGAGGTCGTCCTGGACTGCATCATCACCGGAGGATTCATCAGATGACTCGTCTGGTCGAATCGTTCTTCTTGTTGTGTTCAAATCGCTTGGCAAAATTCTCATTGATTTCAATCTTACAGGAGTCAGTCATCCGTGTAGCCGTCGTCCGAGTTAACGATGTCCATCTCTATCCCGTATTGCAAAGGAGATTGGCGGGAGAGTTACTGGAGTGGGGTCCCGGAGAAGAAAAGTGGCGGAGGGAGCGGCGGAGAAGCGATGGCGAGAACAGAGCGGCGGAGAGAAAAACGTCGTCAATCCAGGAGAGGTTAGAAACGAAAGCGTACTTCTGCAAACAGAACACCCAAACACTTTGCAGCTTTTCAAAACTGCTCCCCAAAGATTTATTTTAAAACAGCTATATCCGGACAGCAGCTTTTCAATCCGCCAGAGCTGTCCCAAACAGGCCCTTAATCTATGTCAAGGGTTGACACTCACATATCTTTGAGGAGATGTCCTAAGATATGAACCCTGCAAAATGGACAATCGAACACCGCAAGTGGCTTTATTAGACGATTTGTAAAGTGCAATGTTTACAATCATGTGGTGAATATCACTGATGCCAATGTGCTATGAAAGACATTGGAGTCTTTGTATGCGAAGAGTACGAGAATGAACAAGATCTTGCTGCTGAAGAAGATTAACGATTGCAAGTATAAGGAAGGCACACCTATACTTGATTACATGAATGAGTTCCAAGGAGTGTTGGACCAACTATCTTCCATGAAAGTAATATTTGATGATGAGGTCAATGCACTATGGTTACTTAAGTCTCTCCCTGCCTCTTGGGAGATGGTTTGAGTTTTACTAATAAACTCGTCTCCAGGAGGTGCTTTGACTATGAAGGTTGCAAAGAGTGGAATTCTGAACGAGGAGGTGAGAAGAAAATCTCAGGGTAAGTCCTATGCACATTCAGATGTTTTGTATACTGAGTATAAGGGGAGAGAAAAAGACAGAGATGACAGAGGGTCTAACTAGAGCAAGTCCAGGTCGCGGAAAGATATTGAGTGCTTTCATTGTGACAAGAAGAGTCACATTAAAAGGAAGTGTCATTCATGCAAGAAATTATAGATACAAGAATCAGGGAAGCAAGATGAGACCATAGCTTCAGTAGTGGCAGCCTTTGATGATGATCCACTCTTTGCGAGTGCTGACGTGGCGGCTGACCTCATTCGTAGAGATGATTTTTGGCTGGTGGACTCGGGGGCTTCGACACAAGTTTTGAGCGATAGAGCACAGTTTGCTACTTACACCTCACGTGATTGCGGGGTGTTGAGGGTGAGCAACGAGAGAGTTTGCAGAGCCATCGACGTCGGTGATATGCACCTGAAGACAAGCACAAATTCTGTTTGTGTTCAAAGATGTTCGTCATGTACATGACATTCGATTCAGTTTGCTGTCTATTGGACGATTGGATGCAGATGGTTATGCTAATAGATTTGGTGACGGATGACAGAGACTGACCCAAGGTTTCTCGATCATAGGTCGTAGTAGCATGATGTTCGGCCTTTATTGTTTGGAGGCGAGAGCTGCAGGTCCGGGGGAGCACAAGGTCAGAGGTGACAGAGTCACGGGTGTGTTGCGCGGCCAGCACAGACTATTTGGTGGGAAGAAATGCTGCAGGCAAGTAAGATATCATATCTCAAAAACGACGGTGATAGGACAGGAGAATGATTCTCATATTGTTGTTGGTTAGCGACGTCGGGTGATTTTTGATTGTCACGATCCTACATTGAGTTCGGCAATTTGCGCGGGAGAGATGCATAGTTACAGTGATGGTTCTCGCGGGAAGTTTGCCAATTTGTCGAGTTCTTCCCTATGTTGCACCGACATCGACACGTGACATGCAACACGTCACGACACGACACGTGACTCGTCAATTCTAAAAAATATCATATTCTGACACATTGAGACACATATATTGAATATTTATTGTTTATAATTATAAAAATTCTAAAACATTTAACAAGTAATAAAAAATGAACAATTAACAAATATTCAAATAAACTAAGTTATGTTTAAATAATACTTATCAAATATTCAAATGCAAAATTTAACAAAAGGTCAAAAAATGATAGAACATAACACATTACCGTTATATATCATCAGTAAAAATAATGGATTTTTAAGCAAACATTTTTCTCCACTTTCAATCTTCCTTTTTCTAGAGAAAATATCCACCTCACTAGTAGATCCACCTTCACTACTAGAAATGCTAGAAGGGGGCAAAAACACCTTTTGAGGAGCAAGACTCACTATTCTAGCATTCAGCTCTTTTTCTAATTTTTTCATCTTAAATAGATCACTCATGATACTTTTACACATTTTTCAATTTCTTTTCTATCAATCATTAACAAATGTGTTTTCACTATTATATATGTACTTATAAAATATTTTTCACAAAAATTGCACTTCTAAGATAAATTTCTTCCGGTCTCATCATGAGTAACTAGCTTAGGGACACGTGTGTCCGATTGAGAGGGACACGTGTGTCCGATTGAGAGGGACGCATGTGTCCGATTGCGAGTCCCGCATGAGCCGGCGTGTCGAACTTCCAACACGAGTGTCAGAGAGTGTCGCAGAGTTGGACGAGTGTCAGAGAGTACGACACTGACACGTTGGGCATTTTGAACTGTCGGTGCTTCATAGACTCTTCCTCCTAGTCGGGAAGGGGGAGAATTGTTGGGTTCAGGTTCCCTAGTAGTGGGACAAAACCCGCGGCGATGGATGTTGAGAGGTTCATAATAAGGCGGTTTGAGTCGTGAAGGGATCTTGACGCGATCCGGCGTAAGATCAAAGAGATAATATGGTCTCACGGCTAGAATTTATATTTCTTATATTGATATCTTATATAAATTATAATATATATAAGAGAGAAATAAATCTATCATATCCCAATAGAGCAGCCCACCCATGTGAGCAAAGAGTAAAGAAAAAAAGAAGAAAGAGTTAAATCTTACCTCTACCTCTAGCTGCCCACGTGATAATTAAAGGTGATTGTTAACCGCAACCCGTTATTTTACTAGTCGCACCCCAAAATTTTTCAATTTTTCGCATCTTTTCAAAATACGCCTTGTACATGCAATATCAGGAAAAGTGTTCAACACGAAAGTTGTAGATATCGACGAGATCTACAACTTTCATGTTGATCACTTTTCCTAAAAACGCATGTATAAGGTGTACTTTGTAAATATGCTCAGATTTTGCGTCTTTTTGAAATATGTCTTGTACATGCAATTTCAGGAAAAGTATTCAACACGAAAGTTGTACATCTCGTCGATATCTACAACTTTCATGTTGAACATTTTTCCTGAAATTGCATGTACAAGACATATTTCGAAAAGACACGAAAAATTGGGAGATTTTGGGATGCGACTAACCAATTACGGGTTGTGATTAACAATCACCTAATTAAAAATGGCAGCATTATTGTAAATTAAAGTGAGACTTTAAACCTCTAAGCTTTATTATAAAACAAGAAGGCGGTCATCACTCCTGTTAAGAGTCGTGGACTCCACTCTCTCTCCCGAGAAAGCTAAGCAATCGCATGTTTCTTCTCCAAAAAAAAGGTGTCAGCCAGGTTTACCTCTCCTACCAGTACGCCCCTTTCTTCTGTCTTTCATGTCCGGGCGGGGTTTCTCGCCGGCGATCTTGGGGCACGGCGAAAGGCCGGAGCAAATCATGGCGGTGAGGTGGAGGCAGAGGTTTTGGGCCGCACGGTGTTGAGATTTGACGGCGGCGATAGTCGTAAGGGCGGAGGCGCCAAATAATCTTTTGTAGAGCCGTTGCGGAGGCGACTGTGGTGCCGTATTTGTTTGGCGTGGCAGCATTGCACGTGTGCGGGGGAGTGGCATAGGCGGAGGGCGATTTGGGCGGAGGCGGAGCGGCGTTGGCGGTGTTTGGCGACCGCCATTTGAGCTCGGGAGAGCAAGGACCGTTGAAGCGTCGGCAGTGTTGTCGAACCACGATCGTAGTCATGCAGTGGTGCAGAGTGCACATCTTGACGCAAAGAACAGCGGTGTGCAACCGCCCCATTTACTCGGGCAAGTATATTGGGTAGCACCTGCGGCTAGCGGCGGTCAACGCGAGAAGACATCTTAGCCTCAAGTAGACTTTGGCGGCGAGGAATCTGAGCCTCGAGCGGGACAACCTACTGGGGGTATCAGACTGATCGGAGTACGTCAGCAACGTCGTGTGTCGACGTAGGCAGACAACTTGACACAATATTGAAAGATCTTGGAAGACTGCAGAGGTTTCAGAGAACCAGTTTGGAGCGAGTCACTCTGACTCGAACTTGGTCGTCTTTGTCGGTATATCTGTATCTTCTTATTGTCTTTATTTTGTGTTAGCTGTAAGATCCATCTGAGGATCGCGGGGAGAAAGTCATTGTATTGTGAATATCATTTAGTGGAGGCTTTCCAGATTGGACTCTGATCGTCCCGTGATTTTTACCCTGTTTTAGGAGTTTTCCACGTATACACCTCTGTGTTTGTGAATATTTTTGTTCTTGCATATTTCACTGATAACTTTTGCAAGTAGCTCATCTTGTGTTCTCGCATGCACTCAGGTCCATAAGAACGTGTTTTCTCAACAAACTAATCTTTAACATAAAAGTGAATGAAGTTCCTTAGGCGAGGTTGGGAGTTAGTATACGAATGACAATTTATAACCATCACGTTCACGACCCCTGCCGTCGTGTCAAACAGAGCCCTAGTTTTGCCACACATGAACGACTGTTTTACCATTCTTTTTTTTCTAACATGCTCAACTTTCTTTACCAACTTCGTTGTACTCAAGTAAATTTATCAAAAGAAACCATGACCGCAGTAGTCCTACAAGTGTGCTTAGATCTACCAGCCTCCCTCCATGGAAATGGTGAAGTGCAATTTGAAAACTGCGAAATTTTTATCAAACTGTAAGTTTGAAAGAAGAAGAAATGCTTTACCAATACAAAGAAGGCGGTGGAGAGGACGGAGTTGAAGAGGAAAAGGGCGAGTGCCGCCATGGCTCCCGCAACACCAATTCTTGCTACTGGCCTGGGAATTGAACCCTGGTATCAACAGTTCAAATATAAATCAATTCATCACCCCCAAAAGGTAAAATTTTTGGAACCAGACTTCATTTTGAAATCTAAGTCCGGGTTTGATTTTCGAATGACACGTGGCGTAATCTTGTAGAGTAGGTAATTTGTGCTACAAGAAATCAAAATAGATCTCCCAGAAGTTCAAAATAGATCTCCCTGGAGATCAAAAATGACCTCCTAGGAAATCAAAATAGATCTCCAAGGAAATTTTAAAAAAAAACTCTCAGAAGATCAAAAAAATTCTCCCAATAAATCAAAATGGATATCCCAGGAGATCATTAACTGACCTGTGAGATCATCGTCTTCCTCATGATCTCCGGGCAGATCATTTTTGATCTCCGGGGAGATTTTTTTTTATTTCTTGAAGTGTGAATTACCTGCTCTCATAGTTGTCAAGGCGCGCGCCTGAGGCGTCGGGCGCGCCTGAGGCGTCGGGCGCGCCTGAGGCGTCGGGCGCGCCTGAGGCGTCGGGCGCACCAGGCGCAGCCCGCCGTGCCTCAGCACGGCTGAGGCGGACGATGTGCCCCAGGCGCGCCCAGGAGCGCGCCTTACAGGCTCTCAGGCGCGCCCGTGCCTTTCAAGTTAGTTTTTTTTAAAGAAAATTGATATGAGCAAAAACAAGATCTTAGACGCACCCGAGGCACCCACTAGGCGCACTTGGGGGCCCAATTCGCTGAAATTGAGCGAATTGGGCTCCCAATTCGCTGAAATTCCGCCAATTCGCACAATTTCAGCAAATTGGGCGCCCAATTCGCACAATTTCAGGGAATTGGGCGTCTAATTCGCACAATTTCAGCAAATTGGGCGCACAGTTCACTTAATTTCTCTTTTCCCCCATTTTGCGCCTCACGTGCCTCAGGCGCGCGCCTGCTCCTTGCGCCTAGGCTCCAGGGGCCCTTTGCGCCTTGATGCGCCTTGCGCCTTTGATAACTTAGTCTGCTCTACAAGATTGCACCACATGTCACTCAAATTATATCCAAAAATTTCTCCCCAAAAATCAATGAACCGATCACAATATTTCTGTACCGGTAGAAGATTGGTTCCAGCCTCAACGCTTTCTCTCCCAATCCTCGAAGCAGTTTGAATGACTGCGTCCCATTACACAGTAAAAAAGCGAGAAGTCAACAGCCGGTTAATATGAAAATGAATCACAAAGCTATCTCAAGCAAATTTCATGGAAGGTGTTAGAAATAGCAATAGCTTCTGTATTCATATATAAAACAAGGATCCTTGGGGTCTACATATAGGAGAAGAGGAGAAGGAGAAAACACCACAGGCGGTGTGGGACTAAACCTAAAACAATAAAGAATGCTTTACAATATATAATATTAACACGCCCTCTCAAAGTCACGGTGGATCATGAACCGAGAGTTTGCTAATGAGATAACGGAATCTTGCAGTTGTGAGAGACTTGGTGAGGAAGTCTGCAACTTGTTCTTCAGAGGTAATGAACGGTAGAGAGATGGTGTTGGCGAGGAATTCCTGACGAGTAAAGTGACAATCGATCTCAATGTGTTTTGTCCGTTCATGGAACACTGGATTGGAGGCGATTTGAATGGCGCTTCGATTGTCACAAAATAGGGGAGTGGGGCCTGTTATCTGGACACCAAGGTCGCAAAGGAGACGACGAAGCCAGACTATTTCAGCAGTGGTGGAAGCCATGGCACGATACTCAGCCTCCGTGCTGGAGCGCGCAATGGATTCCTGTTTCTTACTACGCCAGGAGATCAGAGAGTCGCCCAGAAAAACACAGAACCCAGTAGTGGAGCGACGAGTGGTGGCATCCCCCGCCCAGTCAGCATCCGAAAATGCACGGAGGGTGAGTGGCGAAGTGACAGAGAGAAATAACGAGCGACCGACAGAGCCGCGAAGGTAGCGGAGTATCCGGAGGACCGCGGCATAGTGAGCAGAGCAAGGAGCTTGAACAAATTGACTGACGAAGCTAACAGCGTAAGCAATGTCCGGTCGAGTCATGGTGAGATAGACCAGCATCCCGACGAGGCGCCGATAGCGGGAGGCATCGGCCAGCGGTTCCCCATCTGTAGGAAGGAGTTTCAGATTCAGCTCAATGAGGGTGTCAACAGTGCGGGTGTCAGTGAGAGCGGCCACAGAGAGAATATCGGAGATGTATTTTTGCTGAGACACCAGAATCCCGCGTTTGGAGCGGGCAATCTCTAACCCAAGGAAGTAGCGAAGGGGGCCCATATCCTTCATCTTAAACTGACTGCGGAGGTGTTGCTGAAGAGCGGCAATGGTGACGTGATCATCTCCAGTGATAATCATGTCGTCAACATACAGGAGCAGGATGACGCAGCCCTGAGCGGAGGTGCGGGTAAACAGGGCATGATCAGTCTGGCGTTCAATGAAACCAGCCTTGAGAACTGCAGTGCGGAAGCGCTCAAACCAGGCACGAGGAGCCTGTTTGAGGCCATAGATGGCCCGGCGGAGGTGGCAGACATGGCCAGGAGGTGCAGAGAGACCCGGGGGAGGTGCCATGTAGACAACTTCAGTGAGATCGCCATGAAGAAAGGCATTGGTGACATCCATCTGATGGAGGGGCCAATTGCGGGCAGCTGCGACCGCAAGTAAGGTGCGGACGGAGGTCATCCGGGCAACCGGGGCAAAGGTTTCGTCATAATCGATGTCATGTTCCTGGGAAAACCCGCGAGCAACCAAGCGGGCTTTATGACGCTCAATAGAACCGTCCGGACGAGTCTTAACTTTGAAAATCCATTTGCAGCTGATAGGAGTAACACCGGGAGGACACGGAACAAGATCCCAAGTATGAGTCCGGCTAAAGGCTTGAAGTTCAAGCGCCATGGCCTGTTGCCATTCGAGGTGGCCAACTGCCTCTTGGTATGACTGGGGCTCCCGGTGGGCGTGGAGAGCGGTGAGGAAGGCCTGAAAACCAGGGAATAGGAGGTAGCCGCGGTGAGAGCAGAAGGGGGGTCGTAGCGAGCAGGTGGATGGCGATGGCGAGCAGGATTACGGCGAGGAGGAGCAGGATCCACGGTTGCAGGGGCGGACGGAGCGTCAGACAGAGCCGTATCAGGAGCAGGAGCAGGAGGAGGGGGTGTGGGCGTCGGAGGAGGAGCCGGTGTGGAAGGAGGGACCTCGGGCAGAGGACGAGGTGGGGAGAGGGGAGGATTGACAAGGGGAGTCCGGGGGCGAGTTGGTATAGAAGGAAGAAGCGGAAGAGAAAGCGGTGGAGCAATGGAGGGTGGAGAGGTGAGGTGTGCCGGTGGGGAAGAGAAGAACATGTCATGTTCGACGAAGGAGACATGACGAGAGATGCGAATGCGACGAGCCACCGGATCGTAGCAACGATAGCCTTTGTGGTGGGGGCTAAGACCGAGGTGAACACAACGAGTGGAGCGAGCGGAGAGCTTGTTACGTTCAGTAGGAGGAAGGAGAACGAAGCAGGTGCACCCAAATGTGCGGAGAGATGCATACTGCGGCGGACGGGAGTGAAGGCGTTCATAAGGAGTGACGCCAGAGAGGGTCGTGGAAGGAGTGATGTTGATGAGGTGAACAGCGGTGAGAACGGCTTCGGCCCAGAAGGAGGGAGGAGCGGAGGCAGAGATGAGGAGAGTACGAGCTGTTTCGATGATGTGGCGATGTTTGCGTTCAGCAACCCCATTTTGTTCATGGGTGTGCGGGCAAGATTGTTGGTGGAGGGTGCCATGCGAGTGGAGGATGTCGCGCATGGTGGAGGAGAGAAATTCTTGAGCGCAGTCAGAGCGAAAGATCTTAATGCGACGCTCAAACTGAGTGTGAAGCATAGCGGTGAACGTGCGATACGCAGCGGGTACATCAGAGCGATTGCGAAGGAGATAAACCCAAGCACAACGGGAAAAATCATCAATAAAACTAACATAATAAAGATAGCCAGAATGAGAAGCAAGTGGCGCGGGGCCCCAAATATCAGAGTGAACTAAATCAAAAGGGGCTGTCGTTTGAGAAGCACTACCTGTAAATGGTAGAGCAAGTTGCTTTGACAAACGGCAGCCGGTACAAACAGAGAGGGGGGAAGGAGAGACACGACCCAAAGCTCCAGAGCGGATATGTAACAACCCCATCCGTTCATATGATATATTCTAGAAGGTCCGGCCGGGGCCCCACAGGATATACCACAAAACAGTCGGTGAAGGTACATGATGATACCAGAGTAGCGCAATCGCACCTATCACAAGCATTCTAACGGAAGCCTAAACTACTTGAACTTCTCATGAATGTCCAAACATAAAACTCCACATTTTATATACATATAGGAATGTCTTACAACATGTCACAAGCCTAAACTACTTCAATTTACAATTTTAATCAACAACTGAACTAAACCAAACAAATACACATCTAATTGCATGTGCATCTTTCATCCATATCATCCATGCTGCAACAAACATACTGTTAATCACCTAATTAGGGTTTAGCTTCGATATTAGTAAATTTTGAGAAGATTCAATATAGGTTTTCTTTTTGGGTACAAGCTTTCTCCAGATTTGGTGACAGTGTCATTATATAATGCTGCGCTGTGTAATCGCAACGGCTCCTCAAAACCTTACTATAGTGGGATAAAAGCTTGAGTGTCGTTGTTGATTCATCTATCCAATTTTATCCCTTATGGTTATAATTTTTATAATTTTTTAATAATTAGATGTAATTTGTATATTATTTCTTTATTTTTTTAAAAAAATGCCAATAACCCCTCAATTTTTTAAGGTTTGTATTTGGGATGAAATTTTTGCAAAATGATGAATGACAAACATACCACATTTCAACCTTTTTGTGGAGACTCATGATAATATTGTTGAGAAAATTACAACTAAATGGTAAAATAGGTGGAGAGCATGCCATACAAATTTCATATTTTTTTCATTACCCCCACAACATTTTTTACGCTCTCCGGATGGGGCGAATTTTTTTGGCCCGAGCCGCATACACGGCGAAATTTGTGTCCAAGGCCCACAAAATTCAGACACCTAGCAGCGAATTTTGATTTTTTGCAAAATTACAGGAACAAGTCAAAAATCATAGATACAACTACATTGTATCTGAGATAATTCATTTGCCTCTGAGATAAGTGAGTTGTATCTGAGATACTGGAGTTGTATATGAGATAATGCATTTGTCTCTGAAATAATCTAGTTGTATCTAAGATTTTTGACGTGCCGAAATTCGCTGTTGTGTCTAATTCCTGTGAGCCCCAGACATAAATCTGTGTCCGGGACTCGGACCCAAAAATTTCCGCCGGGCGGGAGATTACTACTTGTACTTGTCCATAATTCTCCTGGCTTCTTCCAGGGATTCATCTTCACTCAAGGGGCCTCGCCGTCCTCCTCCTCTTGGGCCTTCATTGGTGTTGAAGGCTATGTAGAGAAAATAAATTAATCCCATCAAAGCCTGTCACCAAAATGAAACATTTTGTTGTCATTTTCTCTTTTCAGTAGCTAAAAACAATGCACAACTGTATGAATTGTGCAGATCAAAAAGGAAAAGTGGCTAAGCCGATCATTCGGCCCATGCGAGTTCACACTTGCTAAGGCTCCATTTGGCAAGGTGATAGCGGTCTTGAACATGCTGGTTATAAACTGTCGTTCATGAACGTCCGGCCTAACCTAAGGAACTTCAATCACTTTTATGTTAAAACTTAGTTCTCTTTTCTTGGTGGCGGTCATAACGACTAACGACTGTCATGTCAAACATACATTTTATGATGATGACCTTTCTGTTCAAACCCACCGGAGCAAATAAGCCGTGCCAAACGAAACCTTCATAAACGATAAAATATTCAGTTTTCATGAATGCTGTGTTAAGAGCTGCATTTTGTGCCCTTGGCTTGAATGACCCAGCCAAGCCACCCATGCAGTTGTGCGGGAGAGTGACGTAGGCGGAGGCTGTTTTGGGCGGAGCCGGAGTGGCGTCGGCAGTGTTGGCGAACCACGGTCGTAGTCGTGCAGTGGCGCAGAGTGCGCATCTTGGCAACGGCGGTGTGCAACCCCCGTTTTTACTCGGGCGAGTATATTGGATCGCACCTGCAGCTAACGGCAGTCAGTGCGAGGAGGCATCTTAGCCTCAAGTGGACTTTGACGGCAAAGCATCTGAGCCTCGAGCGGGGCAACCTACTGACGGGTTGCGGACTGATCGGAGTACGCCAGCAATGTCGTGTGTCGACGTAGACAGACAACTAGACACAATATTGAAAGATCTTGGAAGACTGCAGAGGTTTCAGATAACCAGTTTGGAGCGAGTCACTCTGACTCGGGCTTGGTCGTCTTTGTCGGTATATTTGTATCTTCCTATTGTCTTTATTTTGTGTTAACTGTAAGATCCATCAGGGGATCGCGGGGGAAAAATCATTGTATTGTGATTATCATTTCGTGGAGGTTTCTCCGGGTTGGACTCTGATCGTCCTGTGATTTTTACCCTATTTTGGGGGTTTTCCACGTATACGCCTTTGTGTTTGTGATTATTTTGTTCGTGCATGTTTCACTGACGACTTTTGTAGGTAGCTCAGCTCGTGTCCTCGCGTGTACTCAGGTCCGTGAGAACGTGTTTTTTCTCAACAAGTGGTATCAGAGCTAAGTTCTGTCGAGTCGATTGGATATTTTAGGTTTATGAATAGGTGCGGTACGTGACGAACATTGGTCCACTCTCTATCCTCTCTAGTCACATTCTTTGAAATAGTCGGCTTCAAGATCAGTGGTCAGAGTTGGCAGTGGACTGAGTGCAGATGAATTCAAGTTCTGAGATGGTTATGAAGTTGAACGAGACCAACTATCATGAGTGGCATCTGATGATGGAGGACTTGATCTATGTCAAGTGTTAACACTCACCTATCTTTGAGGAGATGCCCAAAGATATGGATCTTGCAAAATGGGAAATCGAACACCGCAAATGGCTTTATTAGGCGATTTGTGGAGCGCAATGTTTACAATCATGTGGTATCACTGATGCCAAAGTGCTATGGAAGACATTGGAGTCTTTGTATGCGAAGAGTACGAGAATGAACAAGCTCTTGCTGCTGACGAAGATTAGCGATTGCAAGTATAAGGAAGACACACATACTTGATTACATGAATGAGTTCCAAGAAGTGTTGGACCAGCTTCAGTAGTGACAACCTTTGATGATGATCCACTCTTTACGAGTGATGACGTGGCGGCTGACCACATTCATAGAGATGGTTAGCTTCGACACAAGTTCTGAACGATAGAACACAGTTTGCTACTTACACCTCACGTGATTGCGGGGTGTTGAGGATGAGCAACGAGAGAGTTTGCAGAGCCATCAGCGTCGGTGATGTGCACCTGAAGACAAGCACAAATTCTGTTTGTGTTCAAAGACGTTCGTCATGTACATGACATTCGATTCAATTTGCTGTCTGTTGGACGATTGGATGCAGATGGTTATGCTAATAGATTTGGTTAGGGACGACAGAGACTGACCAAAGGTTCCTCGGTCATAGGTCGTAGTAGCATGATGTCCGACCTTTATTGTTTGGAGGCGAGAGCTGCAGGTCTGGGGGAGCACAAGGTCAGAGGTGACAGAGTCACAGGTGTGTGACGCGGCCAGCGCAGACTATTCGGTGGGAAGAAATGTTGCAGGCAAGTAAGATATCATATCACAAAGTCGACGGTGATAGGACAGGAGAATGATTCTCATATTGTTGTTGGTCAGCGACGTCCGGTGATTTTTGATTCACGATCCTACATTGAGTTCGACAATTTGCGCGGGAGAGATGCATAGTTACCGTGATGGTTCTCGCGGGGAGTTTGCCAATTTGGCGAGCTCTTCCCTATGTTGCACCGACATCGACACGTGACATGCAACACGTCACGACACGACACGTGATTCGTCAATTCTAAAAAATACCATATTCCGACACATTGAGACACATATATTGAATATTTATTGTTTATAATTATGAAAATTCTAAAACATTTAACAAGTAATAAAAAATGAACAATTAACAAATATTCAAATAAACTAAGTCATGTTTAAATAGTACTTATCAAATATTCAAATACAAAATTTAACAAAATGTCAAAAAATGATAGAACATTAACACATTACCGTTATATATCATCAGTAAAATGATGGATTTTTAAGCAATCATTTTTCCTTACTTTCAATCTTCATTTTTCTAGAGAAAATATTCACCTTACTAATAGATTCACCTTCACTACTAGAAATGCTAGAAGGGGGCAAAAACACCTTTTGAGGAGCAAGATTCGCTATTCTAGCATTCAGCTCTTTTTCTAGTTTTTTTACCTTAAATAGATCACTCATTGAGACTTTTACACATTTTTCAATTTCTTTTCTATCAATCATTAACAAATGTGTTTTCACTATTAGATATGTACTTAGAAAATATTTTTCACAAAATTGCATTTCTAAGACAAATTTCTTCCCGTCTCACCATGAGTAACTAGCTTAGGGACACGTGTGTCCGATTGAGAGGGACGCATGTGTTCGATTGCGAGTCCCGCATGAGCCGGCGTGTCGAACTTCCAACACGAGTGTCAGAGAGTGTCGCAGAGTTGGACGAGTGTCAGAGAGTCCGACACTGACACGTTGGGCATTTTGAAGTGTCAGTGCTTCATAGACTCTTCCTCCTAGTCGGGAAGGGGGAGAATTGTTCGGTTCAGGTTCCCTCGAAGTTGAACAAAATCCGCGATGATGGGTGTTGAGAGGTTCATAATAAGGCAGTTTGAGTCGTGAAGGGATCTTGACGCGATCCGACGTAAGATCAAAGAGATAATATGGTCTCACGGCTAGAATTTATATTTCTTATATTGATATCTTATATAAATAATAATATATATAAGAGAGAAATAAATCTATCATTTCCCAATACAGCAACCCACCAACGTGAACAAAGAGTAAAGAAAAAAGAAGAAAGAGTTAAATCTTACCTCTACCTCTAGCTGCCCACGCGATAATTAAAAATGGCGGCATTATTGTAAATTAAAGTGAGACTTTAAACCTCTAAGCTTTATTATAAAACAAGAAGGCGGTCATCACTCCTGCTAAGAGTCGTGGACAGCTCCCTCTCCCGTGAAAGCAAAGCAATCGCATGTTTCTTCTCCAAAAAGAAGGTGTCAACCAGGTTTACCTCTCCTACCAGTACGCCCCCTGTTCTTCTGTCTTTCATGTCCGGGCGGGGGTTTCTCGCCGGCGATCTTGGGGCACGGGGAAAGGCCGGAGCAAATCATGGCGATGAGGTGGAGGCAGAGGTTTTGGGCAGCACGGTGTTGAGATTTGACGGCGGCGATAGTCGTAAGGGCGGAGGCGCCAAATAATCTTTTGTAGAGCCGTTGCGGAGGCGACGGTGGTGCCGTATTTGTTTGGTGTGGCAGCATTGCACGTGTGCGGGGGAGTGGCATAGGCGGAGGGCGATTTGGGCGGAGGCGGAGCGGCGTTGGCGGTGTTTGGCGACCGTCATTTGGGCTCGGGAGAGCAAGGACCGTTGAAGCGTCGGCAGTGTTGTCGAACCACGGTCGTAGTCATGCAGTGGTGCAGAGTGCACATCTTGGCGCAAAGAACAGCGGGGTGCAACCGCCCCATTTACTCGGACAAGTATATTGGGTAGCATCTGCGGCTAGCGGCGGTCAACGCGAGAAGACATCTTAGCCTCAAGTGGACTTTGGCGGAGAGGAATCTGAGCCTCGAGCGGGGCAACCTACTGAGGGGTACCAGACTGATCGGAGTACGTCAGCGACGTCGTGTGTCGACGTAGGCAGACAACTTGACACAATATTGAAAGATCTGGGAAGACTGCAGAGGTTTCAGAGAACCAGTTTGGAGCGAGTCACTCTGACTCGAACTTGGTCGTCTTTGTCGATATATATGTATCTTCTTATTGTCTTTATTTTGTGTTAGCTGTAAGATCCATCTGAGGATCGCAGGGAGAAAGTCATTGTATTGTGAATATCATTTAGTGGAGGCTTTCCAGATTGGACTCTGATTGTCCCGTGATTTTTACCCAGTTTTGAGGGTTTTCAACGTATACACTTTTGTGTTTGTGAATATTTTTGTTCTTGCATATTTCACTGATGACTTTTGCAAGTAGCTCATCTTGTGTTCTCGCGTGCACTCAGATCCGTAAGAACGTGTTTTCTGAACAAACTAGTCTTGAACATAAAAGTGAATGAAGTTCCTTAGGCGAGGTTGGGTGTTGGTTCACGAATAACAATTTATAACCATCACGTTCACGATCCCTGCCGTCGATCACTGTTTTACCATTCTTTTTTTTCTAACATGCTCAACTTTCTTTACCAACTTCGCTGTACTCATAAGTAAATTTATCAAAAGAAACCATGACCGCAGTAGTCCTACAAGTGTGCTCAGATTGACCAGCCTCCCTCCATGGCAATGGTGAAGTGCAATTTGAAAACTTCGAAATTTTTATCAAACTGTAAGTTTGAAAGAAGAAGAAATGCTTTACCAATACAAAGAAGGCGGTGGAGAGGACGGAGTTGAAGAGGAAAAGGGCGAGTGCCGCCATGGCTCCCGCAACACCAATTCTTGCTACTGGCCTGGGAATTGAACCCTGGTATTAACAGTTCAAATATAAATCAATTCATCGACCCCCAAAAGGTAAAATTTTTGGAACCAGACTTCATTTTCAAATCTAAGTCCGGATTTGATTTTCGAATGACACGTGGCGTAATCTTGTAGAGTAGGTAATTTGTGCTACAAGAAATCAAAATAGATCTCCTAGAAGTTCAAAATAGATCTCCCTGGAGATCAAAAATGACCTCCCAGGAAATCAAAATAGATCTCCAAGG
This sequence comes from Platanthera guangdongensis, assembly GCA_039583875.1. Lineage (NCBI taxonomy): Eukaryota > Viridiplantae > Streptophyta > Magnoliopsida > Asparagales > Orchidaceae > Platanthera > Platanthera guangdongensis. The sequence goes on from CM077153.1 coordinate 265,781,946, forward strand.
AAATTAAAAAAAAAAACTCTCAGAAGATCAAAAAAATTCTCCCAATAAATCAAAATGGATATCCCAGGAGATCATTTTACTGACCTGTGAGATCATCGTCTTCCTCATGATCTCCGGGGAGATCATTTTTGATCTCCGGGGAGATCATTTTTTATTTCTTGAAGCGTGAATTACCTGCTCTCATAGTTGTCAAGGCGCGCGCCTAGGCGCGCCTGAGGCGTCGGCGCACCAAGTGCAGCCCGTCGTGCCTCAGCACGGCTGAGGCGGGCGATGTGCCCCAGGCGCGCCCAGGAGCGCGCCTTAAAGGCTCTCAGGCGCGCCCGCACCTTTCAAGTTAGTTTTTTTAAAGAAAATTGATATGGGCAAAAACAAGATCTTAGACGCACCCGAGGCACCCCCTAGGCATACTTGGGGGCCCAATTCGCTGAAATTGAGCGAATTGGGCTACCAATTTGCTGAAATTCCGTCAATTCGCACAATTTCAGCGAATTGGGCGCCCAATTCGCACAATTTCAGCGAATTGGGCGCCCAAGTCGCACAATTTCAGTGAATTGGGCTCACAGTTCACTTAATTTCCCTTTTCCCCCATTTTTGGGCCTCACGTGCCTCAGGCGCGCGCCTGCGCCTTGCGCCTAGGCTCCAGGGGCCCTTTGCGCCTTGATGCGCCTTGCGCTTTTGATAACTTAGTCTGCTCTACAAGATTGCACCACATGTCACTCAAATTATATCCAAAAATTTCTCCCCAAAAATCAATGAACCGATCACAATATTTCTGTACCGGTAGAAGATTGGTTCCAGCCTCAACGCTTTCTCTCCCAATCCTCGAAGCAGTTTGAATGACTGCGTCCCATTACACAGTAAAAAAGCGAGAAGTCAACAACCGGTTAATATGAAAATGAATCACAAAGCTATCTCAAGCAAATTTCATGGAAGGAGATGCAAAATCTAGTCTTTTTTAGGTTTCTGCAACCATACCGGATAATGCAAACTCATCCCGTTCATCCGTGTAGGATATTTCTTTGAGACAATTGAACAAACAGTTGATGCTCAAAGTGGAAACTGACAAGCGGACAACGTAATAAAATGAGAAGAAGAAGAGAGAAGCAGAGAAACCTTTGAGGAAGTTGGACTGCGCTGCCATGGCTCGAATCGTGCGCGTCGACGTAGGCGAGAGGGGTTCGGATCGGAGGGATAACGGCGACCGCTGGATGCTGGAGAAACGGGTGGGCGAAAGGAAGCGGGAGCGGAGGTCGGGCCTTCGTGGAGAAGGAGAGCCGGCAGCAAGCAGCGGCCGGAGAAGAGAAGGTGAAGTTGCGGCCATTGGAAGCGGTGGAGCGCGAGATTGAGGGGGAAACGGGTCAGGACTCAGGAGCGCCGTGGCAGTCCCATTCGAAGTCAGTAATAAGTGCCCCAAAAGCCCAATCAGACCGGGCTGGGCCTGGCCCGATCGGGCTCGGGCTTTTTGCTAACCGAGCTCGGCCCAGGCAAGGCATAAGCCGGGCTCGGGCCCCCTCTTGAAGAGGCGGCCTGATTAAAGGCCTTAAGGCCTGGCCGGGACTGGGCCGGCCTAATTTCCCTATTAAGGCGGGATTAAAATCTCGCCTATTAAATTTAATAGGCGGGATTTTATTCCCCCCTTAAATCCTTAATAGGTGGGGTTAATCCCGCCTATTAATAGGCGAGATTAATCTCGCCTACTTAGAGGCGGCATTAATCCCTCCTAAATAGAGGCGAGATTAATCACGCCAGGAGGCGGGATTTTTCGCCGGCTTGGGTGCCGGCCCAGGCTCGGCCCGATGCTCATCTTACTCGAGCCCGGGCCGGGCCAGGCATCGGGTCGGGCACCGAGTCAAAACGGGGGACCTGTAAGGGCACCCAGCCCGGGCTTTTCCCGGGCCAGGCCTCGCCAGTCTTTATCCGGGCCGTGCTTTTCCTGGGCTGGGCCTAGCCAGGTTTTCTCCGGGCCGAGCCCGACCTCTTTGAACACGACTAACTCAGTTTGACTACTGCTTGAAACAGAGTAGCTGGGATCCAATCATTATAAAACTATTATTATAAGAGAATTTATTCTAGGCTTCGTTCGTTTCGCAGGAATTGAGACGAATGAATTGGAATTGACTTCAACTTCAAATCTCGTAGGAATTGTAGGAATTGGAATTGAAGTTAATTTCAATTCTGTTGTATGGCTGAATACAAGAATTCTATCATAGAAATTAAAATTACTAATTTCATTGTGCGGCTACATAATAGAATTTATTACTCCTGCGCACATTTTTTTACACGGGTGCGCATTTTTCTGCCAGGACTCGCGTTTTTTTCGCCCGAAAGCACTTTTTTCGCCCTGACACGCATTTTTCGTTCGGGCGTGGATTTTTCGGCCGGACGCGCATTTTACGCCTCGACGTGCATTTTTCACCCGGACACACATTTTTCGCACGGGCGCTCATTTTCTGTCGGGGAGAAAAATGCATGACCGGACAGAAAAATGTGCGCCTGGGAAAAAAATGTGCCCCAGCGCGAAAACTCTGCGCTCGGGGGAAAATATGTGTACCGGCGAAAAATGCGGGATGTGGAGAAAACATGGGCACTCGGAGAAAAATGCGCGTTTGGGCGAAAAAATCACACTCGAGCGAAAAATGTATGCCCCGAGCAAAAAGTGCGCGCCCGGACGAAAAGTGCGCACCGTGGCGAAAAGCGCTCGCCCGTACAAAAAGTGCGCGCCCAGGAAAAAAGTGCGCGCCTGGGCGGAAAATACGCGCTCGGGCGAAAAATACGCGCCCGGGCGAAAAATACACGCCTGTGTGAAAAATGTGCATCTGGGCGAAAAATTCGCTCCTGGGCAAAAAATCTGCGCTCGAGCGAAAAATGCGCACCTGGGTGAAAAATTGAGTGCACTGGCGAAAAATGTGCGCCCTGGCAAAAAATTGGCTCTCGGGCGAAAAATGAACATTTGAGCGAAAAATGGGCGTCCCGGTTAAGGCTGATATCGAGTCGAGTTCGAGCAATTTTGGCTCGGCTCGAAATCGAAATTTTCGACTCCAACTCGGCTCGAAATCGAAATTGATTTCGAGTCGAGACGGCTCGACTCGAAATGACTCGATTCCGAGTCGGCTCGAAATCGAATCGAGTCGGCTCAAAATCGAATCAGGTTGGCTCGAAATCGAATCAAATCGGCTCGAAATTGAGCAATTTTTCGTTTTATTCATAGTTTGATCAAAATTAAATGAGATAACATATAAATTTAGCAAATGAAACATTTAGGCTCTGTTTGGGGAGATTTATTTTCACCGGTCAAGCGGTTGCGACCGCATGAATCGGGCCTTAATTAAGGTCCGGTTCATGCGGTCGCAACCGCTTGACCGGTGAAAATAAGTTCTCCCAAACGAAGCCTTATAGTCTTCATTATTTTTATTTAAGTTTAAATTTTGTTATTTTTAATCTTAAAATAAGAATATATTAATAAATACATAATTTTTTTAATTAATTCAACTTGATTCGAATCATATTTCGAGTGATTCAGGGCTGGCTCGAAATCGATTCGAAATCTGATTCGAGTCAAATTGAATCGACTCAAATTCAGCCGAATCAATTTTAACCGATACCGATTCAGCTCAATTTTCGAACGATTTTTGAGCGACTTTCGAGTTTCGAATAATATGCTCAGCCCTAGTCCCGATCAATAAATGTGAGTCCAGACGAAAAATACACGCTTGGGTGAAAAATTCGCATCGGGGCAAAAAATCTGCGCTCAGGCGAAAAATGCCCGTCCTACCAAAAAATTGGCTCTCGGGCGAAAAATGAACATTTGAGAGAAAAATGGGCAACCCAGACAAAAATGGGAGTAAAAATGGGCAAAAAATGAACTTTGAATGAAAAATGGGCAACCCGGTCAATAAATGTGAGTCCGACCGAAAAATGCACGTCTGGGTGAAAAATTCGCAACCAAGCAAAACATTAAATGAACCTTTGAGTGAAAAAAGCGCGTCCGGGTCAATAAATGTGAGTCCGATCGAAAAATGCATGCTTGAGTGAAAAATTCACATTCGGACAAAAAATATGCATTTGAACAAAAAATTCGCAACCAAGCAAAAAGTAAAATGAACATTTGAGTGAAAAATTGGCGTCCCAGTGAAAAATTCACATCCAAGCAAAAAATATGCACTTGAATAAAAAATTCGCAACCAAACAAAAATTTAAATGAACATTTGAGTGAAAATTTGGCGTCTCAGTGAAAAATTTCCATCCAAACAAAAATATGCATTTGAACAAAAAATTTGCAACCAAGCAAAAGAATTAAATGAACATTTGAGTGAAAAATGGGCGTCCCAGTGAAAAATTCGCATCCAAGCAAAAAAATATGCATTTGAACAAAAAAATCGCAACCAAGCAAAAAATTAAATGAACATTTGAGTGAAAAATGGGCGTCCCGGTCAATAAATGTGAGTCCGACCGAAAAATGCACGTCTGGGTGAAAAATTCGAATCCTGGCAAAAAATCTGCGCTTGGGCGAAAATTGCGCGCCTGGGTGAAAAAATGAGTGCTCTGACGAAAATGCGCGTCTGGCAAAAAATTGGCTCTCGGGCGAAAAATGAACATTTGAGCGAAAAATGGGCGTCCCGGTCAATAAATGTGAGTCCAACCAAAAACTATGCCTTGAAAAAAAAATTCGCAACCAAGCAAAAAAATTAAATGAAAATTTGCGTGAAAAATGAACATTTGAGTGAAAAATGTGTGTCCCAATGAAAAATTCGCATCCGAGCAGAAAATATGCACTTGAACAAAAAAATCGCAACCAAACAAAAAATAGAATTAACATTTGAGTGGAAAATGAACATTTGAGTGAAAAATAGACGTCCCAGTGAAAAATCCGCATCTAGGCAAAAAATATGCACTTGATCAAAAAATTCGCAACCAAACCAATAATTAAAAGAACATTTGAGCGAAAAATGAACATTTGAGTGAAAAATGAGTGTCCTAGTGAAAAATTCGCATCCAACCAAAAAATATGCACTTGAACCAAAAATTCGCAATAAAACAAAAAAAAATTAACATATGAGTCAAAAATGAACATTTGAGTGAAAAATCGGCGAACCAGTGAAAAATTCGCATCCAAGCAAAAAATATGCACTTGAACAAAAAATTCGCAACCAAGAAAAAAATTAAATGAACATTTGAGTGAAAAATAGACGTCCCGGTCAATATATGTGAGTCCGACCGAAAAATGCACGCCAGAGTGAAAAATTCGTATCCGGGCAAAAAATCTGTGCTTGGGCGAAAATGCTCGTCTGGGTGAAAAAATGAGTGCTCTGGCGAAAAATGCGCGTCCTGGTAAAAAATTTGCTCCCGGGCGAAAAATGAACATTTGAGCGAAAAATGGGTGTCCCGTTCAATAAATGTGAGTCCGACCGAAAAATGCACGCCTGGGCGAAAAATTTGCTTCCGGGCAAAAAATCTACGCTCGGGCGAAAAATGCGCGCCTGGGTGAAAAAATGAGTGCTCTGGCGAAAAATGCATGCTCTGGCAAAAAAATTTCTTCTTGGGTGAAAAATGTGCGTTTGGGCGAAAAATGGGCGTCCCGGTCAATAAATGTGAGTCCGACCGAAAAATGCACGTCTGGCGAGAAATGCAAGTTCATGAGAAAAAATCTCGCTCAGGACGAAAAATTTGCGCCCAAGCGGAAAAATGCGGGGATGGGGGGAATGCGTGTTCCGTCGAAAAATTCGCTCTTCGGCGAAAAATGTGCTCCCAGGCGGACAACAGAATTTGCGTCGAGGTCTTTTTGAGAGAGTCGGGGGCGCTCCAGTAGGGGTGGGAATCACGAATGAAGATCTTGCGAGGTCGGAATTGAGGGAGACATGTTTCTTTTATAATTAATTCTCATGGAAATTGAAATGAATTCCAATTCCGAGATAATTTTATGGCTGCCGAAGAATAGAATTGGAATTGTCAATTGAATTCCAATTCCAACGCTCCAATTACGACCTAACGAACGGATTCTCGAGAAATTGATATAGGCAGCGCAATTGTGACTATTGGAAATTTTGCACTGCATATTAATAAAATTAGGGGATAAATTTATTCATAAAAAATTTAATAGCATTGTTGGGGATGAGACCAATTTTATAAGATTAGGTGTGCACATAACCACGCACCAATGATCTTCACCTCAAAAGAAGTGAGATCATGAGATTGACCGCACGCTCGATCACCGCGCCCGATCCTCCGCGCACCGATCCTATCATGAGTAGTAGGCAAACCGCTGCGAGCCCCACCTTGCCGGCTGTGGACGGCCGACCTCCTCCCTGAAAGTCGGTCGCTCGCCCTCTCTCCCCGCGCCGGACGGGGCCTCAGCCGAGGAAGCGGCCGCGCCTCCCTCGGCCTTCAGTCGCGGCCCAGGTGGGCGGCCGCCCGGGCCGCCCCCTCCCTCGGCCGTCAGTGCGGCCTAGGACGCGGCCTAGGGCGCGGCATGGGCACCCCCTCCCTCGGCCGCCGGTGCGGCCGAGCGTGCGGCCCACCCGGGCCACCCCCTCCCTCGTCCGCCGGCACGGCCCAAGGTGCGGCCGACCCGGTCCTCCCCCTCCCTCGGCCGCCGGTGCGGCCCAGGGTGAGGCCGACCCGGGCCGCCCCCTCACTCCGCCGCCGGCCTGCCCAGGGGGCGGCTGCCCGGGTAACACCTCCATCTGTACCATAGCATATAACCGAAGGTCCGGCCGGGGCCCGTCACCATATACTACAAACAATCAAAGGAGATACTAATTGAGACCATAATCCAATATCACGCATCCTAACACAGGGTGCATTCTAGCGGAAGAATTTACATATTACAATTAGAACTCAACCAATTGAATGTCCACTAAAACAAACTAGGAATGATAAACTAAATACACAAATAGAATTGGCCTTAAGGCCCTACATTATTCAACTTATAACAATTTATTTTGCATACATCGGCACGCATGTCACAACCCACAATTTTCACCGCCAAATGAGTATATCAGAGTAAGGGAAAAATGAGTGTCATGATGCCACGTCAGCAGGGGATAACTGCGGACGCTCAGGCAAAACTCCTACTTAACCATGAAGAAAAGTTCTTTAAGTTATTTAGAGTTAAAATCAATTTAAATATAGCGGATAGCTGTATCTCTCGGCTTATTGACTCATCTAGTCCACAAGAAAAGTAGTTAAACGCTGCGGAAAAATACTTCTTTTATCGGAATAGGCATCCTACAAGAGCTTAGAGGTTCTCAAAGGACACCTCAAGGTATGCAAGTTCTAAGTTTATAATAGTAATAAAAGTAGATTTGTACGGTCGTTAAATATAGTGACTTAACATTCTAAAAGCGTGCAATGCATGAAGTAATAATAGTAGTTTTATTTTATACTTGAAATTACATACCATGCATTCCTAGCATAAAACATCCCAGAGAGCAAGTATCCCAAACACATAGAAAGAAAGCTAAGCAGCTAGCAAGTATCCAAAAATAACATAACAATCATGTGGGCGTCAACAAACTGACACGAACCCACAAAAGTAAAGTATGTTTGAACTAGTGAATAAACAAAAACAACAAACTACCTCACTACGGCGAGGCAAAGAACATAACCAACATGCTGCTCAGAAACTCCAAAACCAGCACGGCTACCAGCTACAGCTCTGAACCTGAGGCATTTCAAAGACATAACACATCAGCAAGAATGTACAAGAAATGACGGAAAGTACGACAAAAGTAAACAAAGTCAAGGGGTACCAACCCAAGTCCAAAGGAAAATACTTAATTAAATTACAGTAAAAATGTACAAAAGCCAAAAGGAAACACTTACGTGAAGCGTCACGTATCACAAAAGCACCCCAAATGCACAAGAATATAAGGGGAAAAAGGGTCATGATTAAATCATCCGGAAAAGAAACAAACTCATACTAGCCTCATGTGGTCAACTCCACCAAACAATCCAAAATGGGCAGGGTGGTCAACTCAGCTGGACACAGCCCCAAAGACAATTATCCCTCTAAATGCGGGGGAGACTAAACACTCCACCATTCACCGCAAATGCCCAACACCCGGTAGAGTTCCACGAGGTACTAATAAATGAAACAAATACTGCTGAGGTGGTTTCGTCCACTAACTTCCGCAATCAAGAAAACCCTACAAAAATATATCTCAAGACTTGACACATCGGATTCTACTAGACATTTCTAGATTAAGAAGCAGTTGATCAACTTTCAAGAAGGATTTACAATCCTAGATAACTTTAATACGTTCTACAACAATAGTTAAGGGCGATTAAAGCCAACAATATAATATTTCATCAAATCACGACAATGCTGCGAAGTTGAACAATCATGACAAGAACTTATAAATTCAAGTAAATTTCAAGGGGTATTAAACATATCTACGGTTGGAATGACCAAAGTGCAGAAGGATTAACGAACAAAAGTAAAACAGTTACCATCAAGATCAGGAAAGAGGGGTAAGGAGGGAAAACCATCACTTGCCTTGGTTTTACTAGAAAAATTTATCAAATCACGCCTTGACGAAGATAGGGGCTAAAGATGACGAGAGAAGTTAAAATTCTAACAAGAATGATCAAAAATAGGAGTTAGGGCCGAAAACCCTAGTGAGAAAATCTCAAGAAAATGAGAAGATTTTACCACGACGATTAAGCTATTGCTGCGAGTTTTCCGGATCTATATTTGGTTGAAGATTTCGAGCACCAGAGCTCCGTCGGCGGCTACCGGAAGATTTACGAACGGGAGGGAGTCGCCGCTCTGATTTCGGTTCGGACTAAACGTGAGAAAGATGATGAAGTTTTTCTTTCTAATTATCCTTAGGTATAATTAGATTTGTGCATAGTTGTTGTACTTAAATTAGAAATTGATGGAGGAAGATGAGTAAGCATACCTTAAGAACATGAAAAATAAGAAATGCCACCATAATGTAATCTTTATATCAGCCAGGAAAAAAAATAAGCCTAAGAAACAAAATATGAAATTGGTGAAAATTTTTTGGCATTCAGCACATAAACCAAAACTAATTGCATGTAATTACAGGTCATTACAAAATGTTTCAGTTGTGCATTATGTTTTAAAACTAATTTGTATGTTCCATTAGCAGTGAAATTGAAAAGAGAACAACACATATAAATTTGGTTTTCAGAGAACCATGAAAACAAAATCAAACATTGGAGATATAGACATGTAAATAATCATGCAACATACGGAACAAAATCCAATCCTAAAAGAATGAAGCAATTGCATGAGATTTGAGTAAAAAATTTTAAGGGAGCACAAACTCTATATATGCATTTAACGAATATGAATCCCAATTTCCTACTTGATGGCGCTTACACATAAGATCTAGTGAGAATTAATGAGCAAAATAAACATTTCAAACTCCAGGTATATTGGAATCCCAAACATGGCCTTCAATCCTCTAAATCTCTTATTTTGCTATATTTTTAGATCAAATATAGTGAGATGCATCTGAAGGAGTACTTTACCAGTTTTGTTGAGGTCAATATGATTACTATGGCTTCGCCGAGGATAGTGGGTGTTGATCCTTACAATGAATTAGTGTTGATCCTTATGATCAAGTTTCCCTTTAATAAGAGCAGGTTGCTGGTTTGGGTATGCATAAAAAAGTGTAATCATTGTTATAAGTTGTGTTCATAGCTATCGTGACCTTCTTTAGAGACAAATACCTAAAAGAAATCAAGAATGGAATTATCCAAAATGGTATGATGCCACTAACCGGAGGAAGATATTTGTGCTAACATCCATAACATCTAATATATATATAAATGTTGAATGCATATATCAAAGAACCACATGACTGTAGTAAATGGAGAAGTTTGAGTTTCCCCTCGAAAGTTAAAATATCTCGTTTGATTTTCATTTGGAGGAAACAATCATTTACCTATATTGAAGCTGGAGGTATATATCATATATCATTTACCTATATTTTAAATTCAGAAGCACGGTAAGGTAATTGAGGTTAGTTTTGTGCTGAAAGAACAAAATGGAAGCAAATAGAAGCACAAAATGAAAGCATAGTCATATAAAGGTGAATGTCAAGATGCTCTGGGTCAGCAAAAGTTTATCAGATCAATTTTGATAATCATATTACAGCTATCTCATTGGAAGACCTGTGTAAAAGCACACAAAAAAAAAGCAAAATGAAATATCTAGAATGAAGCCACAAACGAACAACCTAAGATCAACTCGCTCTCCCGCTTAGTAGACCCACAAAATCTCGAATCACTAAATACTTAATCAAACTCAAACTTTGACACCAACTGGTATCAATCACTAATTAACAGCTATTGTAACTTGATCGCGCAAAACTATATCCGCAAACGACAACGACAAGTGTACCGTATCGGGAGTGGTATAGGTTTTTAAAAACCAAGGTCGTATTAGACTCGGGGTGGTTGAGTAATTCTACTCTTGAAAATCGCTATTATTTTATCAATAGAAATTTGAAGTTGAGTTGCGAAAAGTAAAAACTCGAAATATTAATGGAGTTAATTTGATGGGTTAAATGCTAGTACCCAATCGTTGAATCACCTTGGATATAGAGAATAACGGAATGAAAATAAAGTGCAATTCTCTTGTTGAAGAGGCTTTGACCGTGGAGGTTCCCGAAGCATGAACGCTCCTCTCTCGAGAATTAGGTTCAACTAAGCTTAGGTGTATCGACCGAACTTTCGTTCTCAAATCGCATCGCCTAAGACTTGCTTTAGGTAGTAAACCTGGCTATTAGATTTTACTCCAATCCGGAAGAGTTACGCAGTCTTCTCTCGAGAGTTGCGTTCTATTATTTTTACCAATGAGTGATCGATTCGTCTTACGAGCCTCTCAGCCAACTAAAGAACGAAAACTAATTTGAAAACTATATAAAATATATAGCATCAATGATTTGATCAACGGTAAATCTTAAGCGTTCAACAAATTGAGAAAAACAAAATTAAAATCACAACAAAAATTATTTCATCCTCGGATCATTAAATGCGATCGAGTACTATAAAAATTAATTGTCCATGGAGATGAGAGGATTGTTAATATAAAAATGCGACATCACGAAAAAAAATGCGAAATTGACAAGTAATAAAATTTTAAGTGGAATACAGAGATTTTTTTGCTATTCGGAAAAGATTTGAAGGGATAAATGCGCGGCGTTACAAATAGACGTACAAGATTATTGAAGAACAACTAAATTAAACAAACAACTTTTGAGTTTTGACTCGAATTGTTCTCAAATGAAATGCCTCAGAAATTTTCCGCTCCCCGGAATGCCCTCAAATGCTCAGGAAATGGGTATTTATAACCCTTATTAGCAAAACTGCTGGATTAATTATTTCCGATGTTACTGTTCATGCTACAATAACGGCGGAATTAAATAATTGCAGTTTTTTCTCTCTCCCGTGTGAAACGGCAGCAGCAGCGGGAGGTCAGTTGGCGGGAGATTTTTGACGCGGATCGGTGTGCTGGAGGCGAGTTTGGAGGAGATGGATGATGTGGCGTTTGCTGGAAGCCAGGGTGACGTGGCTGCATGGAGCTAAGGTGGCGGAGAACGGTGGCGGCGCTGGAGCTTTGTGGAGGTGGCCGAGCTTCCTGGAGGTGGATCTGCTGGGGTGGTGCTCGGTGATGGCGTTGCATGGACGAGATGAGGTGACGGCGCAAAGGTGGAGGAGCAGGAGTTTGGCCGGAGATTGGAGTTGGGAGGGGCTGGAGCAGCTGCATAGTCGCTCGGGCAGCTTGGTGGTTGCCGGCCATGTAGCTGCTACTAGGAGGAGGTGTTGTGTTAGGATTGTGACACCTCACGCATGGACTCGGACCATCCGGATCGCGCCACGTCATCAATCCTAGGGAGGTTTATTTGCCTAGTTTGTCTTAATCCTGATTAGGAAGTGGTTTGAAAGGGGGGCTGATTTTTTGGGAGGAATTAAGGGGGCTGCTCTTAATTCGGTTTGGCTTTCCTGTTTCGGCCAAGCGCCTTCATTGCTCTCCCTTTAATGACGTTTCTTCCTTGTTTGGAGAGGTGGTGGTGGCTGCCTATTTAAGGAGGGATGTTGCAGCCTTGAAGAAAAAAAAAGACAATCAAGCAAGAATCAGAGAGGAATCCAATTTTTTGTGGCCACCAGCGAGGAGTGTGAGAGAAAGTTCTGTGGAGGCGGTTTCCAGCGGCAGCGGCGGCAGCGAGCGTACCTCGCCGGTGCAGGAGGATCAGAGGCGGCGACAGCGGGTTGCAGCGGCGATCTCCAGGCGGCATCAAGAGGTGTTCAGGCGGCGGCAGCGGCGACAGCTCCAGTTCAGACAAGGCGCGTCGGCGGCGACGGCAGCAGGCGTGCTGCAGCGGAGGCGGCGCATCGGGCTCAACTCAGGCGGAGGCGGCTTTGTCCAGCGGCGGCAGGCAGCTCCAGGAGGTGGCAGTAGCAGGAGGATTCAGGTGGAGGCGGCTCTGTCCAGCGGCGGCAGACAGCTCCAGGCGGCGACAACAGGTGCAGGAACAGGCGGATCCATCGGGAAGAAGAACAGTGGCTGTCGCCCGGCGACATCGATACCGCCCAGCGATATCGGTTCTTCAAGTTTTTGGGTTCTTTGGTTTTCCTTTGTTGTTCGACCGTATTTGTTTGGTCTCTGGTTGTATCTGTGTAACCTCATCAGTTTTAGTGGATCTTTCTGGCGCGCTCTCCCCGTGGAGTAGGAGTCCCAACTCCGAACCACGTAATTATTTTGTCGTCTGGTTGTGCTTGGTTTTTGGATTTAAATTTCGTTTATCATATTATTGCTCAGATTTGCTTCCGTTGCTAGATCCGCGGCGAACCACCGTAGTCGCGGATCCGGTCCCAATTTCACAACAATTGGTATCAGAGCGAGGTTCGACCCTTCGGACCCCGGTGAGCAATAATGACAACGAAATTTGAAGTCCCCAAGTATGACTGCAAAATTGACTTTGGTCTATGGCAGAAACGGGCCAAAGCGGTTCTCGTCCAGCAAGGTCTTTATAAGGCTCTCCTCGGAAAGGAGAAGTCTGAGAAGAAGGACGACGAGTGGGATGAGCTAGATCTGAAGGCCATCAGCACAATACAGTTGTGCTTGGCTGATGAGGTTATGTATAATGTAGTCGATGCTGAGACTACAACGGATCTGTGGAAGAAGTTGGAGGAGCTTTATATGTCAAAATCCCTCACGAATAAGTTGTACGTAAAGAAACAACTTTACAGCTTGAGAATGTCGGACAACACTCCGCTTCTTGATCACATGAATGCGTTTAATAAACTTATCTCTCAGTTGCGTAGTATGGACATTAAGGTCGAGGAGGAAGACCAGGCTCTTCTCCTGTTGTCTTCATTGCCGAAGTCCTTCGATCATCTGGTCACCACGATCCTGTATGGGAAGGACACCCTGAAGATGGAAGAAGTGATGAGAACGCTGCTCTCGAACGAAACGAGAAGCAAGTCGAGCCCTAGAGCCGACGAGGGCCTATTCGTGAAGAGCAAGGACCCCACCCTGGGTAGATCGAGAGGAAAAGGGAAGGAGGAAGACCGACCTAGGTTTAAGTCCGGGGGCAGGAATACAAAGTGCCACTACTGCAAGGAGGAGGGGCACTGGAAGAATGAGTGCCCGAAGAGGAAGTTTAGAGAACAGACGCATGAGCCACATCAGGCTGCGGTGGCATCCGAGGATGAGAACGACGCTGACGTTCTTCATGTTTCACCCAGTCTTGGGACCACAGATTCCTGGATCATGGACACAGGATGTTGGTTCCACATGTGCCCGAACATTGAATGGTTCTCCAGTATTAGGCACTGTGGAGGTGGTCGTGTTCGGATGGGGAACCGGTCAGAGTGCGAGATATCAGGAGTCGGGAGCATCAGGATTAGGATGTTCGATGGAGTGGTTAGGACCCTCACCGACGTTCGGTATGTGCCGGAGTTGAGGAACAGCTTGCTTTCTCTAGGCACTCTGGAGGCTGCCGGGTATTCTTATACCAGTAGCAGCGGGTATTTGGAGGTCAGGAGAGGCGCGCAGAAAGTCTTGAGAGGAGAGCGTTCCGGATCGCTCTATAGATTGATTGGCACCACGATTGCCAAGGGAGATGCGAGGAGAGAGGTCAGACCGTCTCTCAAGCTGCAGGATACGGTAGCGTATGCATTTCAGGCGATCTCCTCAGATCGCGGTTCCTTCGATAGAGCTTTAGAGAGCAAAGATCGTTCTCAGCGAAAAGCTAGGAAGGACCAGCGGAGGAGCGGGGCAGGATTCGTGGCTAGGGCGTGTGCTCGGAGAGAGGACCTTGGCGGAGGTAGAATCTTCGCAGCCGTAGAGGAGACGGGTAGAGAGTCATCTCAGAAGTACCCAGGCACCGCAAGGGGAGCCATCTGGCTCAGGAGTCCCACCAAGGAACTCAGGTTTACTCAGAAGAAGGTGGAGTTGCACAGTGGTGTGCGCCACAAGGAGTCGAGGGAGTTCACTGGAGGTGGAGGCGTGGAGTTGCGGGAGATATCTACGGAGGAAAATGTTACGAGCATGCGAGAGAAATCAATGAGAGGAGTCAAGTTCAAGAGCGGCCTTGACTTGACTCAGACTGATGCATGTTGATCGTGAGGGCCCCAGGGAGAGGGGGCTTGTAGTCGCCAGTAGGAGAGATCCAGGTTGGAGGTTCAGATACGTTTGTTAGGCTTCGAGGTGGAGTTCGGTTGTGGCATGAGGCGTCAAGGTGGAGATTGTTAGGATTGTGACATCTCGCGCATGGACTCGGACCGTCCGGATCGCGCCACGTCATCAATCCTAGGGAGGTTTATTTGCCTAGTTTGTCCTAATCCTGATTAGGAAGTGGTTTGAAAGGGGGGCTGATTTTTTGGGAGGAATTAAGGGGGCTGCTCTTAATTCGGTTTGGCTTTCCTGTTTCGGCCAAGCGCCTTCATTTCTCTCCCTTTAATGACGTTTCTTCCTTGTTTGGAGAGGTGGTGGTGGCTGCCTATTTAAGGAGGGATGTTGCAGCCTTGAAGAAAAAAAAGACAATCAAGCAAGAATCAGAGAGGAATCCAATTTTTTGTGGCCACCAGCGAGGAGTGTGAGAGCAAATTCTGTGGAGGCGGTTTCCAGCGGCAGCGGCGGCAGCGAGCGTACCTCGCCGGTGCAGGAGGATCAGAGGCGGCGGCAGCGGGTTGCAGCGGCGATCTCCAGGCGGCATCAAGAGGTGTTCAGGCGGCGGCGACGACGACAGCTCCAGTTCAGACAAGGCGCGGCGGCGGCGGCAGCAGGCGTGCTGCAGCGGAGGCGGCGCATCGGGCTCAACTCAGGCGGAGGCGGCTTTGTCCAGCGGCGGCAGGCAGCTCCAGGAGGCGGCAGTAGCAGGAGGATTCAGGTGGAGGCGGCTCTGTACAGCGGCGGCAGACAGCTCCAGGCGGCGACAACAGGTGCAGGAACAGGCGGATCCATCGGGAAGAAGAACAGTGGCTGTCGCCCGGCGACATCGATACCGCCCGGCGATATCGGTTCTTCAAGTTTTTGGGTTCTTTGGTTTTCCTTTGTTGTTCGACCGTATTTGTTTGGTCTCTGATTGTATCTGTGTAACCTCATCAGTTTTAGTGGATCTTTCTGGCGCGCTCTCCCCGTGGAGTAGGAGTCCCAACTCCGAACCACGTAATTATTTTGTCGTCTGGTTGTGCTTGGTTTTTGGATTTAAATTTCGTTTATCATATTATTGCTCAGATTTGCTTCCGTTGCTAGATCCGCGGCGAACCACCGTAGTCGCGGATCCGGTCCCAATTTCACAACAGTGTTGTTGGGTGGTGGCGCTGCTAGAGGAGTTGGTGGGAGCGGCTTCTTCATGCACAGGAAGGTGGAGGTGGTCATGTGGAACAATATATATATATATATATATATATATATATATATATATATATATATATATATATATATATATATATATATATATATATATATATATATATATACACGAGCATCTGCGCACGGGCTACGCCCGTGCTCGATGCTCTCGGGCGGTCTTCAGCCGCATCCAGGCGGGCTTCGCCCGCCTCCGAACAGGCTTCTCTCGTGCTCGATGTGTCGTTGCGGGCTGCACCCGCATCAAAGCGGGATACACACACTTCAAGACGGGCAGTGCCCGCAATATATACATATGAGTACTCAGAATGACCGTAAAAAAATATAAATCAATATTGCAATTTTTTATTTTATAAAAAAAATTACGTTTTGTTGTAAAAACATTAATTTCACACAATCTTTCTCCATCTATCTCCTTTTTTCTCCCACACTCTCTCCTCCCCTCTCTCTCCTCCCCTCTCTATATCTCTCTCCCAACTCTCTCCCCCATCTCATGCTCTCTCTCATTATCCAATGACTCTTGTTTGATCTATGGTGTGCCTCCAAATACCTATATTGCTTTATATAATAAGATATACATACATATATATATATATATATAATAATAATAATAAATAATAAGTGGGGCTTGCATGCTTGGAGGCGTCGAAGAAGGTGACGTGAGCGAGTGCCCCACACATACAAAGCTGGTGATCGAGCGAACTCGACTCGAATGATATATTATGGATGTGACAGCGGGATATTGCACAGAATTTCCCCTCAGACCTGCCGCATTCCTACAAAAATCAAAATATATATGTTTAGAACATAAAATATAAATTTTATGAAAATTCTTAAAAATAACAAATAAATACAATAATTTATTTAAATATCAAATAACAAGTTAAGTTAAAATGATGACTAAATTACGAGTCATCATAACTGTTCACAAACAATGTTTGGACCATCCCCTCACAATATTGTTTTTTTTCTTATCACAATTGGACAAAGAAGACTACAATCAGATTACTGTTCATCATCTCCTTTGTTTTCACCATTCCCCCAACAAAACTCACCAATCTCACTCAGAAGGTACATCAAAATTACAACGCTCAAATGGGAATTTAAACAGCTGCAAACTCAATCATTTAACAACGGAAGATCAAGGTACAAACAACAATATTGTTCTCCAAAAACTCACAGCACTCTTTCAGGAATCAAAAACTTGGAAGCTCTCATTCATTCATTGACATCAATAATCCCCAAAAGAGAACTATAGCAGCCATATTTATAAGGTTTGAACAGAATGCAAAAAAAAAAGTTAACCGACCATGGTGTAATAAAAAAAAGTCGAAGCTCTCGCCACCAGTCCATATATATTCCGACAAAGCTTCGAGGAGGGAGAGATCCGGAAGGAAAACTCCTTACCATCAAGTTTGCGGAAAGAGGAGATGAAGCCGCCGTTATGTGGATGATGAGACCCAATCCTGTTCCCTCGGGGAGAGATGATTTTTTTGCCTTTCAAACCGCACCCTTCCGTTGACAGGCGAAACAACCTGCCGACCAGAGCAATGCCATTAGGAGTAGGAAGACTGAACCTTGCGGAGGCGTCAATCGCTGCGATAGGGAGGAAGAAGCCAAGCAGCGCCATTAGGAGGAAGAAAAACTAACCTGCGGAGGCGCCCATTGCTGCGATCGGGAGGAAGAAGCCAAAAATGCGCAAGGCCTAAGCCGGGAAAATCGTCGTTCGTGGGATGGGCCCTCGCGATTGGGAGAAAGAAGTGTATTGCGATTTTGAGGCGGGTGAATAGTGTAGGACACGATGAAAGCTATATTAATTAAGCTATCCGTGTCGTCGGCCCTTCCTCCGCCACGATCTTGAACGATTCCTTCTCCTCCGTCATCTCTCTTTCTCTTTCTTGTGATTTCTGCTTCGATTTGGAGCTAGAGCAGGCAGAAAATCGCGTCGATGAAGTGCGAGAGGAGGTGTGAGGCGGGAGGAAGGATTTTGATGCCCTGTGTATCGCGATTTGTATGCGGTGAACAGTGTAGGAAACAATGAATGGTATATTTATTAAGCCATAATCCGGCCAAAAGACAAAAATACCTCAAAATTAAACCTTTAAAATCGGTTTTATGAGGATATATTTGGATTTAAATGTTACACCATGCCCTCATTAGCTCTTCCCTTATATAATAAAGATAGATGCAAAGGCTACATCATATACACTAGTTCATAGAAAAAGGTTAATCCGCCGCATGGAATTTCAAATGGATGTGGTCAAAACTAAAAAAAATCATGATATCTTGATTTAATATTTCATTAAAGAGTGGCAAGAAGACTGCACCTACAGGAAATCCATGCAGGTTCTACCTCAGTAAATTTGGTTATGATGATGATCGGTGGCCCTTTGTTCTCCAATGTCTAAGAAATTAATTGATATTCGGTGGTTTCATATAAATCTTGAATCTGGGAACCTACCAAAAGCTTGGAGTCATTGTGCCCATAAGTATATAATTGCATGCATGCTTATGGAAACATAGATGCAAAGGCTTCAGCAAATACACCAATTCATAGAAAGGTTAATCCGCCGCATGAAATTTCAAATGGATGAGATCAAAAATAAAAAAAAAACAAACTGGAAGTATGAACTTGTTCATAAATTAATTGATATTCGGTGGTTTCATATAAATCTTGAATCTGGGAACTTACCAAAAGCTTGGATTCATTGTGCCCATAAGTATATAATTGCAAGCATGCTTATGGAAACATAGATGTCAAGGCTGCAGCAAATACACCAGTTCATAGAAAAAGGTTAATCCTCCGCATGGAATTTCAAATGGATGAGATCAAAACTAAAAAAACAAACTGGAAGTATGAACTTGTTCAGGTTTTTTTGCTAAGTAAAACCTGGAGTCGAGGCATCAGATGATATTTTCCAGCAAGAGAGCTATTAAAGGTGGATGTTTTACTAATTCATAGCTAAATTTTTACAATTTTTATTAGATGCTATATTCTATGATCAATACTCAACTCTTTGGACCTAAATTCAGTTACGAAGATGATTTAAAAACAATTTTGATGATATAATCTTGACTCGTGCTACCTGGAAGTAAGAGAGTAAGACTTTGAGCCTCACTATGTTGTCAGAAAACACTTGATTGATGAGTAAATGAACATTGTTCCATCTTCACATGAGTTCTGGAGCAATGATCATTGTTGAAGATTGAAAAAAAAGTGCACATCAAACTCCGCATCACCCATAAGGTCATCCAAGATGGACGTATCCATGGGGTAGAGTTCCTTGATTAGTAAATGAATGTTATAATTAATAAACATCAAGATTATTATGGGAGAAATCATAAATCATGGAGAATGAAGATGAAAAAGCAAGCCTCCTGGGTTTGCTGAGCTTGCTCTCTAAATTATTTTTAGGATTGAAGGGAAAAGATAGAATTATGTAGATGACATGTAGTAGATAGCAAGCCCATACTGTAGCTTACCTATATCCCCCAAATCAGTGAGCGGCCAGAGAGTCGAAGCAGGGAAGCCAAGAATCGGGAAGTTAATATTGTAGCTGCAAAGCAAAAGAGAATGAATGCATTCAAAGGTGTGACATCAATTTAGAGAGCAAGGTCATACTCCAATACTTAGATTGACATCAATTTAGAGAGCAAGCAGTAGTAAGTAGGTTACCATGTGTTGGTAGGGCAGTGATGAAGGATCGCTTGATCTTGCCACGCCGCCGCTAGCTTTGCCTTCTGCCTGCAATGGCAACGCCCTCGAGTCGCAGACATCAAACCTGAGAAGAAATGAAGAGTAAGAAGGTTGGAGGGGGAGAGGGGGAAGAGAGAGAGAGAGATATAGACACACAGAGACTACCTTAATAAGTGCGACAGCTGAGTGAGCTGCTGAGGTGCAGTCGGGAAATCATGTAGAAGAACATGCGACGGCGACGGGCTTGCGATGGCGACGGGCTTGCGATGGCAACGGGGTTGCGACGACGATGGGGTTGCAACGACGACGGGCTTGCGACGGGCTGCCATACCTGCGCCGTCGGAGCTGCCCTAGATGCGCAGAAGAAGAAGTCGTGCATCACGATGTTACGTCGTAGCAGCTGCCCTATCTGCGCAGAAGAAGACGGTATCAGGATTTTGAGTTGTCGCCGGCGTTGAGGGCTCTTCCGAGCGAGATCTTTTACAGTCGTGTCGAGGACGGTGGGGTTTCTCCTTCGCCGTCGGGACGTAGTAGCATTGTCGCGGAAGAGCGGGGAAGGGGAATTAGGGAAATCGCGGATACCACGATTATGAAGCGGGTGAATAGTGCGGCGAAGGAAGAAATGACCGAAAAGTTGAGGATGTTCGAAAAAAATGAGTTTAGGTGGGTATTATGGTCCAGAAAATGTTACACCATCTGGAGGGTTTTATGATCCAGAAAATGTTACACCAAGCTCATTTTCCTCCTTGCTTATAGTATACTAATATATAAAGATACAAGTATTTATAAAAATTTTCTGTCTAAAAAGGAAGGAGGCAGACATTTTAAGTGCGGGCGTGCGGAAAAACAAAAATATATGTTTAAGATAGTTCCAAATCGAAAAGTGCTCAACATAAAAGTTGTAGATCTCGTCGAGAACAACAAATTTCATGTTAACCATTTTTCTATACGATACCGTTTTGACCCTCAAAACAGCGCCCGAACGCAGACTGGAACAGACTTCTTAGGAAGGACGGCCGACTACTCGAGAATAAGTTTAGAAGTACTCGAGAAGAGGAAAACAGGCACTCGAGAACAAGAAGTAATTTACTCGAGAAGATGAAACATGTACTTGAGAACTAAAATACTGCACGCGAGAACAGGGCATGATATACTCGAGAACAAGCCAACATTAACTTGAGAACAAGGCAGACTACTCGAGAATTCAATTGAATAAACAGTGAATTTTACAAATATGTCCAAAAAATTAAAGTATAGAGATGAATAGGAAATGACATTTTTGAATAGTGGTTTAATATTAAAATAATCATATTTATATATTTTTGAACGAGCAAACACGAGTTCAAAATGGAGGCCCAAACGCGTGCCGAATCAAACGAAATTCGCACCGAATGGGAACACTGACGCTACGAACCCAATGACGAAGTCAAAACGAAAATCCGACGAGCCATTCCTGAGATATTAATTTCTAAAGTTTACGACAAACGTAAATAATTCAAAACTACAAACGCACGCCGAGACTCCAAAAATGCTCGTATCGCGGCGGAACTTGATGAACAAGTCCAAAATTACTTAACTTAATTTTCCAACACAAAATTTTCCAATTACCAAAAGAATTCACGAATTTGGCCGACTCGACCGAACAGACGTGAAAATGCCTTAACGGCGTCGCGCTGTCAACTCGACGTTAAAAAGTAACGCCCTGACGCCATAACTATGACATTACCAAATCAAATAATTATAAAAAATTCGGGGGCGTTACAGTCACTCCCCCTAAAAAGAAGTTTCGTCCTGAAACTTAACACAACACCAAAAGCAAACCAAAACGAGAAAATCAAATACACCCTAAAGCATGGAGACATGCCAGAAACTAAGGGAAGAGATGCAGATGAGATTCCCTCATTGCAGACTCCAATTCCCACGTCGCGCTCTCGACGTCTTGACTTCGCCACAAAACTTTAACCATTGGTATGTTTTTTCTCCGCAACACTCGATCTTGAGAATCCAAAATACGAACAAGCATCTCAACATAGGAAATATTGAGCTCCAACTGGGGCACAGTATCAAGAATCTGCCGGTCGCTGAGCACACATTTCCGTAATTGGCTCACATGAAACACGTCGTGCACACCAGAAAAATTTGCTGGCACATCTACCCTATAAGCTGATACACCAATACGCTCGACAACCTTAAAAGGTCCCACATACCTCGGGTCCAACTTATGATTCTTTACAAACCTTTTAACTCCAGACATCGGGGAAACTTTGAGAAACACCATGTCCCCTACAACAAACTCTAAATCAGTCCTACGCTGATTAGCGTTCTTCTCATATCGTTCATGCGCTATCTGAAGCTTTTCCCTAATTATCTTCACAGAAACGTCCATTTCTTCTAACGCTCCAGGACCCAGCAACGGTTTCTCACCGACCTTGGCCCCAAATAAGGGAGTTCTGCATCGCCTCCCATACAAGCCCTCAAACGGGGCCATCTGTAATCTTTCTTAATAACTATTATTGTATGCAAACTCCATCAATCTGAGTCGTTCATCCCACGCTCCCCCGTGATCCAAAATATAACATCTGATCATATCCTCCACGATCTGGTTCACTTTTTCCATTTGACTGTTTGTTTGCGGATGATAGGCTGTGAAATATCGCAGGTCAGTACCCAAATCTTCCTGTAAACTCTTCCAAAAGCGAGACGTAAACCTGGAGTCTCGATCAGATACAATGTTAACTGACACTTCATGTAATCTGATGACTTCATTTAAGTATAGCTCAGTTATCTTCATCATGGGGTAATCAATCTTAAAAGGCACGAAGTGAGCACACTTCGTTAGTCTATCAACAATAACCCAGACTGAATTGTGTCCTCAGGGAGATCTCGGTAACCCTGTAATGAAATCCATTGAGATACTCTCCCAATTCCAACTCGGAATTTGTAAGGGCGTTAGCTTACCACCAGGTCTGCCATGATCGGCCTTTACTCGCTTGCACGTAAAACATTCTGAAATGAACTTCGCTATATCACCTTTCATTCTGAATCACCAGGCAATGTGCTTCAAATCTTGGTACATCTTGGTTGAACCTGGGTGGTAGGCAACGCTGAAACCATGAGCCTTACTGCACAACTTAACTCGAATATCTTCAACATTGGGGATGCAAAATCTATCCCGGTACTTCAAGGTACCCGCGTCATCGATCGAAAAATCCGGCAACTCTCCCTTCTCAGTTCTCTTGTAAAGGTGCAACAACTCAGGGTCTTCCATCTGATACAATCTTGTGAGTGCAATCCATGAAGGCTCAGTTACCTCCAAACTACTTGACAAATTACACCTCCCAACAGAAATATTCATCATGAGAAATTCTTCTACCAGCGAATCCACAGAAAGATTAAAAATTCTCCCCGTCTTTCTACTCAGGGCGTCGGCTACCACATTAGCTTTGCCCGGATGGTACTGGATCTCAATATCATAATCAGCAACATATTCTAACCATCTTCGCTGGAGCAGATTCAACTCGCTTTGAGTGAAAACATACTTTAAGCTTTTATGATCGGTATAAATCTTACATATTGTGCCATACAGCAAGTGCCGCCACAACTTTAGGGCATAAATCACTGTTGCGAACTCTAGATCACGCGTAGGGTAGTTCTTTTCATGTACCTTTAGATGTCTCGACCCATACGCAATTACCTTTCCTTCCTGCATCAACACACAACCCAGACCAATATGTGATGCGTCTACATACACTGCATATTCTAACCCTTCAGTAGGCAGAGATAAAATTGGGGCAGTGCACAGTCTTCTCTTCAATTCCAGAAATGCTTCCTCTCACTTATCGCTCCAAATGAAAGTTGCGTTCTGCTGCGTCAGTTTAGTCAAAGGCGCAGATAACGTAGAGAAACCCTCTACAAACCTCCTATAATAGCCAGTCAACCCTAGGAAGCTCCTTATCTCCTTGGGGGTGATGGGCCTATTCCAATCCATAACCGCAATCACCTTCTCAGGGTCAACCGAAATTCCATCTTTATTTACCACATGACACAAGAAGGAAACCTGAGGCAACCAGAACTCACACTTACTTAGCTTGGCATATAGCTTATGCTCCCTCAAAGTAGACAAAACTAAACGCAAGTGTTGGACATGCTCATCAGCATTGCGAGAATACACCAAAACATCATCTATAAACATGATCATGAAATGGTCCAGAAAATCCTTGAGCACATGGTTCATCATATCCATAAAGGCAGAGGGAGCATTGGTCAAACCGAAGGACATTACCAGAAACTCAAAATGCTCATGTCGTGAACGAAAGGCAGTCCGTCAAATATCTGCCTCACGAATCCTCAACTAGTGGTAGCCTGAACGAATATCAATCTTTGAAAACACATAGCTACCATGCAACTGATCAAACAGATCATCAATCCTAGGCAAGGGATATCTATTCTTAATGGTGACTTTATTCAGCTCTCTATAGTCAATACACAGCCTCATTGATCCGTCCTTTTTCTTTTCAAACAAGACGTGAGCACCCCAAGGCAAAGAACTCGGCCTAATAAAACCACTCAGGAGCAACTCATCCAACTAAGTACGCAACTCCTCCAACTCACGCGGGGCCATCTGGTACGACGCCTTAGCAATAGGACGGGTCCCCGGCTCCAGATATATGACAAACTCCACGTCCCTCTCAGGCGGGAGACCAGAAAGATTAGCTGGAAAAACATCTGGAAACTCATGCACCACCGAAATCTCCTCTATACACGGCAAGCTAACAACGGTCTCCAAAACTGAAACCAAACAAGCGAAACATTCGGAATTTACCAGCTTCTGAGCACGTACCGCAGATATAATCAGAGAAATTTGGTGCGGAAAACCATAAACACTCTCGGGTTGACCATTGTCCATCTTGAAGTCCAAGCGCTTAACCTTGCACTGGATAATCGCATCATATTTGGACAATCAGTCCATTCCTAAGATCACATCAAAATCTTCTAAGTATATCATTTTCAAATCAGCAACTGCTAAAAAGTCGCCTAACAAAATTGGGCAACTTCGGATACCCTGGTCTGACACCACCGAGTCACCGGAAGGAAACTTGACTTGAAACGCATCGCCGACTTGATCGAGAGTCAAACGATGACGCTCAACAAAGACCCTAGCCACAAATGAGTGGGTAGCACCTGAATCAAAGAGAACATGCGCCCAATGGTTCTTTACTTTAAATTTCCCTATAAAACGCTTACATAACTAATCGAACTACATCGAAACTACAGCTACAAGCTAAAACAGAAATAAAACTAGGTAAGAAACTAACCTAAAATCACTTTGGTAGAAGTCTGGGCCTCCTCCTAAGACAGCACGTTCAGCTTTCCCTTCCCTTTGTTTACAGGCTGCGGTGGTGGCAAGGCCCGAAGCGGAATTGGTTGCAGCGCAGGCTGAGACTGCGGGCACTTTGACTTGATATGACCTTTCTGTCCGCACTGAAAGCTGACTCGAATCTTATCCCAACAGTGGGCAACATCATGCCCCTTCCATTTGTACGAAGAACAAACCAAATCTCCCTTAGGAGCACCCTGGATCGCATGGACCTGCTCCTGTTTCTGAGCTCCTAGCCTTTGGAAACATTTCTCAAACGGGTGCCCTGGCCGACAAAAAAAACTGCATATTTCTTTGTTCCTCTTCCTCGAAGCAGCACCGGATTCCTTGAAACTCTTACTCTCACGAGTCTTCCTCTTATCCTTGCTCATTTGTTGTCCTCGGTTCTTGGCATTGTCAATTGCCTCAACCGTAAGTGCTGCTTCGGCTGCTTCAACATAACTCCCTGATTTATAAGCACTCGCCAACTGGTCACACTTCACACCACCCAAAAAATGCTTGACACTGTTATCTTCAGAAACTACTAAATTTGGGGCGAACCGGCTCAGCTTGCTAAATTCCACCTCATACTCACTCATGTGAGCTGCCTTTGTTTTAAGTGCAGGAAATCATTTAACAAACAGTCTCGCTCGACCAACGGTAGAAACTTCTTCATCAAACGCTCCTTGAAGACTTCCCAAGAACATTAATCCTTCAAGTTTTCCTTCTCCCTTAGCCACCAACTCTTTGCCAAACCCTTGAGCTGGTAGGCATCGACCATTACTCTCTGATCCGATAAAACTCCGGAGTAAGAAAACATCTCCTTGATAGCTATAATCCAGTCATCCAAAGCCATAAAGTTTGTCCTACCATCATAGGTAGGGGCTCCTAATCGCTAGAAGTGCGAGATGAAGTTCATCTCTGGTGGCAGCACAGCTGGGGGCACCAGAGGAGCAGGAGGAACTGGAACGCCTTGACCCACGACCAGGTCCTGAACTCTAAGCGGCTGTCCTGCAACGACAGTCAATAAGGTTTGGATCTGCGACTGCATCTCCAATATTTGCCTAGACAAAGCTTCATTGCTCTGTCACAATCCTTCAATCATGGCCTCGTTCTGAGCACCAGACGACTCCCCCTCTGACAGGGGAGTCGACCTCGTCGTAGGACGTCTCGACATTCTAGAAAAGTTAGCGAACGACTCATTAAAAACAATCTCAGTCCACAACTAAGCCACACAACTATTTCAGACCATACTTAGACACTTGCTTATGCTACATCTTGCTCTGGGATTTTATTATGATGCTATGTCCTACTTAGGATGATATCCACTCATCCTATTTACTCATGTGTCTATGATATGAATGCATGCATTCTTTATTCTCCTATAAAATCATATGTGTGCATGTATCATCATGTAAACCTTAACTTAGCACGTGTGCTTATGCGATGATATGCTACGTAGGCTGTGCTATTCATTCTAAAAAGGCCTTAATGCATGTATGAGCGGCATACACATGAAATATTATGCATCCCATACTACATAACATCTCATGCAACGAGAAAAGAAAACGTGCTAATGGGCACCCATGTGGTGATGGTTATGCATCTCATACTACATAACCGTCACATGTTGCTTCCTATGGTGGATCCATATACAAACACATATTATGCATCTCATACTACATAATATGCCCCGTATACTTCTATTCATGATATGAGTGTAGTGTCGATGCTTCAGTTAAGACGTACTGATGACACAACGGTGTGTGTATACAAATGAATGCAGGGAAACAAACTAAACGAGTTTGGCTGGTTCGACCAACTTATCAAACCAACCTCCCTCTGCTACCAATTATCACAACCTGCATTTTTCACCGCCAAATGAGTATATTATAGTAAGGGAAAAATGCGCGTCATGATGCCACGTCAGCAGGGCATAACTGCGGACGCTCATGCAAAACTCCTACTTAACCATGAAGAAAGGTTCTTTAAGTTATTTAGAGTTAAAATCAATTTAACTATAGCGGATAGTCGTATCCCTCGGCTTAGTGACTCACCTAGTCCACAAGAAGAGTAGTTAAACGCTGCGGAAAAATACTTCTTTTATCGTAATAGGCATCCTACAAGAGCTTAGAGGTTCCCAAAGGACACCTCAAGGTATGCAAGTTCTAAGTTTATAATAACAATAAAAGTAGATTTGTACGGTCGTTAAATATAGTGACTTAACATTCTAAAAGCGTGCAATGCATGAGGTAATAATAGCAGTTTTATTTTATACTTGAAATTACCTACCATGCATTCCTAACATAAAATATCTCAGAGAGCAAGTATCCCAAACACACAAAAAAGAAAGCTAAGCGGCCAACAAGTATCCAAAAATAACATAACAATTCTGTGGGCGTCAACAAACTGACACAAACCCACAAAAGTAAAGTATGTCTGAACTAGTGAATAAACAAAAACAACAAACTACCTCACTACGACGAGGTAAAGAACACAGCCAATACTGCTGCTCAGAAACTTCAAAACCAGCACGGCTACTAGCTACAACTCTGAACCTGAGGCATTCCAAAGACAGAACACCTCAGCAAGAATATACAAGAAATGACGGAAAGTAAGTCAAAATTAAACAAAGTCGAGGGGTACCAACCCAAGACCAAAGTAAAATACTTAATTAAAGTACAGCAGAAATGTACAAAAGCCAAAAGGAAACACTTACGTGAAGCATCACGTATCACAAAAGCACTCCAAATGCACAAGACTATAAGGAGAAAAAGGGTCATGATTAAATCATCCGGAAAAGAAATAAACCCCTACTAGCCTCCTATGGTCAACTCCACTAAACAATCCAAAACGGGCAGGGTGGTCAACTCAGCTGGACACAACCCCAAAGACAATTATCCCTCTAAATGCGGGGGATAATAAACACTCCACCATTCACCGCAAATGCCCCAAACACCCGGTAGAGTTCCACGAGGTACTAATAAAGGAAACAAACACCGCGGAGGTGATTTCGTCTACTAACTCCTGCAATCAAGAAAATCCTACAAAAATATATCTCAAGACTTGACACATCGGATTCTACTAGACATTTCTAGATTAAGAAGCGTTTGATCAACCTTCAAGAAGGATTTATAACCCTAGATAACCCTAATACGTTCTACAACAATAGTTAAGGGCGATTAAAGCCAACAATATAATATTTCATCAAATCACGACAATGCAACGAAGTTGAACAATCATGACAAGAACTTATAAATTCAAGTAAATTCAAGGGGTATTAAACATATCTACTGTTGGAATGACCAAAGTGCAGAAGGATTAACGAACAAAAGTAAAACAGTTACCATCAAGATCAGGAAAGAGGGGGAAGGAGGGAAAACCACCACTTGCCTTGGTTTTACCGAAAAAATTCTCCAAATCACGCCTCGACGAAGATCAGGGCTAAAGATGATGAGAGAAGTTGAAATCTAACAAGAATGGTCGAAAATAGGAGTTAGTGCCGAAAATCCTGGAGAGAAAATCTCAAGAAAAGGGGAAGATTTTACCACGACGACGAAGCTATCGCTGAGAGCTTTCCGGATCTATATTTGGTGGAAGATTTCGAGCACCGAAGCTCCGTCGGTGGCCACCGGAAGATTTACGAACGGGAGGGAGTCGCCGCTCTGGTTTTGGTTCGGTCTAAACGTGAGAACGATGGTGAAGTTTTACTTTCTAATTATCCTTAGATATAAGAATATATACATGTATTTATAAAATTTTTCTACCTAAAAAGGAAGGAGGCGGACATTTTAAGTTCGGGGGTGCGGAAAAATGAAAATAGAGGTTTAAGATGGCTCCAAATCGAAAAGTGCTCTACATGAAAGTCGTAGATCTTGTCGAGATGAACAAATTTCATGTTAACTATGTTTTTATACGACACCGTTTTGACCCTCAAAACGGAGCCCGAACGCAGACTGGAACAGACTTCTCGGGAAGGACGACCGACTACTCGAGAACAAGTTTAGAAGAACTCGAGAAGATGAAAACAGACACGAGAACAAGAAGTAATTTACTCGAGAAGATGAAGCAGGTACTCTAGAACCAAAATACCGCACTCGAGAACAGGGCCTGATATACTCGAGAACAAGCCAACATTAACCAGAGAACAAGCCAGACTACTCGAGAATTCAATTGCATGAACAGTGAATTATACAAATATATCAAAAAAATTAAAGTATAGAGATGAATAGGAAATAACATTTTTGAATAGTACTTTAATATTAAAATAATCATATTTATATATTTTTGAACAAGGAAACAAGAGTTCAAAACAGAGGCACAAACGCGCGCCAAATCAAATGAAATTTGCACCGTAAGCGAACACTGACGCTACGAACCCAATGGTGAAGCCAAAACCAAAATCTGACGAGCCATTCCCGAGATATTAATTTCTAAAGTTTACGACAAACGTAAATAATTCAAAACTACAAACGCGCGCCGAGACTCCAAAAATACTCAGATCGCGACGAAACTTGACGAGCAAGTCTAAAATTACTTAACTTACTTTTTTCAATGCAAATTTTCCAAATATCACAAGAATTCACGAATTTGGCCGACTCGACCGAACAGACACGAAAATGTCTTAACGGTGTCGCGCCGTCAACTCGACGTTAAAAAGTAACGTCATGACGCCACAACTATGACATTACCAAATCAAATAATTATCAAAAATTCGGGGGCGTTACAATGCATGCCTGCCACATATGAACAATAAATTAAACAGGTAATTCGCTTTGGCCTTCAAGGACCAACTTATCAATCCTGGGCTCCAACCCGCTATTTCCCGCTTGGCTCGGTTGCACCTGCATGAGACATTCCACTGCAACGGTGACAAACAATTGCAACGGTCAGTATTAGCTGACCAAATTATAACGCTCCATCCCTCACTCGGGGTAGCGGTGCTCTTTCCCTGCAGACATTAGCATTAACAAATATTGACAATCAGAACGTGCAAGCAAGCACCATTCGCCACATACGTTGGCACAACGGACCAACGCCCCGTGCTCTCAGGGCATATTTACGGTGCACTGGACCCCAATGGGTCGCACCTCCGTTCTCTATGACGGTCAGCAATGTTTGACCATTCTAGTATTTCAGGGCTGAAGCCAAAGACAACACCCATATGGCTAGAACCAAGTCATGTGCTTTACACTTTGACTCACTCCAGGTCGATCGGCATAGGGTTGGGTACAGTTCAACTCTTTCTCGTTGTTCAAATATTCGGGCGCAATAAGCCACGACGCGGGTTAGCATCCCCTTTCCCATCCATACAAATCATAATCTCATTATGATCCTAAGCCAGCACTCACGGCCGCCTCAGTTGGGCCACAAAGGCTCTCAGCTCCATACATTGGCCCCCAGGTCTTCCAAAGACAAGCCTCCACAATTAATAGCCCTCAGGTCTCCCATAGACAGGCTTATCAAACAAAATATAGCTCACTGGGAGCTATCGCCGGCGGTAGCGCTACCGCCGCGCGGTAAGAGACAGACTATCGGTTCTTCCCCCTTTTCGGGTGTTTTCCTGGAGACCACCTCAAGTACTCTCACTACAGCCATCTATACACCCCGTGACTCCGAAATCTACGAGATTACAACATAGTCTTCTTCGGCATACCAAACACATAAACATCACCAATCGAGACCAACCCGTCCGGATGAGCTTCACACAGCATGCATATTCCGTACTTCGATTCTGGATCTAAATGCAATATAGACGGGGATACACAAATCTACCCGTCGGGAGATCCACTTCCACACGTTCGTGGAGCGTCTACCCTCAAATGTCAAAACGAAGGACTTTACATGTCCAAGGAAGTGGATCATTATCGTAGAAGTCCGTTTCGGTGCCATGGAAAAGATTTTAGATGGATGAAAATGACTGCTTTGGCTTTGCCTCTATAGATCTGGACTCGTTTCGTGAATCCACGCTCTGAAGCTCCAAAGGCAGCGAGATCCCTTTTAGATGAAGTTCCTCCTTCCTCCTCCAGTTACTTAACCCTAAAGCTCCAAATGAAATGAAGAGAAAATGGCTCTTCCAACAATATAAACCAAGCTACCGTCGCGCAATAACTAGCTACCACCATGTGGTACCATTAATTAATGCCTCAGTTCGTGTGTCACCGCTCAGGACTTCCAATCACAGGCTGACATGTGGCCACGACGTTACAAAACTATTATCTCTGCACGATAGGATTCTACCGCCATGCGGTAACAGCGCCGGTTACGACAAAACCGCCACTTCTACCGCTGTGCGCTAGCTACTACCACCACGTGTTAGCAACCCGACAACCTTGTCAATTAAATTGACCAAGCTACCGCCAGCGATAACTCTACTGCTGGGTGGTATCTTTCCGAAGCTATTGTTATTAAACTCATTGCGCTAACGCTGTGCGATAACCCTACCGCTGGGCGGTATCTCCCAAAAATCATTTTCCTGCTTTGAGAAATTATGGCGTTATAAACCTCTCCCACTTAAAGAATTTCGTCCCGAAATTAAGTCGTGTAGGAAAAAAAAAGAAGTAAACAACCTCACAGTGTGTACCTCAAACAAACAACTCGGGGAACTCTGCCTTCATGGTTTGCTCACGCTCCCACAATAGTTCCTCCCGACCACAGTTGTCCCAACGGACCTTGACCATCCGGATAGACTTATTGTGAAGTTGCTTGACTTCCACATCCTCGATGCGAATGGGCTTGACCTTCGTTGTCAACCCAACCTCGATTGGCACCTAGTCCGCACCCACCACTTGCGTAGGCTCTTGCACAGCCTTCTGCAACATCGATATGTGGAATAGGTCGTGCAGACCACTTAGTTCCTTCGAAAGTTTCAGCTGATAGGCAGCCTCTCCAACAAGCTCCAGTATATCAAACGGCCCAAGGTTTCTCGGACTTAGATTTTTCAAGCATAGAATCCTTGACACGCCCTTGAATGGTTTAATATTCAAATACACTCATTTGCCCACAGCAAATTCGACATTCCTGTGCTTGACGTTGTAGTATTTAGCCTGCCTATCATGAGCGATCAACAACCACTCCCTGATTGTTGGAATAATCGAAGTCGCATCCTCGACTTCCTTCCGCTTATACAACTTTGACTCGCCCGTCTCCAACCACGATAATAGAGTACGACACTTTCTACCATATAGGGCCTCGAAGGGCGTCATTTGAATCCTCGCCTGGTAGCTATTGTTGTACGCAAACTTGATCATATACAATTGATCCTCCCAATTTTTCTCGAAATCCAGGGCGCACATACAAGCATGTCCTCCATCATCTTGTTTACCCTCTTAGTCTGACTGTACAACCCCGTGTCCGGCGAACAAGGTCGCCAGGAACCAGACCAATCAGGCTGAAGATAGTGGGCGAGCTCGGTAGTAGGGAAGCCGAGCCCGAGCTCAGCATTCGTCGATCGGGAGCTCGGCATTCGTCGACCGGGAAATCGGCACTTGTCGACCGCGAGCTCGGTATTCGCCGAGCTAGTCCAAGAATCGTCGAGCTGAGGTCGACTAATGGAGACCGACGGATGGTCAAGCTCGCCGTCCCAGCTCGCGCTCTCGCAACAGAGCTCGGCAACAGTAGGCGAGCATGATCTGCCGAGGTGGCCAGGCTCCACAGCTCGCCCAGATATATGAGGTACTTTTTACTATTTTGCCCCCGCTGGTCTGCCTATAGCCCTTCAAAACAACGGAGTTTGGCTATTGGCAGACCTAGCCAAGGGTTTTCTGGTAATTTCAGGTCAGTTCAGTTTGGTTATTGGCAGTTCAGATTCTGAAAACTATAAATATGACCCAAGGGGTACCCTAGAAGGCAGGCTTCCTGTGCTCTCTTGCTCCAGTACTCAAGTGCTTTTTGAGGGTACCTTAGCTCGGCCTTTGGCTAAGGAGGGGAAGCGCTCTCAGATCTTCCGGGTGTGTGGTGGGTCCTCCCCGCCGAGCCCTTGGGTCAGTCCTTCCCTGTTTCTTTTGTTGTTTTGCTTGCAGGAGTGAAGTAGGCGCGCGATCACCCCTTCCCCAAGGGTGAACTCCATAAGAGACCATTTTTTGGTTTCAACATTTTGGTGCAGTGAGCTTGGAGCGTGGTCAGTGCAGAAAAGCTTCAGCGAGCTCGATGACGGGAGGACATGGATCTGACAGGCCAGACTCGTCGCCCCCTGCCTCTCGCCATGATGAGGATGTTCGCGGATTTTCGGAATGAGGTGCTGAACCTCGTCAAGTTCGCACTCGGCACGCGGGCCGAGTGCTCGACTCCAGCAGCCCAGATCGCGGCCCCCCTCTCTGGGCAAAGACGCCCCCAACAGGCGAGCTGGGAAGGAAGTGGCCGAGGAAGGCCGAGGGTGCGAGCTCCACGGACGCGAGCTCTTCCCTGGCTCGGCAGACTGAGGCGGTTCGGCGAGCTAGGCTCGCGAGACTCGCCATCTCGCCCAGTAGGGGGAGGCAGCCCCTTCAGTGAGTTGGTCTCTTCAGCTCCAGTTCCAGAGGGGTTCAGGGAACCTGAGATGTCCTACTACACCGGGAGGGGAGACCCGGTCCGGCAAGTTTAATGGTTCGAGGATGTAGTTTCAATCCGACAGATGTCGGACGGGTTCAAGTGCCGACTCTTCGCTATCACCCTTAAGGAGAAGGTACGGGAGTGGTTCCACTAGCTACCGGCCAGCTCCATCTACTGCTTCGAGGACCTGCGTCGGGGGTTCATGTTGAGGTTCACTACCTCGAAGAGGAGGAAGAAGGAGTCGGAGTCCCTGTTACACATCAAGCAGGGGGTGAATGAGACGTTGGGGAGCTACGTGGATCGGTTCCAGGAGGAGGTCACCCAGGTCCAGGAGATGCAGGGCCATAGTTTGATGATGGCCTTTACCCTGAGCCTGCAACATGGATTCTTCAGGATGGAGCTGAAGAGAGTTCCCCCCTCTCCTACAAGGAGCTGATGGAGAGGGCAGCGAGAGAAGTTGACGGGGAGGTGTCAAACCCGGAGTTTGCGCGGAAGCTGGCCATGTGGGCCACGAAGGAGGAGAAGGAATCGAGAGGAGGAAGAGGACAGGAGGAGAGGAGAGGAGAGCCCCGACAGAGGGAGCAGAGGCAGCTCCAGGGGTAGCAGCAGCCTATGTGGGGGCGTCAGGAGCCCGACCATCGGCTGGGCTGGAGGCCTGAGTGGCAAGGGCAGGGGCCACAGAGAGGGTACCAAGGAAGGGATCGCCATCAAGGGGGCATGATCAATTCCACCACCCGGGCTAGAGGCAGGCCCAGAGGCCCCGTCTCCCCGATCAAGAAGAGGCTGTGTCCATAGCCATGGGGGAGAGGAGGAGAGTAGCAAGGAGGAGGAGGAGAGAAGTTAGGGTGGAGTTTCCCTATTGCTACTTCCATCAGGAGGAGGGGCACGCCACAGCCACGTGCCTGAATTTCCTTGAAATGGGAGGGAACAGGGAACAGCAGCAACAGCAGTAGGGGCGCCAGGAAGTGAGGATCGAGGAGGTCCTGCCTCAGGCAGAGGAGGACCGTTGCGAAGACTGGGTGGACGTTGGGACCCGAGGAGGGGGGGGGGGGGGTTGGAGTCAAGGCTTCCCGGAAGGCGAGCCTCCACACCATGTATCATCGGAGTGTTGCCTCCACATCCCAAACCCCGCCCCCAGAAGAGAGGATCGCCTTCTCCAGAAGTGACATGCCGGATCACGAGGATCCATTTTGTGATGCACTGGTCATCAAGACAGCCATAAAAAATTTACCGTCTCTCGGATCCTCGTTGACAACGGAAGCTCCGTCAACGTCATCTTTAAGAAGGCGTTTGATGCGATGAAGGTGGATGAGAAGAGGGTGTTGGCCTCGGATGGACACTTGTTCAGGTTTTTGGGGGAGAGGAAGGAAGTGGAGGGAGGAGTCGACCTCCATGTCACCCTGGGGGGCAGTCCAGGAACTGCAGGTTTGTCATCGTGGATGCCCCCAGCAGCTACAATGCCATCTTCGGGAGGCCCCTTATCAGCGCTTTCCACTGCGTCCCCTCATCGTTCCACCAATGCTTGAAGTTCAATGCGGAGGGGATTCAGGTCAGGGTCAGGGTCAGGGTCAGGGGGGACGCCAAAATGGCGCGGGAATGCTATGTCACCGTCGTGAACTCCATCTATTGGCAGGATGGAGCCGAGGAGATGGGGCGAAGGATGGAGGAGGCTGAGCAGGAAGCTGGCAGGGAAGAGCTGGAGGTGGAGAGCTGCGCTGAGGGGGAGGCGGCAGGAAGAGATCAGGAGGAGATGGCCGAAGTGATGGCCGTGGAGGAAGAGGTGGAAGTGGAGGTCCCTATCCCGGAGGAGAGGTGTTAGAAAGTAGAGAAAAGAAGCGAAAAGTAGAGAACAAGCCGAATAAACTTTTGAATAACTGAAATTTATTATCCAAAAAAGATATCATTTACAAAGGTATGGCCTCCCTTATATAGAATGGAGGAGATAAGAAAGAGAGTATACAAACAATGTGGGACTAAACATTCACAGTACTGAGCGGCTAGAACAATGGAGACCGAATAGGCCGCGCGGTTAGACAGATGGGCTAACCGCTCGGCAACTCCAGCAGGATAGAACAGGCCGCAGAGGTAGACCGATAGACCGCCCGGTCTCCAGGCACCAGAGAGACCGCCAGACCGCTCGGTCAACAAACCGCTGGAACAGACCGTGAAGCCGCCCGGTCTAATACTTCAACACTCCCCCTCAAGCTGGAGCATAGATATCAATCATGCCCAGCTTGTCACAAATGCGGAAGAAGGAAGTAGAAACCGGCTTGGTGAAGATATCTGTCAACTCCTTGTCAGAGGTGACAAAAGGAGTATAAATCTGTTTCTTCAAAATCTCCTCCCGAATGAAGTGACAGTCAACCTCTATATGCTTCGTTCTCTCATGAAAGACCGGATTCCTGGA
This sequence comes from Platanthera guangdongensis, assembly GCA_039583875.1. Classification (NCBI taxonomy): domain Eukaryota; kingdom Viridiplantae; phylum Streptophyta; class Magnoliopsida; order Asparagales; family Orchidaceae; genus Platanthera; species Platanthera guangdongensis. The sequence goes on from CM077153.1 coordinate 265,817,785, forward strand.
TATGTGTATAGCGGCCTTATTGTCACAGAACATAGGGAGAGGACAATCATATACCTCGCCCAGGTCAAGCATGAGAGCCCGCAACCACTTTAACTCACACGTAGTTGACGCCATACTCCGGTATTCTGCTTCGGCACTGGATCTGGAAACAACAGACTGTTTCTTGCTCTTCCAACTTACGAGATTACCTCCAACAAAGGTACAAAAACCTGACGTGGATTTACGATCGCCTTTGTCATCTGCGTAACTGGAATCTGAGTAGGCCTCAACCCTCAGATGGCCATTCTTCTGGAAGAGTAACCCTCTGCCCGGTGCTGCTTTGATATACTCTAAAATCTTCAGGGCGGACTGAAGATGACACTCCCTGGGAGCTTGCATAAACTGACTGACCTTTCCTACAGCGTAGGCGATGTCGGGTCTAGTCACCGTGAGATAGATGAGTTTTCCTACCAAACGTCTGTACCGTGTGACATCAGATAGAGGAGGCGATTCATCCGTCCACGTTTTGTCCTCTCCAACAGCCATGGGAAGATGAGCTGGTTTGGCACCTGTCAAGCCTGCTTCTTGAAGAAGATCAAGGGCATACTTCCGTTGAGAGAGAACCAAGGAGTCAGGCTTCCGAGAGATTTCTATCCCCAAAAAGTATTTTGGAGAGCCCATATCCTTCGTGACCAAGTGCTGACGGAGGTGCTTCTTCGTCAAGTCCACCCCATCTTGGTCATCACCAGTAAGGAGAATATCATCCACATGTACGGCTAAAACCACCAGTCCCGAGGCCGTTTTGCAAATGAACAAGGAGTGATCGGCCGAACTCCTTTGAAAGCCGATGGTTGCCACAATACCACTGAATTTTTCGAACCATGCCCGAGGGCTCTGCTTTAGGACATAAATGGCCTTCTTCAAATGACAGACACGTGTCTCCCCCTGAGCAACATACCCAGGAGGTTGCTCCATATAGACGTCCTCCTGAAGATCGCCATAGAGAAAGGCATTCTTCACATCAAGCTGGGAAATAGCCCAAGCCCGGTTAACAGCCACAGAAAAGAGAACCCGGATGGTGCTGAGGCGAGCAACCGGAGAGAAGGTATCAAAGTAATCAATGCCATAAGTCTGAGTAAAGCCCTTGGCCACCAGCCGGGCTTTGTAGCGATCCACAGTGCCATCGGGGCGAAACTTCACAACAAAGACCCAGCGACAGCCAACCACATCAGTGCCCACGGGAGGAGGAACCAGAGTCCAGGTACCCCGTTCAGTAAGAGTAGCCAGCTCCTCATCCATAGCAGACTTCCAATGAGGGAGAGCGAGAGCCTCCTGATAGGTACGGGGAGTAGAAGTAGCAGAGATAGCCAAGGCAAAAGACCTGCGAGAAGGAGACAGCTGATCATAAGAAACAACAGCCGTGAGCGGGTGTTGAGTACACGCCCGCACCCCTTTGCGAAGGGCAATGGGAACATCCAGATCATCGGGAGCGTCGGCGACAGGAGCGTCAGCGACCGGAGCGTCCGTGGCGGAGAAGGCTGGCCCGGGACTAGAGAGAGATGGCAGCGGAGAGGAGGGTGGAGGGGTGGGTGGGGAGACGGACTGGGAAGGAGTGGGTGGAGGAGGAGACGAAGGTGGGAAAACGTGGAGAGGTGTGGAAGGAACGGAGATATCAGAAGGAAGAGAAGGAAGAGAAGAGGAAGGAGAGAAATAGGAAGCATTTTCGAAAAAAGTCACATCTGCGGAGACAAACTGCTTGCGGAGAAGGGGGTCAAAGCAGCAATAGCCTTTTTGAGTGGTAGAGTACCCCAAAAAGACACACTTGGTGGAACGGGGGGAAAGCTTGTCGCGGGTAGCGGAGGGAGCGTGAACAAAGGCCGTACAGCCAAAAACATGGAGAGGAAGAGGAAAAGGTTCCTGGTGGGGGTAGAGAAGGGAGAAGGGAGTCCGGCCGTGGAGGACCGTGGAGGGAATGCGATTGATGAGATAGCAAGCGAGGAGCACAGCGTAGCCCCAGTAGGAGCGAGGGACGTGCATCTGCGTCATGAGAGTACGCGCAACATCAAGCAGGTGACGGTTTTTACGCTCCGCCACCCCATTCTGTTGGGAGGTGTAAACACAAGTCGTTTGATGAATGAGGCCGTGTTGGTAAAAGAACGCGGAGAACTCATGAGACAGATATTCCTGGGCATTATCAGAACGTAAGACTTTAATAGAGGTAGCAAATTGAGTTTTAATCATGAAGTAAAAAGATTGCCAAACAGAAAATAGTTCAGAGCGATCCTTTAATAGATACACCCAGGTACATCGAGTAAAATCATCGATGAAAGTGACAAAATAGGAACTGCCCCGACCAACGATGAGGGTAGGAGCAGGACCCCATACATCAGAATGAATAAGATCAAAAATGCGAGAGGAGCCACAGCCTTGCTTTGGTGGGAAGGAGGAGCGATGATGTTTGCCAAGCTGACACGCATCACAGTTGAGCGGAGAACTGGTGGGAGGTAAGTGGGGCAGAAGCTGACGAATAAGCCGAGGAGGAGGATGTCCAAGACGAAGATGCCACTGAAGGAGATCGGTGGAGGAGGAGTAGGCATAAAGAGCTGAGACATCGTCGAGGAAGTAGAGGCCGCCGCTCTCAGTCCCAGTAGCAATCGTCCGCTGGGTCCTCGGGTCCTGAAAAGAACAAGTAGTGAGAGTGAATAAAACGGAGCACTGAAGTTGCCGGCATAAAGTAGTAACTGATAACAAATTGCACGGGAACTTCGGGACATAGAGGGTATCCTCCAAGCAAAGCGAAGGAGTGAGTTGAACCATGCCCGTCCCATGAACCGGAGACGGGGAACCATCCGCCACACGAACTGGGGGTAAGCGGTCATGGGTCTCAAGACGGGAAAAGCAATGAGGGTTGCCCGTCATATGATTGGTGGCACCAGAGTCAATCAGCCATTTACCCTGGGTAACGACGTGGGCACTACCAGACGTCGTGGCCACAGAGGCAGATGGCCTAGAAGAGGCGGAGGCCGAAGGAGCTATAGGAGGAGTGGTGAGACCGGAGGTAGTCATAGAACCCGGCAAGCAGAAGAAGCCGCGCGAACAGAAGCAGTTAGAAAACAGACGAAGCCGCGCGAACAGTAGCGGCTTGAAAGAGGCAAAGGCTCAGTGGGGAAGAGGTCGCGCGGACTAAAAAGGCCGAGCGAACAGCAGAGAGGAGAAGAGCAGGTGACCGCGACCAAGATGCGGGTAAGAAAGGAATAACCCGCACGGTCAGGCAGAGCACAGCAGCTGCGAGAAGGCGGTCAAAGGCACAGCGGGGAAGAGGTCGCGCGGACTAAAAAGGCCGAGCGAACAGAAGGGAGGAGAAGAGCTGGTGACCGCGACCAAGATGCGGGTAGAAAGGACCAACCCGCACGGTCAGGCAGATCACAGCAGCAAGCCGCGAGAAGAGAGACAACACACGCGGATAGGGACAGACCGCAACGACTAGGAAGTCGGAGCGGGAGGAAAGAACGAGGAGCGCGGCGATAAGGAAACAGGTCGCTGCGATAAAGAGCAGTAGGAGAAGAGAAGAAGAAGAAGCAAGCCGCGCGAACAGGGCAGCAGATAGAAATAAGCCGCGCGGATAGAAACAAGCCGCGCGGACAGAGAGAAGCCAAGTCGCGAAGCAAGTCGCAGAAGCGAAAAACAAGCCGCGAACAACAGAGAGCGCACAGAATCAGAAGGAAATGACCGTGTCCTCTGATAACATGTTAGAAAGTAGAGAAAAGAAGCGAAAAGTAGAGAACAAGCCGAATAAACTTTTGAATAACTGAAATTTATTATCCAAAAAAGATATCATTTACAAAGGTATGGCCTCCCTTATATAGAATGGAGGAGATAAGAAAGAGAGTATACAAACAATGTGGGACTAAACATTCACAGTACTGAGCGGCTAGAACAATGGAGACCGAATAGGCCGCGCGGTTAGACAGATGGGCTAACCGCTCGGCAACTCCAGCAGGATAGAACAGGCCGCAGAGGTAGACCGATAGACCGCCCGGTCTCCAGGCACCAGAGAGACCGCCAGACCGCTCGGTCAACAAACTGCTGGAACAGACCGTGAAGCCGCCCGGTCTAATACTTCAACAAGAGGGATGCTGAAGGATGGGGGGAGCAGTCCAGGTTGGAGGCTGTAGAGGAAGTGGTGGATCTGGAGGTCCTCACCCGTGAAGGCAGGGTGGAGAAGGTCCGCGTCAGCGAAGGGCTGACCCCGGAGGACCAAGGCAGGATGCTGGAGTTCATCCAGAAGAATGTGGACATCTTCGCATGGAACACCGCGGAGATGCTGGGGGTTGACGCGGATGTGGCCTGCCACCGCCTCAACCTGGACCCGGGAACACGCCCCGTCCAACAAAGGAAGAGGTCCACCGCGGACAAGCTGGCAGAGCCCATCAGAGAAGAGGTGGCAAAGCTCCTCAAGGCCGGCTTCATGCCCGAAATCCAATACCCCGGCTGGGTCTCCAATGTGGTCATGGTCAAAAAGGGAGACGGCCGGTGGTGAATGTGTATCGATTTCTCTTTACTTAATAAAGCTTGTCCTAAGGACTGTTATCCCTTGCCTCGGATTGACGCGTTGGTTGACTTAGCTGTTGGTTTTTCTGTAATGAGTTTTCTGGATGCATTTTCAGGTTATCATCAAATCAGTATGCACCCCCCGGACGTTAAGGATGTCTCGTTCATCACGGGGGATGGATGTTACTGTTACAAGATGATGCCCTTCGGTCTGAAGAATGCATGGGCAACCTACCAGAAAATGATGGACAGGGTCTTCAAAGAGCAGAAGGGGAGGAACCTGGAGGTGTACGTGGATGACCTCATGATCAAGAGTCTGGATGTGGACTCCCACCTCCAGGACCTGGAGGAGACCTTTGCTACCCTACGCAAGTACAAGATGCAATTGAATCCCCTGAAATGTGTCTTCGGGGCTAGCAGGGGAAAGTTCTTGGGGCATCTCCTCACCCCTGCGGGGGTCGAGTCGAATCCTGACAAGGTCAAGGCTATCATGGAGCTAGGGTCGCCACAGAATACCAAGGAGGTGCAGCGCCTAACAGGGAAGCTGGCAGGGATAAGTAGGTTCCTCTCCCGGGCTGGAGAAAAGTGCCCCCCCTTCTTCAAAACGTTAAGGGGGGTCAGAAATTCGAATGGACCAAGGAGTGTGAGGAGGCATTCCAGGCCCTCAAGATGTAGTTGACCCAGGCTCCGCTGCTCCAAGGGCCCAAGGAGGGGGAGGACCTGTTTTTGTATCTCGGGGTCGGGGTAGAGGCCCTGAGCTCCGTCTTAGTTCGGGAAGAGGGGAAGAAGCAGCTCCCTATTTACTACATGAGTCGGGTCCTGAGGAAGGCCGAGCTCCGGTATCCAATTTTGGAGAAGCTGGCTTTTGCCCTGATCATCTCAGCGCGAAGGTTGCGACCTTATTTCCAGGCACACTCAATCCGAGTGGTGACTGGCCATCCTCTCCGCAACATCTTCGAGGTGGTGGAGCATTCTGGTAGGCTGGCCAAGTGGTCGGTGGAGTTGAGTGAGTTCGACGTTTCCTTTGTCCCCCGCCTCTCGATCAAAGCTCAAGTGATGACCGACTTCTTGGCCGATTATGTGATTGAGGTGGCTGAGGAAGAGCTCACCCGTCCGACTCCTTGGAAGGTGAAGGTAGATGGCGCCTCGGGGAAGCATTCCATAGGAGTGGGGGTCATCTTGGAGAGCCCTCAGGGGAGTAGAATTGAGCAGACGGTGGTGGTGCACTTTCCCATCACCAACAATCAAGCCGAGTATGAGGTCGTGATAGCAGGGCTGCGCCTGGCCAGGGAGCTGGGGGTGTTGGATGTGGAGGTCCTTACCGACTCCATGGTGGTAGCTTCCCAAATCAACGGGGAGTTTGAGGCAAGAGAGCCTACCCTGCGGTTATACTTAGCCAAGGTAAAGGGGGTCATCGGCACGTTCCAAACTTTTTCCATCCAGCACGTGCCCCGGGAGGAAAATGAGCAGGTCGATCAGCTCGCAAAGCACGGTCCTCGGGTGGGGGGTACCATCACCGACCTATTCCGCCCCTCCATCGAGGAAGGAGAGCTTATGGAGATAGACCAGCGGCCCTTATGGATGGACCCAGTTGTAACTTTCCTTTCCACGGGAGAGTACCCAGAGGGGGCAGATAAGAAGAAGCTCAGGCATAAGTCGGCATACTTCCTCCTCCGGGACGGGCAGCTGTACAGGAAGACACTCTCGGGGATGTTGGCTCGTTGCGTGGCCGAGGGGGAGGTATAAAGAATTTTGGAGGAAGTCCACTCCAGAGAGTGTGGGAGTCACTCCGGGAGTCGGACCCTGGAAGGGAGGATTGTCAGGCAGGGGTACTTCTGGCCCACCCTGGGTCGTGATGCAACGGAGTTCGCAAGAAGGTGCCATAAATGCCAGATGTTTGCTCCCCTCCAGCTACAACCGGCTCAGCGACTCAAAAGTATCACAGCCCCCTGGCCCTTTGTCATTTGGTGAATGGATTTGGTTGGACCGTTCCCCCGGGCCAGTGGGCAAAGGAGGTTCCTACTGGTGATGATCGACTATTTCTCCAAGTGGTTGGAGGTAAAGGCGCTGGCCAAGGTGACCTCACAGGTTATCAGAAACTTTGTTTGGGGGGAGATCATCTGCCGTCATGGGCTGCCCCAGGCCATTATCACGGACAACGGGCCCCAGTTCGCCAGCGCTGAGTTCACCAGTTTTTGCGAGCAGCTTGGAATCGACCTCAGGTTCGCCTCGGTCCATCACCCCATGAGCAACGGGCAGGTCGAGGCCGCGAACAAGATCATTGTCAACCTCCTGAAAAAGAAGGTGGAAAATCTGAAGGGGAGCTGGGTGGAGCAGCTTCCTGCGGTTCTCTGGGCCCTGAGAACCACCCCCAACATAGCTACAGGAGAGACCCCCTTCAAGCTCTCCCATGGGTGCGAGGCAGTGCTCCCCGTGGAATTTGAAGTTCAGACACCTCGAGTCGTTGCGGCCGGGGAAGGCAGGGAAGAATGGCAGGAGGAGAACGAGGAAGAGCTACGACTTTCCCTCGACCTGGTGGAAGAATTGCGGGACCTTTCCGCCGTCCGACAAGAAGAGGTGAAGAGGAGGATGTCTAAGTACTTTGACAAGCACGTCAGAGTCAAACAGTTTATGGAAGGGGACCTGGTACTAAAGAAAGTGGATGCAGCGGGAAGGTCGGCAACCGTGGGGAAACTCAACCCAAACTGGGAGGGACCATTCATTGTAAAGGAAGCACTAAGGTCAGGAGGGTATCGACTCCAGAATGTGGAGGGCGAGGCTCTAAGTCTCACCTGGAGTGGTGACGACTTGAAACGATTTTTTCCTTAAAATATGTAAGTGGTGCTCTGATTTTTAATAAAAGTTCTTTAAATATGTCAATGTTGTCGCAATGAGCTCGCATGAAGAAGTGAAGTGAATTTGGACCCCGAGCAGATCCCGTTGTCAGGCTCTCACCTAGCTGGTAGGGCTGGAAGTCACTCGGTGTCATCCTTGGGCCTCGATCAGATCCTGCTGTCAGGCTCTCATCTAGCTGGCAGTGCTGGAAGTCACTCGATGGTGTTAGTAGTGGACCCCGAACAAATCCCGCTGTCAGGCTCTCACCTAGTTGGCATGGCTGGAAGTCACTCGATGGTGTTAGTAGTGGACCCCGAGCAGATCCCGCTGTCAGGCTCTCACCTAGCCGGCAGGGCTGGAAGTCACTTGGTGTCATCCTTGGGCCTCGAGCAGATCCCGCTGTCAGGCTCTCACCTAGCTGGCAGGGCTGGAAGTCACTCGATGGTGTTAGTAGTGGACCCCAAGTAGATCCTGCTGTCAGGCTCTCACCTAGCTGGCAGGGCTGGAAGTCACTCGATGGTGTTAGTAGTGGACCCCGAGCAGATCCTGCTGTCAGGCTCTCACCTAGCTGGCATGGCTGGAAGTCACTCGGTGTCATCCTTGGGCCTTGAGCAGATCCCGCTGTCAGGCTCTCACCTAGCTGGCAGGATTGGAAGTCACTCGATGATGTTAGTAGTGGACCTCGAGCAGATCCCGCTGTCAGGCTCTCACCTAGCTGGCAGGGCTGGAAGTCACTCAGTGTCATCCTTGGGCCTCGAGCAGATCCCGCTGTCAGGCTCTCACCTAGCTGGCAGGGCTGGAAGTCACTCGTTGGTGTTATCAGTTGACCCCGAGAAGACCCCGCTATCAGGCTCTCACCAAGCTGACGGACTGAAGGTCACCCAGGGAAGTCCTGCCCCCCCAGATAGTGCCTGACAGACTTGCCCCTTCTAAGAGAGGAGAGCTCGGCATGGGCGAGTTCGATCTCGCTAATGCAGCTCGGACTCGGCAGAAGATCGGCAAGCGAGGGCCTTGGACCTCGCTAAGAGGAGGCGGGTCCCGCCGGGCCACCTTGTCCCCCCACTATGATTTACCTGGGAAGATTTAGAGAATTTGGTCTCACATCAATAAGATGACGGACAGCCCGCGAGCAAGCTGGGGCGAATCCTGAGAATTGACGAGCCATGCCCTTGGACCTCGCCAAGGGGAGGAGGATCCCGCTGAGACGCCTCGCCCCCGCTTTATTTTACTTGGACAAATTTAGTGAGTTTGATTTTTTGATTAAGAAGGCCAAGGGCAGCTCGCGAGTGAGCTGCGGCGAGTCCTGGGAATTGCCGAGCACTCAAGGTACCCTCTCGTGGGCGAGTCCTAACGACTATCCTACTCACAGTACCTGTCTATGCGAGGTCGCCTGGGGAAGGGTTGGCGGATATACAAAACACAGTGAAAGGAGATGAAAAAATGGCTCGGGTATGACCAAAAATCTTTTTCATTAAATAGAAATATTTACAGGTGAAGCTCGCCTCAGCGAGGAAACAAAAGAAAAGCATACACATTTAGGCCTTGCCCCCCCCCCCCCCCGCCGGATTGGTCCTCCCCTTCGCCCGACTGATCCGGGAATCCCTTCCCGAACATCACGTCCAGGCTATACTCCTTCTCGCTGGGCGGCGTCGCCGGGAACAAGCTCGACATCAGGTCATTGGCGGAGATCTCCTCGCACCCCTCCACCAGCACCCCAGTGTTCTTCATCATCTGGAGGGTGCACTTGGCGGACTGGATGGAGTTGATCTGCAACCTCTCGGCGAGGTTGGCCTCGCCAAAGATCCTCGGCCTCTTATAGGGGAGGGTAGGATCAGTGTCGCCGGCCGGGAAGAAAATCTCCGCCTGGCGGCAGACCTCGCGGCTGAGGTTTTGGTTCTCCTCCTTCAGCCCCGCATTTGCCCCCTCCAGCTCGGCAAGCCGAGCCCGCAGCTGGCCAATTTCCTCCACCTGCTCGGCATTGCGAGCCCGCAGCTCCCCGGTGGCGTTGGCGTCCTGACAGAAGAAAAGTTCATTAGTTACAGCGCAAAATATTTCAAGTAAAAGAAGGAAGAAGCCCGATACTCACCAACCCGTCGAAGGCCTGGGCAATGAGACCCTTGGCGATGCCGAACCACCTCGACTGGTCGGCGACCTTGTCCTTGGCAACATCGCGAGCCTGCTTGGCTTTTTGGAGTTGGTTGCTGAGGACGAAGTTGCGACGGCTCAGCATGTGCTGGAGCTTCATGGCCCGCAGATAGGCCTGCAGATCCTCATGGCCGAGCTGTCGCAGGGTCATGTTCTTGTAGGCCTCGGCATCCTCGCGGCCATAGAGGCCGAAGCCGAGGGCGTAAGAATGGCCGGTGGCGGGCTCGCGGTCATGCCATGAAGGATGCAGGGTGGAGATGGAGACCCGATGGGCCAGCTCATCCCACTGCACCATGGGCTCGCCCGCCGAGTCCTTCCACCGCCCCCCGAAGCTGAAGAGGGGATGTTGTTTCGGCGCGCCACGCTCGTGAGCCACCCTCTACGCCGAAGGAGGAGGGGAGATCTCCGCCGCGGGAGCAGAAGCCTCGCCAGCCTTCCGCCCTTTGCTGGTGATCTCCTTCAGCGGGCTCTCCGGCGACGTGTCGGGGATGGCCTCGGGCGAGCTCATGTATTTGAGGCTGGATTGATGTTGTTGTTGTTGTTTTCCCCGCGGAGCGAGCACGACTTTCTTCATATTTTTTGGTAATGGCTGGTGGTGTGGCGGGTTCGATCCCGCATCCCCAGGACACCTCTTGCTGGAAGAGGGTTGGGAAAAGGCCGCCTCATCTCGGCAGGCCGCCACCGCCTTCTCGCGAGCAAGGGGGTCAGGATGCAGCCCCGAGTCTGCAAACGGCGGGTTCGCGGGAATCAACCACTCCCCTGCAAGAAAAAACTTGGAAAAAGTTAGAGCACTTTCAACAGCAATATGACGAGCTCGGCAACCGGGCGAGCTCGGCAATACGGGGAGAACAATACCTTCGTCGGGTAAGACAGGGAGAAGCGCGTCAAGGCCCCTTCGCAGGTAAGCGACCTCGAAGTCCTTATGGAGGAAGTATTTGTGGAGCTCGGCATCGTTGCCGGATACGACCGGCAGGCGGTACACCTCCTCGCCTTTCTGCTGCGGTGAGTACGGGATGTTGCCGAGATCACCCTTGATAAAGGCGATCCTGGTCATCCAGTTATGGTGCTTGTTTGTGATCTCACGAACTTTGATCAGCGAGACGCCGAAGTAAGCGACCCCATCCGGCGTCGCCTTATAAGAAAAGAGCTTCCTGAACACTGTCAGGTTGAACTTTATCCTCTCTCGCCGGAGGTAGCTCGCGAACGCCACCATCATGGCGATGGCATTGGAGTTTAGTTGCGCCGGTACCGCGCCGTAGTACTTTAAAAATTTGCCGGATCTCCGGCCAGAGGAGAAGGCGCAGCCCCACCTCAAAGTGAGAAAGGGGGAAGGCGAGCTCATCGTCGTAGAAGGTACTGATGGCCTCCCCTTGCCTCGGCCGGCGCACCTCGAAGCCCGACGGCACATACTCTGCCTTGAACTCCGCGAGCTCCTCCTCGCTGGTATGCCCCTCAAAGAAGCAATAATCGGTGAAGTGTTGGGCGCACTTGCTGCGGCCATCAGCGTCGGGGTTGGTCTTGCCCATGCTCGCGAAAGAAGATGGGGCGCGAGTAGAAAAGGAGAGAAGCGCAGAAAGAAAGAGAGCAATAAAAGCAGCAGTACGGGGGTTGGTGGGGGGGGGGCTATTTATAGAAAAAGAAATCTAGGGTCAGGCTGTCCAATCGGCCCAGCTCGCCGCCCCAACTCGCCGCCCCCAATTCACCACCCCAGCTCGCCGACTTCCGGCGCGTCCCAACCCAGGGCTAAGTCAAACAGAGCAATATGTTATTTGAATACCGCATATCCAAGAATATTCTAAAGTTACTTATTACAAAGATCAAGTGCAGGAATAAAAAGCGGGGCGCGCGAGTAGGGGGAACAACAAGAGGCGAGTACCAGTCGGCTCGGCAAAGGAGATGCCCTCTTATCTACCCCGGTCTCGCGGCTCCCGCCCCCCAGACTGCCGCGCGCGGAGCAGCTCGCGGATCCTCCCCGAATTCCTCTGCGCCACCGAGAGTCCATCATCTATCTCGTCCAGAAGCCGGGAAGGGGACATCAGCTCACCAGCCGGGCTGCTTCGCACCTCGTCAGCGAGACGCGCGTAGTCGCGCTGTAGCGTCTCGTTGACCCCCTACACCTCGCGCAGCCCGCACACCAGCTTCTTGAGAAGCTTGACCTCCATTCTCGACAGCTCGCCTTGATCCACTTCGGGGCCTAGGTAGGAGTCCGGCGAGCTTGGGGAGGGGAGGGGAGAGTAGTGGACTGCCCGTGAAGACTCCTCGGCAGCGGACTGGCTGGGGGGAGCTGTGGAGACAAACATCAACAAAAGGAGGAATGCAGGAAAAGCGTATGAGGCAGGAATCCAAGCAAAGTTGACCTGACGAGCTCGGCAGCTCGAAGGAGATACGGGGAGGAATGAACCTTAGGTCCTTCCCGCGACCTGGGCCGCGAGTTCCCGGTGAGAGAAGCCTGAATCCCGGGATAGGGATGGTTTCCAGACTCGCCCCCGCGGTCACGACAGCTTGCCGAGGAGAGGGGGCGCGCACCGACGAGCTCGGCCTCTGCGAGCTCAACCCCAAGGTCCCAAAGGGAGGGGACGGCTCCCGGTGGCGGTTCTCCGAGTCATGAACCGCGAATCCCCAATAGTGGTATTGGCTCGCGAGGTGGCATCTCGCGTTGCGGCGTCTTCTACACCATCAGGGCGACTGTCTGGGTCGTCGCAGATCTCGATAATATTCCTCCCCTTTTTAGAGGCAGGCAGAGTGGAGGAGCCGGTCCCGTGCTCCAAGGCGGTCCTCAGGTCATCGTAGATGGGCTCGGCCGCCTGAGGGAACAGTTTCATCTTCTTGGAGCTAGGCTCGGCAGAGACACCCTGCGGCACAGTGGCTGGGACCGCCGTCAGGGCGGCTACGCGAGCTGTAGAGGCCTGGCGTGCTCGGTTAAGGCGCTCTTGGATCTCCTTAGGGATCGGCATCTTGGCAGGGCCAGAGTAAAGGGAATGACAAGAGTCAGGCAGGTACGCAGGTGCATATATATAGCCGCAGGTAGACCCCACTCAAAGATTCCCTCCAATCCACCCCGCGCTCGCCGAACACTTGGGGTTGGATGTTTCTTTCCGAGCTTTACCAAGCTCAAAAAGAGTGGGGATTATGTACAACCCCGTGTCCGGCGAACAAGGTCGCCAGGAACCAGACCGATCGGGCTGAAGATAGTGGGCGAGCTCGGCAGTAAGGAAGTCGAGCCCGAGCTCGGCATTCGTCGACCGGGAGCTCGGTATTCGTCGACCGGGAGCTCGACATTCGTCGACAGGGAAATCGGCACTCGTCGACCGCGAGCTCGGCATTCGCCGAGCTAGTCCAAGAATCGTCGAGCTGAGGTCGACTAATGGAGACCGACGGATGGGCAAGCTCGCCGTCCCAGCTCGCGCTCTTTCAACGGAGCTCGGCAACAGTAGGCGAGCAGGATCTGCTGAGGTGGCCAGGCTCCCCAGCTCGCCCAGATATATGAGGTACTTTTTACTGTTTTGCCCCCGCTGGTCTGCCTATAGCCCTTCAAAACAGCGGAGTTTGGTTGTTGGCAGACCCAGCCAAGGGTTTTCTGGTAATTTCAGGTCAGCTCAGTTTGGTTATTGGCTGTTCAGATTCTGAAAACTATAAATAGGACCCAAGAGGTACCCCAGAAGGCAGGCTTCCTGTGCTCTCTTGCTCCGGTTCTCAAGTGCTTTCTGAGGGTACCTTAGCTCGGCTTTTGGCTAAGGAGGGGAAGCGCTCTCAGATCTTCCGGGTGTGTGGTGGGTCCTCCCCGCCGAGCCCTTGGGTCAGTCCTTCCGTGTTTCTTTTGTTGTTTTGCTTGTAGGAGTGAAGTAGGCGTGCAATCACCCCTTCCCCAAGGGTAAACTCCATAAGAGACCGCTTTTCGGTTTCAACACTGACCATCCATCTGCGGATGAAAGGTCGTACCGAACTTCAGCTTGGTGCCCAATAGTTGATGTATTAGCCTCCAGTCGTTAGCTATGAAGCGCCCATCTCGGTCACTCACGATGCTACGGGGCACACCATGCAGTCGTATAATATTATCCACATACAGCCAAGACCGTGTGCGCTCATGCGTGACCCCGCTCACGCATTCGCATGCACCGACCGCGAGTACGTCAGATTCCTTCCCCGGGCACGTTCATCGCCTCTCCTCCAACATAATATATTCTAACATTTTTACCAGAGTTTGCAGGGCACTACTACTCGTCATCTCAAGTCCATCACCATTTGCCATCGTCGTCACCATAAAAAATGAGCAGATAAAGATCCTTGTTTTTCTTCGTCCAAGCTGGTCTCGTGCAACAAGGATCTGGGGGCAATTGTTGGGGATGACACTCATTTTATAAGATTAGGTGTGCACATAACCACACACCCATGATCTCCGCCTCAAAAGAAGTGCGATCATAGGATTGACCGCATGCGCGATCACCGCGCCCGATCCCTCGCGCACCGATCCCATCACGGGTTTGTGAGCAAACGGATACAAGCCCCACCTTGTCGACGGCGGGCGGCCGACCTCCTCCCCGGCTGGCCGCCCTCTCTTGTCGCGCCAGCCCCAACCGCAGTAGAGGAAGCAGCCGCCCGGGCCGCACCTGTAACGGCCCAGGCCCGTCCACTATAAAGGGTTTTACTGGGATCCAACTGGCACCGCTACAGGGCTGCAGCTGTACACCCCAACACCTCTCCGTGCATGTTTCTCAGCAACAGTGCGATGTTGGCGCTAGGTTTCGAACCCACAGCACTTTATGAGAAACCTTCAACAGTTCCCATCACCAACTGAGCTGCTCAGTTGGAGATGAGAACTGTTGAAGGTTTTTGAGAAAGGGCTATGAGTTCGTAACCTAGCTCTAACATCACAATGTTACTGAGAAATATGCACGGAGAGGTGTTGGGGTGTACGGGCTGCAGCCAGCTCAGTTGATGATGAGAACTGTTTAAGGTTTCATATAACGGGTTGCGGGTTCGAAACCTAGCGCCAACATCGCACTGTTGCTGAGAAACAGGCACGGAGAGACGTTGGGGTGTACGGGCTGCAGCCCTGTAGCTGTGCCAGTTGGGTCCCAGTAAAGCCCTTTGTTGTAGTCAGGCCTGAGCCATTACATAAAAGTGCAGCTCAGTTAGTGATGAGAACTGTTGAAGGTTCCTCATAAAGGGTTGCGGGTTGGCGTTGGGGTGTACGAACTACAACCTTGTAGGGGTGCCAGTTGGGTCCCAGTAAAGCCCTATGTAGTGGTCGGGCCTGGGCCGTTACAACGCCTCCCTTGGCCGTCAGTCGTAGCCCAGGTGGGCGGCCGCCCGGGCCGCCCCTCCCTCGGCTGCCGACACGGCCGAGGGGGCGGCCTCCCTGGCCGCCCCCTCCCTTGGCCGCCTGCACGGCCTAGGGGGAGGCTGCCCGGGCCGCCCCTCCCTCGGCCTCCAACGCAGCCGAGGGAGCGGTCGCCCGGGCCGCCCACTCCCTCGGTCGCCGGCCCGGCCGAGGGAGCGGCCGCTCGGGCCGCCCCTTCCATCGGCCGTTGGTGTGTCTGCCCGGGCTGTTCCTCCCCGGCTTCCGTCGACATTCCTCCCCTCACCGACGAACTTGACAGCGAGTTCGCCGGCGAACTTGGCAGCGAGTTCGCCGGCCGCCCGTGGAGTTCCGCTCCCGTTGTCTGATCGATGGGGGGTGTTCTCGACCGTCTGATCCACATGTAACCACCCACTAACCACCAGGTTAGTGGGGAAATTTAATTAGCAATTTAATTATTAATTTAGGGGTGCAAACAGTGGTATTAATGTGCACCCCTAAACTATGAGAAAATTTTCATTTTGGGTGGTTACGGTGTGCGGATAGCCGCATAACCACATAACCATCCCCTGGAGCCTATAAATAGAGTCTCAGGTCTCCTTATTTCTCAACTTTTTCCTCTGAATCTTCTTCTTCCTCAAGTCGAAGCTCTGTTGAATTCCTTCTACGAGCAGCACCCGAGCTGCACCCGAGACGCACATGAGTCGTACCCGAGCCAAGTTAAAGCCATCCGGCAAAGGCTAATCCCTCAAGTTCCAAGTGGCCCCCACGGCCGCAAGTCCCGGCGCTCCGCTCCACAGTCAAAATCAGCAAGACGCTAAGCGAAGACCACCAACGCAAAGTACAATTTGTAACAACTCTCGATATGACGGTCTGTCGTCCGCCGTATGCCAAGTGTTCTCTCACTCCAAAGCTGTAACGAGAGGTGGCCTGTCACTCTCGACTTCACAAATAAGCTGTAACAGCCAGGAAATAGTGGACATTAACCGGCACAGATCCGGTCACGTGGTTTTTTTACCAAGTTGGAGAGTTTTTCCACGTTGAAACTACGTGTGTACAATCGACCTACTTTATTGACTGTGTACGCACTTGACCGTCCCGAGAGCTAAGATGGTCCAGATTATTCCGGTCCGACTGGGACATCGAGTTAGACCACAACAAGCACAAATTATTTATTTTAGGGAACTCATTATTGTTTGGGTTTGGTGTTCACGGGCGCGGGAAGGAAGCAATATCGTTCTTTCGTCAGATGTTGATGGCCACAGTGAAGCTGAATTCTGCGTCGTTCCATGGGTTAATGATGGGTTGCAGCCACCAGGGATTGGCAGATGATGACCTCAAATATTTTCACTCCAAGAGCTCAAAATTTCATTTGTGGTGACTTTAAATTTTTTGCGGTGCAATTAACATTTTAGGGTGTCTTTAGCCATGCGTGGTGTACTTAACAAAATGGTGTAAATAAGCAAAACTTTGGTGTCTATAACAATTCCATTGTTTTATTAATTACAAAACAATGTAAATTTAGAGTGCAAAATAGGTTGGAGTAATACACGTAGATCTATATGGGGAGAGAATCATGTGCCATCTGATTGATGCTCTGACGGCACACAAAATACGACCATATTTACTTAAAAAGAAAAATCAAAGAAATTAGACCGTACTTTAGAAACCGCACGAATTCTCCCCAACTTTTACTCTTATTAAATATTTGAAATCAGCCCCCTTACATTTGTCAGTCAACTGCATTGATATACTTAAAATCCTTTCATTTGTTTTGAAAGTAACCTTATTTTTACTACCCTCTTCGAAAAACTCTATCCCCCTCTTTACACCGAAAGCTTCCCTTTTCGAAACTGATCTCTTGGTGCAAGAACCTTTTCCTCTAGCAAAAACAGGGCCCAAAGTCATCTCCATCGACAACTTTCTCGGGGAAACAATCTCATCGTCAGCGATATCCTTCAAATGTGAAACCTCTCCATCCTCGACAAAGATTCTTCGGACAAACCCCTCCCCATCCCTTTCTTAGCGGGTGTTAAACAAAGTATAGTCTAGGATTCTAGTATTATATGTGATGGGTTCCAAAAAATTAGTTTGACCGAATCAGAAATTTTTTGGCACTGATGAAGAATTTTATAGTTTTAAAAATATATCCAAACTATAATCTCAAAATAGGCAAGCGTACCTATCGAAATATAGTATAGGAAATGTCGTATTAGACTCGGGATCTGTTGAGTACTTCTACTCACACAAATTAATAATATTTTATCTAATAATAAAATAAGTGAATTTAAACTACAGCTAGAAAACAAAATAAAATATAGCACTTGATCTACAATCCCCTTGAATTAAAATGAACTTTTATGAACATAAAGCACACAAGACTCTTAAATTGCTCACCCGACCGCGAAGGTTCTTAAAGTACAAAAGTGTCTCTCTCGAGCTCATGATTTTGACTAACCTTTGGTTGATCGATTAAAACCTCTCGGCCAGTCGAAACCCCTAAGCTTGCTTTAGGCGGTAAACCCCTCTATTAGATTTGACTCCAATCCGGAAGATTTATGTTGTCCTCTCTTGAGGAGTGCATGCAACTCCTTTTATCTTTGAGTGATCTCCTCATATCCGCAACCTCTCGGTCATTTAGGATACAGATCTTATATCGATAAATATATCCGCGAAATATGAATTCAACAAAATATAAATCAAAGATAAATCGTTAGTGAGTAAAGTAAAGAACTTGAAATTTTTAATAAAGTTGAAAAGTTTATTTTATTTCAAGGTTCATCATGATCAAGTGCTAAAAGAATTTTAGCTACTCATCATGATGAGAGAACTACAAAATAGGGAGGAAAGAGACGTGATTAACAAAAAAAGACTTGAAATAATAAAATAAAAAGTTACACTATGAATTGGAATTACCAAAAACAAAACTAAACTATGACTAGAAGAGTACAAGAAAGATAAGAAAATAAACTACTAAAACTGTCTGAGAAATACTCCTAGATGCCTCCCTAGATCATCTCTTGCTCTTGGCTTTCTCTGGAATTTATAGGCATTTTTCTGGAAGGTCACGCCCGTGACCTATGGTGTAACACCCCCTATCCGTCGCATAGCATATCGCAGTAGGTCCGGCCGGACCCGACGTCATATACCACAGACAGACCGTGTGGTTACTCAATGGAAACCATCCAACCAATAACAACGTCCTACACAGAACATTCTAGCAGAAGCAATAAAAATTGTTACATTAATAAAGAACCCAACACTAGCATGAATGTCCACTAATACACCAAAAGGAATGAAGTACAAATACACAAGTATTGGCCTTAAGCCCTTACAATTGTTTTCCTCATATTACATGTCTTCCAAACCTCGGCACGCAAGCCGGTCATACATGAATAAAAAAACACACAAAAATTAGGCCTTCGAGGGCCGGCTCAACAACTTGGGCTTTAGCCAGCTATTTACCGCTCGGCTCCGCAGCACCTGCAAGCACAATCCACCGCAACGGTGGTAAACCAAAGCAACGGTCAGCAATGCTGACCAAATTATAACGATCCCGCTTCCAATTCAGGGCGACGATGCTCCTTCCCTGCACTTAATTAGCATAACCAAGCAGTATAAAATACATTGCATCACAGGTGTTGGCACGCACGGCCACCCGCCCCGTGCTCTCAGGGCACATTCTCGGTGATCACGGTCAAAGTCCGCCGACTCACCACCGCCCCCAGGACGACAAAATCTCGTGAGCAATCTGGTCTTTCTGGCCACTGCATAAGACCCTCCATCTATGCCAACGGTAAGCGCCAAGTAACTTTAGGTCTATTTAACCGAACGACATAGATCGGGTACGGTTCCACCTGACCCGTTGTTCACACCGTAACGTCAAATTAAGTCGTCTGCGCGGGTCAAGCTTCCCCGAGTCCCGTATCTCCCATACATATCACATAACCCAATTATATTCAGGTTGGCTCTCAGGCCACCATGATGGCAGAACCACGCATCCGCCCAGTTTTCCGGGTGCACCTTGGAGTTAATCCCCAAGGCTCCCTGTTGCAATCTACTTCGTAGAAAACCCGAAAAACAAACATTCGCACGGAGTCTTCTCCGGCCACTTATGCAATGCAACATCACCGATCCAGACCAACTTGTCCGGGTAGGCTTCACACATCATGCCTATATATGTTCTCGATTACGGACTCTACATGTACACAATGGGTATTATTCATGTCTACCCGAAGGAACGCCTCAAACTCACCGTAAACTCGCGAGAGCGGGCTTCCCTATGCAAAAGAAGTAGAGCTTCACATACTCAAGTAGAGAATCGTTACCCTAGCGTTCTTCCTTAGCTCCATGGAAATGTATGCGGATGAAAAGCACCGCACTCTCCTTGCCTCCGTAGATCCAAAGTCGGTTCGAAATTTGGAGCTCCGAAGCTCCGTCGGTGACCGGATACAGGCTTCTTCTTCCTCCTTTGCTTTCCCCTTTCTCTAGACTTAGAAAGAGAACCACTCAAGTGAAATGAGGGTTTCAAAGGCCCAATCCCGGGTATATCACAGTAGGAACAACCCCCAACCGTCGGATCCCAAAATAAGGAAACGAATGACTACGAACCGTAGCTGAAAAGTAAAAACCTGGGCCGAACACGGCCTGTGTCACGCCCTTGTCCCGGGTCATGTCCCTCATTCGCCGTCAAAATCTACGCGTCTCGAAAAACACACGAGCATCCAACACGCTCGTGTTCGACCTGACACGCCCGTGTCAGCCAGTACACGCCCGTGTTCCCGGGCGTGTTCCCCCATCGACACGGGACCAACACTAACTCGAGACTCACACGGGTCTTGGACACGCCCGTGTCCTATTTGACACGCCTGTGTCATAGCTGAACACGCTTGGGCTCCAGCCCGTGTTCACTGTCTCGACACTTCGTCGAGCGCAGTTCGTCGACCACCCGACACGGCCTTGGACACGCCCGTGTCCTAGGTCGTGTTCCCTGTCTCGACACATCGTCAAGCGAAAATGTCGACTTCCTGGTCTGATCGTCGACACGAGCTCGACATGCCCTGAGACACGCCCGTGTCTCAGGCCATGTTCGCTGCTCGACGATCATCGACTCCAAAATTCGTCGACCTCACGGCCAAATCGTCGACTCGAGCCTGACATGCCCTGGGACACGCCTGTGTCCCGGGCCGTGTGCCCCCTGCCAAATTCCAAATTCGGCCCAAAATACCTCCCGTCGCTCTTTTGAGTTTCGGGGCGTTCCAACTCTCCCCCTCTTAAAAAAATTTCGTCCTCGAAATAACATAAAGGAAAGAAACAAAAAAAAAACTTAAAAGGTACCTGAGTGAAACAACTCCGAGTACTCCTCAATCATAGTCTGCTCTCGCTCCCAAGAGAGCTCCTCCCGACCACAATTGTCCCAACAAAGCTTGACCATCTTGATCTCTTTATTGCGTAGCCGCTTGACTTCCGAGTCCTCAATACGTACGGGCTTGACCTTCGTCGTCAACCCACTATCAACTGGCACTTGATCGACCGCGATCACTTGCGTAGGCTCTTGCACCGCCTTCCGTAGCACCGATATATGGAATACATCATGTAGACCACTAAGCTCCACTGACAGCTTCAACCGGTACGCTGCTTCACCAATCCGCTCCAGAACCTCAAACGGTCCAAGGTACCTCGGGCTTAGCTTCTTCAAGCGCCGCACCCGCGAGACACCCTTGAACGACTTGATCTTCAAGTACACCCAATCGCCAACAGCGAACTCCACGTTCCTGTGCTTGGCATTATAGTACTTAGTCTGGCGGTCCTGAGCGATTAGCAACCTTTCCCGAATGGTTCTCACCAAAGAAGTAGCATCCTCCACCTCTAATCGCTTATACAACCTTGATTCACCTATTTCCGACCAGGACAATGACGTGCGATATTTCTACCATAAAGGGCCTCGAAGGGCGCCATTTGAATACTCGCCTGGTAGCTATTTTTGTAAGCGAATTCCACCAAGTATAAGTGATCTTCTCATTGCTTTCCAAAGTCCAGGACACACATGCGAAGCATGACTTCCATTGTCCTATTGACCCTCTCGGTCTGCCCATCCGTTTGCGGATGAAAGGCTGTGCTAAAACTCAGCTTTGTTCCCAACATCTGCTGCACCAGTCTCCAATCATTGGACATAAACCGCCCATCTCGGTCACTCACGATGCTGCGGGGCACACCATGAAGCCGTACAATATTATCCACATATAACTTTGCCAATTTCTCAACCAGATCATCCTTCCTATGCGGAATGAAATGCGACACCTTCGTTAGCAGATCTACGACCACCCAAATGACGTCGTTCCCCTTTTGCGACCTTGACAACTCGTGCACAAAGTCCATAGTAATGTCGTCGAACTTCCACTCCGGAATAGGTAAGGATTTCAAGAATCCTCCCGGCTTTTGGCATTCTGCCTTCACCAAGGCGCAAGTTTGACACTTCACCACGTAGAGCGCCACATCCTTTTTCAGTCCTGGCCACCAGAACAATTTCTTAACATCGCGGTACATCTTCATGCTCCCTGGGTGAATTGAGTACTTGGTATGATGCGCCTCATACAACAATTCCACCCGCAAATTGCCCACGCTTGGGATCCACAGACGACCGTCTTTCCAAAGTAATTCATCCTCCACAACGAATTGGGAATTTGACCCATCCAGAGCCTCTATCATGAGTTGCTTCATGTGGACATCCATATCCAACGCCTGCCGAATCCGATCAGCCATGTCATATTGGACTTCAGTACAATTCAATACAGCTTCAACACTTGATTGCTTATCAACACAAAAGATCTTCAATGCCTCCAACACCCGAACCAACCGCTCGTCATGGACCGACAGCCAATTGGCTTGAGCTGGGGCCCGACGACTCAACGTGTCCGTAACTGCATTACCTTTACCAGGCACGTAGTGGATCTTGAATGTATAGTCCCCCAGGAACTCCATCCACCTACGCTGCCGCATGTTTAGATCTTTCTGATCAATCAAATACTTCAGGCTCTTATGATCATTGTAGATATCGATCTTCACACTGTACAAATAATGTCTCCACAGCTTCAAGGCAAAAATCACGGCCGCTAACTCCAAGTCATGGACTAGATAGTTCCTCTCGTGCACTTTCAGTTGTCTCGAGTCATAGGCTATAACGCTTCCATGTTGCAGTAGCACGCAACCCAAACTACTGTCAGAAGCATCGCTATAAATCTCATAACCTTCGGTCCCACTCGGCGAACTCAACACAGGCGCCGTGGTCAACCGACATTTCAACTCCTCAAAAGCTCGTGCGCACTCCGGCGTCCAAACGAACTTCTGCTCCTTCCTCGTCAAAGTAGTGAGAGGTAACGCTATCCACAAGAAGTTCTCCACGAAGCGCCTGTAATAGCCGACAAGCCCCAGAAAGCTTCGGACTTCCGCTATCGTAGAAAGCTCAGGCCACTCTCGTATTGCAATAATCTTCGCCGGATCCACTGTAATATCTTGCCCACTCACTATGTGACCGAGGAACTCCACTGAGGACAACCAAAACTCGCACTTCGAGAACTTGGCGTACAATTGATTCCTCCTTAGTGTATCCAAAACCAAATGAAGATGCCTGAAGTGATCTTCCTCACTCTGCGAGTACACCAAAATATCGTCGATGAAGACGATCACAAAATGGTCCAAGTACTCCCTGAAGGTCCTGTTCATCAAATCCATGAACACTGATGGCGCATTCGTCAGCCCAAACGGCATGACCATAAACTCGTAATGCACGTATCTTGTACTGAATGCTGTCTTAGGGATATCACTCTCCCTTATCCTCAGCTGATAGTAACCAGACTTGAGATCCAACTTAGAGTACACCGTCGACCCGACCAACTGATCAAAAAGATCATCGATCCTTGGGATTGGGTACTTATTCTTTTTCGTTAGCTTGTTTAACTCCCGATAATCAATACAAAGTCTCAAGCTCCCGTCTTTCTTCTTTACAAAAAGGACCGGTGCGCTCCAAGGCGACGAACTTGGACGCACAAACCCTTGCTCCAACAAATCTTGAAGTTGCATCTTCAGCTCCGCCATTTCCTTAGGCGCTAGCCGATACGGAGATCGTGACACAGGCTTCGCACCTGGCACTAGCTCAATAGTGAAATCTATCTCCCGTTGAGGCGGGGCTCCAGGAAGATCTGCGGGGAACACATCAGGGTACTCAGCTACCACTGAAATACTATCCAACATAGGCTTTGGCTTTGCAACCTCCACTAGTGTAAAGAACAGGTCTGCACCAGCACAAACCGCCTTCACCACCTGAAGAGCAGACATCAACGTCTTGCTCGAACCTTTCAAGCCCGTAAAAGTCGTCTCATGACTTGTTCCCAACTTGACTTCCTTGCGACCGCAATCAATATAGGTTTGCTGCTCCGAGAGCCAGTCCATGCCAAATATAACGTCGAACTCCACCAACGGTAGTAACGACGCTTGCAGATCGAACTCTTGATTCACAATGCGAATCTTAACACCGCAGATTTTATCCGCGCGCATCGAACACCCATTCGGTAACAAAACATCCAACTTGTACTTCATCGAAGAAGGTACTCCGATGCACGATATGAATCCTTCGGACAAGAAGGAGTGTGAAGCTCCCGTATCAAAGAGTGCTCTCGCCCGAAACTCACAAATCAAAACAAATCCTATCACCACATCCGCTTATTTGATGGCCTCCTGTTGGCCAAGATTATAAACCCTTGGTTGAGCCGGAGCATAATGGGACACGGTTTACTCCACCGCCTTGCCCTTCTCTTCATAAGTTGCTCCCAGCTTCCTCTCGGACTTGGGACGCCCGCTCTAGCAGTCACGAGCAAAGTGCCCTGGCTTCCCACTGTGGAAACCACCCATCACCGCACATCTTCCCAAAACCCCGAGGTGATGGTAAGGGGGGACGGGGGTACATAAACACCAAGGACCACCCGCTGCAGGCAATGTGGGACTAATCCAACCACGGGATGGCGGAGATATTCCGCCAAACGGGGGGCCCACCGGGGTCAACACCCAGACCTGGAACGCGATGGGGAAGCCCAAATATGCGGTCCCACACACACCCAATCCCGCTGGACCTTGGTCCTCAACACACCCCCGCAGCGGGATGGCTTTGATACCATGTGGAAACCACCCGTCACCGCACATCTTCCCAAAACCCCGAGGTGATGGTAAGGGGGGACGGGGGTACATAAACACCAAGGACCACCCGCTGCAGGCAATGTGGGACTAATCCAACCACGGGATGGCGGGGATATTTCGCCAAACGGGGGGCCCACCGGGGTCAACACCCAGACCTGGAACGCGATGGGGAAGCCCAAATATGCGGTCCCACACACACCCAATCCCGCTGGACCTTGGTCCTCAATACCCACAAGTAAACCATGCACCCGGGGTCCGACCCGTAGTCGCCCCAGAAGCATCGGAAGAAGGAGCTGGACCTGAAGTCCTAGCCTTCTTAAAGAACTTACGGTGCCCAGACTTTGAGTTAGCCGGCACCTTGAACTCAGTCCTCTTATCACCCAAGCTTTTCTTCGCTTGAACATTCTTCATGTCCTTCTGCAAGGACCGGGCCGTGTTGACCAAGGTCAAGAAACCCTGCGTCATCGGCCCCGAGAGTAGTACCCTCAAGTAATCTCTTAGTCCTTCGTAGAAACGGTTGGTCTTACGCTCCTCATCCGCGATGGTGGAGCTAGCATACCGATCCAACTGAGTAAACTCGTGGAGATACTCATCCACGCTACTCTCTCCTTGTACCAACCTCTGGAACTCATTCTCCAAAGCTATCCTCTGAGTCGAATGGAGGTACCTAGCCAAGAACAGTCTCGAGAACTCCTCCATCGAGACGTATGTAAGTTGCCTTCCTCTCAATAGATGCAGCTCCAAACCCTCCCACCACAGCCTAGCGTCTTCATCCAACATGAACATAGCTATAGTGGTCATCTGACACTCCTCTGTCTCCGTCGCTGTCAAGACTCTCTTCATACGGGAGAGCCATTCTTCGGCTTGAGATGAGGTTCCCAACCCCGAGAATACCGGAGGATTAAAGCTCATGACATGTTTGAGCTGTCTCTCGGTTGCCCTCTTTGGCACCAATGACTCCACTACTACCTGCTCCACTCTTCTCGGCTCAACCTCTGGAAGAGGTACCTGCTCCATCGCAGGAGTGGGCTGCTGCATTTGCCTTGCAGGCTGCGTATTGATCATGGCAAACACTGCTTCGGCAACCAATCATATGGTCCCAGCCGATGGAGGTGTTGCAGGAGCATCATTTGGTGCACTACTAGCCTCAGAAACTCGGCGTTCTGACGGCCCAACACCGCTTTTGGTCACCTATAGTGGTACAAAACACCATTAAGCGACCAAACAAAATTGCAAAACGCAATTATTGGAACGCGCAGGTTCC
Source organism: Platanthera guangdongensis (assembly GCA_039583875.1). Taxonomy (NCBI): domain Eukaryota; kingdom Viridiplantae; phylum Streptophyta; class Magnoliopsida; order Asparagales; family Orchidaceae; genus Platanthera; species Platanthera guangdongensis. The sequence goes on from CM077153.1 coordinate 265,843,047, forward strand.
TCAAACACGTGTATTTTTCATTCCTAAGTGGACATTCATGGGTTCTTTTGCTGTTATAACGATGACGCACACACATGTGCTCACCACCCCTTAAAATAATTCGCCCACGAATTCAGTTTAAGCCTGACCGAAACCAGTAGTCTGATACCAAATTGTAACACCCCATATCCGTCACATAGCATATAACAGTAGGTCCGGTCGGGGCCCGACGCCATATACCACATACAGACCGGGTGATTACTCAATGGAAACTATCCAACCAATAACAACGTCCTACACAGAGCATTCTAGCGGAAACAATTAAAATTGTTGCATTAATAAAGAAGCCAACACTAGCATTAGGGCTGATATCGAGTCGAGTTTGAATGATTTTGGCTCGGCTTGAAATCGAAATTTTCGACTCGAACTCGGCTCGAATTCGACTCGAAATCGAAATGGATTTCGTGTCGAGTCGGCTCGACTCGAAATGACTCGATTTCGAGTCAGCTCGAAATCGAATCGAGTTGGCTCAAAATCTAATCGGGTCGGCTCGAAATTGAGCAATTTTTCGTTGTATTCCTAATTTGCTCAAAATTAAATTGGGCAACCTATAAATTTAGCAAATGAAACACTTAAAGCCTTCATTTTTTTTATTTAGGTTTAAATTTTTTATTTTTTATCTTGAAATAATAATATATTAGTAAATACATGATTTTTTAAATTAATTCGAGTTGATTCGAATCATATTTCGAGCGATTTAGGGCTGGCTCGAAATCGACTCGAAATCAGATTCGAGTCAAATTGAATCGACTCAAATTGAGTCGAATCAATTTTAACCGATTCCAATTCGGCTCAATTTTCGAATGATTTTCGAGCGACTTTCGAGTTTCGAATAATATGCTCAGCCCTAACTAGCATGAATGTCCACTAATACAACAAAAGGAATGAAGTACAAATACACAAGTATTGGCCTTAAGGCCTTACAATTGTTTTCCTCATATTACATGTCTTCCAAACCTCGACACGCAGGCCAGCCATACATGAATAAAAGAAAACACACAAAAATTAGGCATTCGAGGGCCGGCTCAGCAACTTGGGCTTTAGCCCGCTATTTACCGCTCGGCTCCGCAGCACCTGTAAGCACAATCCACTGCAACGGTGGTAAACCAAAGCAACGGTCAGCAATGCTGACCAAATTATAACGATCCTGCCCCCAATTCGGGGCGGCGATGCTCCTTCCCTGCACTTTATTAGCATAACCAAGCAGTATAAAAATACATTGCATCACAGGCATTGGCACGCATGGCCACCCGCCCCGTGCTCTCAGGGCACATTCTCGGTGATCACGATCAAAGTCCGCCGACTCACCACCGCCCCCAGGACGGCAATATCTCGTGAGCAATCTGGTCTTTCTGGCCACTGCCTAAGACCCTCCATCTATGCCAACGGTAAGTGCCAAGTAACTTTAGGTCTCTTTAACCGAACGACATAGATCGGATACGGTTCCACCTGACCCGTTGCTCACACCGCAACGTCAAATTAAGTCGTCTGCGCGGGTCAAGCTTCCCCGAGTCCCGTATCTCCCATACATATCACATAACCCATTTATGTTCAGGTTGGCTCCCAGGCCACCATGATGGCAGAACCACGCATCCGCCCAGTTTTCCGGGTGCACCTTGGAGTTAATCCCCAAGGCTCCCTGTCGTAATCTACCTCGTAGAAAACCCGAAAAACAAACATTCGCACGGAGTATTCTCCGGCCACTCATGCAATGCAATATCACCGATCCAGACCAACTTGTCCGGGTAGACTTCACACATCATGCCTATATCCGTTCTCGATTACGGACTCTACATGTACACAATGTGTATTATTCATGTCTACCAGAAGGAATGCCTCAAACTCACCGCAAACTCGCGAGAGCGGGCTTCCCTATGCAAAAGAAGTAGAGCTTCACATGCTCAAGTAGAGAATCGTTACCCTATCGTTCTTCCTTGGCGCCATGGAAATGTATGCGGATGAAAAGCACCGCACTCTCCCTGCCTTCGTAGATCCGAAGTCGGTTCGCGATTTGGAGCTCCGAAGCTCCGCCGGTGACCGGATCTAGGCTTCTTCTTCCTCCTTTGCTCTCCCCTCTCTCTAGACTTAGAAAGAGAACCACTCAAGTGAAATAAGGGTTTCAAAGGCCCAATCCCGGGTTCCCAGTAGGAACAACCCCCAACAGTCGGATCCCAAAATAAGGAAACGAATGGCTACGAACCGTAGCTGAAAATTAAAACCTGGGCCAAACACGGCCTACGACACGCCCGTGCCCAGGGTCGTGTCCCTCATTCGCCGTCAAAATCGACACGTCTCGAAAAATACACGGGCATCCAACACGCCCGTGTTCGACCTGGCACGCCCGTGTTAGACAGTACATGCTCGTGTTCCCGGGCGTGTTCCCCCATCGACACAGAACCAACACCAACTCGAGACTCACACGGGTCTTGGACACGGCCGTGTCCTATTTGACACGCCTGTATTATACCCAAACACGCCTGGGCTCCAGCCCGTGTTCACTGTCTCGACACTTCGTCAAACGCAGTTCGTCGACCACCCGACACGGCCTTGGACACGCCCGTGTCCTAGGCCGTGTTCCCTGTCTCGACATATCGTCGAGCGAAAATGTCGACTTCCCGGGCCGATCGTCGACACAAGCTCGACACGCTCTGAGACATGCCCGTGTCTCAGGCCGTGTTCGCTGCTCGACGATCGTCGACTCCAAAATTCGTCGACCTCACGGCCAAATCATCGACTCGAGCCTGACACGCCTTGGGACACGCCTGTATCCCAGGCCGTGTACCCCCTGCCAAATTCCAAATTCGGCCCAAAACGCCTTATGTCGCTCTTTTTAGTTTCGGGGCGTTACATAGGGCGTGTAAAGCTCGGAAACTGCTGTCTTGAAAGCCCAGGAATGTTGGAAAAAAACCGTCAAAAGTCATCATTTTGCAGGTCACGCCCGTGACCTAGGGCGTGTCAAGTCTGTTACTGGAAACGGCAAGAAGGAGAAACGGCGAGAATTTACTTTGGCAGTTGTTGAAGAGGTCACGCCCCTAGGTCACGCATGTGACCTAGGGCTTGTAGGCTTGAACGCTTTGCAACAGACATTGTTGATTGATGACCAAGTAATGCTGGGGAGTCACGCCTATGGTGCACGCCCGTGACCAATAGGTCACGCCCGTGTCAGGGGCGTGTAACTTGAAAACCGCCTGGAACCGAAACTGCAAACTCGTCAGCTAGTCACGCCTGCTAATCACGCCCGTGACCCATAGGTCACGCCCATGACCGGGGCATGTAAATTTTATCCGACGTGGCATGTACTATGGAGTTCTTTAATGGGTCACAGCCACATGTCACGCCCGTCACCTGAAGGTCACGCCCGTGACCTGAAGGTCACGCCCGTGACTAGGGCGTGTAAACGTGATTTTTTAAGGAATTCTTTGTTTGTCATTCTGATTAGTCTAGCATGTTCCAAATTGTTATCTGCAGCCTCAATAGACATAAAAATATGAAAAGAAATAAATTATTAAACATATTAATATAAAGCTAAATAAACTATACTATTTATTTAATAAAAACTAAACTAAAATAACTATATTAATTGACTTATCAAATACCCGCATACTTAATCTTTTGCTATTCCAGAGCAAAACTATGAGAATTATTTATAAGATATTAATACAATTTTTTAATCAAACTAAAAATTTATCAAATCAAAATAAAGTTAAAAATTAATTTTAAGGATTCAAATTTTTAAGTCCTAAAATATGAAAGTACAATGTGAAGAGCTAAATATTTAGCAAAGTTTCCTTTAATAAAATAATTAGAACTCAAAATTAAATATTTAACAAACAAAGTTAGATTAAAAGTTATAAACACTTTTTTCACTAAAAAGAAACTTCAAGAAAAATTCAAACTACTACTTATGCACACTTACAATTTTAATTAAAATTTAAAGCAATTATATTGGATTTTAGGATTTGGGAACAAGAAAATTGAAGAGATCTTAGATTGTAGGTGATGAATTTTATCCTCTCATCCCGCTCAATTTTTTTCTTTTTGATATATTTATTTTTTTCTCTTCAAATAAAAACCAAATTGCTTATGAGTAATGAATTTTATCCTCTTACTCCTTTTTTTGGGGTTGCATATGTGTACCAAGGAATTCTTGATTCCTTGACATATGATCTAACCAAAAATAAAAAAATTGCATATATGTATCCGGGGATAATGAATTTTATCCTCTTATCTCCGTGACATATGAACTAACAAGAAAATTAAAAAAAAACAAAGGAAAAGCTAGAAAAAAATTTTAGATTAAATTAAAATAATTAGAGAGCAACTATACTAAATTAAAATTCCCTAAAATTCTTAAAGCTTAAGTGAATATATTTCAAATCTAAAGATTGTTAAACTAAGCACTATGACATTGAAACTAATTAGAATTTGAGAGAAAAAAGACTAAATAAATTTCTCTAAACAAATTTACTTCATAAATTTATTTATTAAAGTCAAATCACCTAAAAATTAAATCTAACTAACTTTGATGAAATAAAAGATTAGAAAATCAAAAATTATAAAAATTCTTATAAAAACACTCAAAATAAATTTATAAAAATCACAAAAAGATTAAGTAGGGGTTTATTATATTTTTGTTGTATTTTCTCTTTTTTTGTATTTTTGATAATAAAAAGAAAGCAAATTATTTTTAATTTTTAAAGATTTTTACAGTTTTTTTATTTTTTTGAATTTTTTCATTCATTTTTTGAATTTTTAAATAAAAATAATAAAAAGGAATCCACCCCTATACTTAAAAATAAACATTGTCCTCAATGTTTATAAGTCAAGTAGGAGGGGGGGGGGGAGAAAAATAATCTGTGAAAATTTAGAAAAAAAAAATCATAAAATTAAAATATAAGCAAGGGGTGTCTCCCAAGAGCGCTTTTATTTTTCCCGTCTTTAAGCTAGACGGTTTGGGTTAAGAGGATGAAAAATAAAAATTGAAGTGAACAAACAACTCCCTTAATTCGCGCTTTGGCAAAGATGTCAAAGTTGGTCGCCCGAGTACTCCTCCGCTTGATTCTTGATTTTTCTCCTTGCGATTGACTTGATAATGTAGATTCAAATCACCTAGTCAGCCAGAAAGTCGGCCATCGCCTGAGCCTTGATCCAAAGGCGGGGGATAAAGGAGATATCGAACTCGCTCAGCTCTATCAACCACTTAACCAACCTGCCCGAATGCTCTACCCCCTCGAAGATGTTGCGGAGGGGATGGTCAGTCACCACTCGGATGGAGTGTGACTAGAAATAAGGTCGGAGTCTCTGAGCCGAGATGACCAGAGCAAAGACCAGCTTCTCTAAGATGGGATAACGGAGCTCGGTCTTCCTCAGGACCCGACTTACATAGTATATGAGGAGCTGCTTATTCCCTTCTTCCCAAACTAGGATGGATCTTAAGGCCTCTGCTCCGACCACAAGATACAAATACCGGTCCTCCCCCTCCTTCGGCCCTTGGAGCAGGGGAGCCTGAGTCAACTTCCACTTCAAGGCCTAGAATGCCTCCTCGCATTCCCCAGCCCACTCGAACTTCTTGCCTCCCCTCAATGTTTTGAAGAAGGGAGAGCAGTCCTCCCCAGCCCGGGAAAGGAACCTACTCAACCCTGTCAACTTTCCTATCAGCCGCTGCACCTCCTTAGCATTTCGAGGTGACCCTAACTCCATGATCTCCTTGACCTTGTCTGGATTCAGCTTGGCCCCTGCGGGGGTGAGAAGGTGGCCCAAGAACTTGCCCCTGCTGGCCCCGAAGACACACTTCAGAGGGTTTAGCCTCATATTGTACTTACGCAAGGTGGTGAAGATTTCCTCCAGGTCCCGGAGGTGAGAGTCCACGTCTCGACTCTTGATCATAAGATCATCTACATACACCTTCAGGTTCCTTCCTTTTTTCTCTCGGAATACCCTATCCATAATCTTCTGGTACGTCACCCCTGCATTCTTCAGCCCAAAGGGCATCATTTTGTAGCATTAGTACCCATCCCCCATGATGAAGGAGACATATTTGATGTTGGGGGCATCCTGATTTGGTGGTAGCCTGAAAATGCATCTAAAAAGCTCATTATAGGAAAAACGATGATTGAGTCAACCAACGCATCGATCCGCGACAAGGGATAACAGTCCTTATGGCATAATTTATTAAGTAAAGAAAAATCCACACACATTAGCTACCGGTCGTCTCCTTTTTTTACCATTACTATATTGGAGACCCAGCCTGAGTATTGGATTTCTGATACAAAACCGGCCATGAGGAGCTTGGATACCTCCTCACTGATGGCTAGTTTGTTTGAGACATACCTCTTCTTCTGCTGGACGGGGCGAGCTTCCGGGTCCAAGTTGAGGTGGTGGCAGGCTACATCCACGTCAATCCCTGGCATCTCTGCTGCGCTCCAGACGAAGATGTCCACATTTTTCTGGATGCACTCCAGCATCCTCTCCTGGTCCACCGGGGTCAGCCCCCCGCTAGTTCGCACCTTCTGCACCCTGCCTCCAAGGGTGAGAACCTCCATCTACACTATCTACTCCACAGCCTCCAAGCGGTACTGCTCCCCCCATTCTCCAACGTCCCTCTCCTCCGGGATAAGAACCTCCTCAGCTTCCACTGCTTCTTCACGGCCATCGCATCGGCCGACTCCTCCTGGACTCCTCCTGCCACCTCCTCCCAAGTGCAGCTCTCCACCTCCATCTCCTCTCCACCGGTCTCCCGCTCCGCCTGCTCCATCCTCCGCTTCATCTCCTCGGCCCCCTCCTGCTAGGAGATAGAGTTCACCGCCGTGACGTAGCATTCTCTGGCCACCTTGGGGTCGTCCCGGACCCGGACCTGGATCCCCTCGGCACTGAACTTCAAGCATTGGTGGAAGGATGAGGGGACTCAGCGAAAGGCATTGATGAGGGGCCGTCCGAAGATGGCATTATAGCTGCTGGGGGCGTCCACGATGACGAACCTACAAGTACGGGACTGCCCCCCCCCCCAGAGTAACATGGAGTCCCAATCCTCCTTCCACCTCCTTCCACTCCACCAAAAATCCAAACATGGCTCATCTGAGGCTAACACCCTCTTCGCCTCTACTCTCATCGCATCGAACATCTTCTTGAAGATGACATTGACGGAGCTCCCATTGTCGATGAGGATCTGGGAGACAATGAGATTTTTGATGGCTGTCTGGATGAACAGCGCATCGCAAAAGGGATCCTTATGATTTGACATATCCTTCCTTGAGAAGGTGATCTTCTCCTCTAGGGACGGGGTCTGGGATGTGGAGCCAACGCTCCTTCGATACATAGTGTGGAGGCTCGCCTTCTGGGGAACCTCAATCCCCACCCCCCATGGATCACTCCGATCCCCAATCCGCACTTCCTGGCGGTCTTGCTGCTACTGCTGCTCCCTGTTTCCTCTCATCTTGAGGAACTCCGGGTACGTGGTTGTGGAGTGCCCCTCCTCCTGATGAAAGTCACAGTAGGGTAAATCCACCCTAACTTCCTTTCTCCTTCTCCGTACAGCTCTCCTCCTATCCCTCAGGGCTATAGCCATAGCCTGATTTTGATCGGGGAGGGGGGTGTCTTTGGGCTTGCCTCCAACCTGGAGGGTGAAACTGACCCTGACCTTCCTGGAGGTTGTCTCCTCCATAGAAACCTCTCTGCAGCCCCGGGTCCTGCACTCCTGGAGGTTCGGCTCCTAGCGCCCCCACTTGGGCTGTTGTTGCTGTTGTTATTCCCTCTGTCGGGGTTCAACTCTTGTCTCCTCCTGACCTCTGCCACCTCTTGGCTCCTCCTCCATGGCCCACCTGGCCAGCTTCCGGGCAAACTCCGGGTTCGACATCTCCCCGTTGACTTCCCTTGCCGCCCTCTCCATCAGTTCCTCGTAGGAGAGGGGCGACACCCTCTTCAGCTCCATCCTGAAGAACCCCTGTTGCAGCCCTAGGGTGAAGGCCATCATCATGGTGTGCCCTAACATCTCTTGGACCTGTGTGACCTCCTCCTGGAACTGGTCTACGTAACTCCCCAAGGTCCCCCCTATTTGATGTGGAACAGGGACTCTGACTTCTTCCTTTTCTTGGAGGTGGTGAATCTCAACATGAACCCCTGGCGCAGGTCCTCGAAGAAGTGGATGAAGTTAGCAAGTAGCTGGTGGAACCACTCTCTCGCTTTCTCCTTGAGGGTGATGGCGGAGAGTCTGCATTTGAAGGCATCAGACATCTGCCTTATCGACACCGCATCCTCAAACCACTGGATGTGCTGGACCGGGTGTGTAGTAAGACATCTCCAGCTCCCTGAACCCCTTTGGAACTGGGGCAGAAGAAACCAACTCGTTGAAGGGTCTGCCTCCCCCTGCTGGGCGAGCCTGAGGGTCTCGCGTACCCATCTCACCGAATCGTCCTCCGCTCACCGAGCCCGTGAAAAGCACTCGCCCGGGGAGCTCGCATCCTCTCCCCACCTCTGCAACTTCCTTCCCAGCTCGCCTGCCGGGAGCGTCCTCGCCCAGAGCCGGGGCGGCAATGACTGGAACCGCTGGATTCGAGCACTCGGCTTGTGCACCGAGTGCAAACTTGACGAGGTCGAGCACCTCCTGCATGAAGTCTTCGAACATCCCCACCGTGGAGAGAGGGGGATGGGGTAGAGAGTTGGACCTGTCTGAACCTTGCCCTGATACTCAGTCATAGGGTTTGCCGAAGATTTTTTGTGCTGACCACTCTCCAAGCTCACCGCACCAAAAATGTTGAAACCGAGAATTCGGTCTCTGTGGAGTTCAACCTTGGGGAAGGGGTGATCACACACTTCTCTCCTGCGAGCCAAACAAAGAAGGAAAAAGAATAGGGAACAGACCCAAGGGCTCAATGTGGAGGTCTCACCACAAATCCGGAAGATCTCAGAGCGCTTGCCTCCTTAGCCAGATGTCGTGCTAAGGATACCTCAGAAAGCGCAAGATGAAGAGGGCACCAGTAAGCGTGCCTTCTGAGGTACCCCTTGGGTCCAATTTATAAATTTCTGAAAATGTCCTGCAAATAGCCAATCTCCGCTGTTCTAGACAGCTATGGGCAGACCAGCGGGGGCAAAATGGTAAAAAACATCACAGAACAGGGCGAGTGGTCCTCTGAAGCCACAACTCGCCCGAGGCGGCGAGTGCGAGTCCTCCAACCATATTCGCCCCCCGATGATTCCACCTCGCCCGGGTGAGTCGGGGGCTGCCGAGCTCTGGCCCCCTTGGGTGCTCGCCCATGACTTGGACTGCTCGGTCCGGCCTGTCTGGGTCCTGTCGAGCACACTCGTCGGATACGGGGTTGTACAATAGTGACAGCTAATTTGGAAGGATTATTTTATAAGTTCTTTTCATACATGTTATATATATAATATCTAATAAGTGAAATATTAAATGTTTAGCAGATCTTGCAGCCCTGATGCTAAAGAAGAAGATTAACATGATACCCATTTTAAACCAATAAGTCATTGGTGAGATTACCGCAAATCTTTAATAACTAGTTTACTACACTATAATTGTGATTAGTTTGTTCATAATTACCCTGTTAATTATGTTTTTATGCTGATTACTGCGCTAATTAATGAATAACTCCATGTGTGATAACTCGCAGGGATATATATTAAGCTCTGCAGGGACAATCTTCTGCTTGAAGATTTCTTTTGTAAGACTATGTGCAGTTCAAATATAAATGTTGAGCCAATTAAAAAATAATTATAGGAAGATGTGAACCAGTAAAGACTTGACCTGTACCTAACCGTGGTGAAATTACGTGACTCGCACATAGCTAAAGTCGGCCTGCAATATATTCATCACCATGTCACCTAAATGAGTACCATTGTAAATACATGTAGTATATAAATAAATAAATAAATAAATAAATAAATATATATATATATATATATATATATATATATATATATATATATATATATAATTTTTGGGATATATTTAAATATTGAGTTATATTATCTAATTGTGCTTGTATTGAGTTATGGGAATGAGGGCGGTTGTGAAATTTCAGTACTTAGCTTTTATCTAGTCTTGATGGGATGATCAGCTGTAATTATTATTTGAAGCAAATGAGTGATAGTGCATCGGGGACCATGTGCGGCCAATGATAGTGCCTCGGTACAACTCCACTCCCGTTCATTACCCTGGGGAAGGGAGGAGAGTGATGGCATGACCACCACAGAGGGCCCGAGTGTGTGTGTGTGTGTGTGTGGGGGGGGGGGGGGGGGGGGGGGGGGGGGGGGGGGGGGGAGGTTGGTGTCGAAAGGTGACTGTGAGTCTGTTGTGGGCTGGGGAGGGTTGAATCAGATGGGTCTCCCCATTACATTGTTCAGTGGATATCTTTATATATATATATATAGTAATGTACTTACATGCAGGTTGCTTTTGACTTTATGTAAGCCGCGAATATATGACAGCGACAAAATTGTTCATGCATTCCAAATTTCATATATGCAGGTAAAATTAAAAAACCAAATTCATATCTTTTATAAATCACTAAGTCAAATAGAACATTAAGCACATCAATATCATCAATAACATCACAACCTTTAAGTATTGTATGCTTGTTTCTTGCTATTTCTTTAAGACTATGGAAGAGGCTTATAAAAAACTAACTTCTTTATCAAAAAATTAACATTCATGATAAAAAATTAAGCACATCATTCGAGTTAAATTTATTAACTTATTTATCAAAAGACAAAATTCTTACTTTCTTAATTAAAGCACCAAAATAAACAAAACTCCAGACAATCCAGCTCATATTTTCACAATGAGAACACTAAGGCTCTGTTTGGTTGGGTGGTTGCTGATGGAAAGCTGTTGATGAACTGTTGTTGATAGAAAAAATGCTGATTCTGGAAAACGAAGTTTTGTTAAAAAACTGTTTGGGTGAAATAGAGTTTACGAAACAGAGTTTTCAAAAAGTTGTTTGGATACAAAACGGAGTTTTGAATATTTTTTTTTCAAATTTAACACAAAATAAAATTTCATTCATACATTTTTTTTCAATCATAACATATATTTTTCAATTATTAACATCTTGTACATAACGTAACACCCAATGCAGAAAATCTTTTTTTTTTCATCCAGACCATTTTTATGTCTATGCTCTAGCTTCAAACACCTGATCTGCTATAATATCATGCAGTGCGATCATCTCCTCTACACCAGCCGCAGTGTCAGAGCAATCTTCTTGCCTCCTTTGAGAGGTCATCCCAAGATATGGATTCCTTTGCTCAGACTCAATGAAATCTATATCTACATGTGAATGGTGGCGACGAATGAAATTATGGAGTGTCATCGTGGCGATCACTATACGATCATTATAGTTTGTTTTTCCATTTCCTTTTTTTTTGGAAACTTCTGATGTACCATCATGAGTCGCAGGACCCTTGTTGACCTCAACGTCTACATGTTCACCATTTGACATCACTCTTTCATCAAAAGACTCTGGTGTATCATTGATGGTGTTGGGGGTACATGAATGATGTCCCGTTGCGACAACAGCACTGAACATCAGGGTGAGTTTCTCCTCTAACTCTGGATGGATGCCTGTATACCGAAATTTCTTGGCGGCCGGAAAACCTGAAAAATTATACATTTTAGTAAACGTGAATTAGGAAAAATTTATTTTACAAAATTAATGACTTTAAAAAAGAATACATTCAATCGCATAACACACAACTCACACAAACACACACACACACACACACACACACACACACACACACACACATCAACACATGTACACACACACGTACACATACATATATACATACACACACACACAAACACAAACATATCACATACACATATACACATATTACTCACACATATACACACACACACACAATATATAACACACACACAACTCATAGAACACAACTCACACAACACACAACACACACAAACACACACACACACACACACACACACACATGTACACACACACATACACATACATATATACATACACACACACAAACACAAACATATCACATACACATATACACATATTACTCACACATATAAACACACAATATATAACACACACAACATACAACACATACATACACAACAACACATACACACACATAAAACACACATTCATCACACACACTCAACACACACATTCCTCACACACATTCCTCACACACATTCAACACACACAACACAACACAACACACACTCAACACACACACACTCAACACACATTAAACAAACACACACACACTCATCAAACATACAAAAACACAGAGATTACCTCATCCAAAAAACATACCCTAAAAATTTGCAATGGTGATGAAGGGAGGAGTATACCTCAGCGAAAGAACCGCCGGTACAAGGGAGAGCAGGAGCGATTCGCCGGCCTTCTTCGTGGACAGGAAACGCTGGATGGATACTCGGGTCTTCTTCGTGGATGGGAGTACAACCTAAACAACACATAAACATTACAACTGAAAAAAAAACATAGCCTAAAAATTTGCAATGGAGATGAAGGGAGGAGTATACCTCAGCAAAAGAACTGCCGGTGCAAGGGAGAGCACGCGCGATTCGCCGGTCTTCTTCGTGGACGGGAAGCGCTGGAGATTCGTCGGCCTTCTTCGTGGATGGGAAAATCTGGAGATTCGCCGGTCGTTGGTCGTCGGTGGCGCTGGAGATTCGTCGTCTGGATCGGGAGAAGAAGAAGCATGCTAGGTTATCGGGAGGGAGGAAGAAACTACGGCTGACCGACGATTTTTATCGCGGATGAGTTATAAGAGAAAACAACGGTTTTAATTAAACGTCGATTCCATCATAAGCCACGCCAAGCGGTTCTTATTTGCAAAAGGGCGTTGTGTTTCCACCGCAACGCACTATATAAGCCGCGTCAAACGCCCTCTAATTAAATGAACCAAAACTCAAAATCAAAAGCTCTTGTGAAGGTCCATCAAAATACTTGCATTCATCAAAATGAGAATATATGAAAATTAAGGCTCTGTTTGTAGGGGGACTTATTTTCACCGGTCAAGCGGTTACGAACGCATGAACCGAACCTTAATTATGGTTTGGTTCATGCGTTCGTAATTGATCAAGCGGTTAAGACCGCATGAAACAGACCGGTTCATGCGGTCGGTGAAAATAAGTCACCCAAACAGAGCCTAAGTGACGAATGCTAATCAATTGCCATCAAAGATCTTTATTAATGATATTCATACTCGGTATCCCATTGAAACACTTATCATCAAAACAACTATTGATATGAAACAAGGTTATTTTCAAAATACTAAGCATGATCTAACAATTTCACAGTCGATTTACCGTTTCAAAATCTGGATTATTCACCCATAAAGGAAGTTAGGATCCTGGTAAAACTAAACTTATAAAAGATGAGCACCTGAAATCATTTTTATAGAAGCATGTGATCAACAATTTGATATCACTGATAAGGTCCCCCATGACATTTTCGAGCCGAGCCGATCCAAGTGCAAAGGGACCCGATCGGACAGATGGCACGCCGAGAATCGCAAGCACCCGAGACCGGGAAGGCGCGTCGGCGGCGAGCGCGCAGGGTGCACGCGGGTGCGCGCGCGCGACCCTCGCGCGTCTGTCCTACGCGCGGAGCAGGGCCGCGTGCGCGTCCGCCAGGCAGTGGTGGAACTAGGATTTTGAAGTCGCACGAGCACAATCTAAGTACTATCAATTCGGGGGGTTCGGGGGACAGCGCACCCTGAGCGGGGTTCTGGGGCAGCATCCCCAAATTTTTTTTTACAAAGATATTTTTGTAAGAAAAATATTGAACACAATATTACAATCAAAAATTAAACACAAAATTACAAAAGAAAAGGTTTAGATCTGAAAAATTTACAATTCAACAAGATACTTTCCGTTGACACATGCTCTGAAAACGTGAAATAATAGTTTCTGTTGTATTAGTATCGACAACTTCGTTTTCAATATAAGCAACCAAGCAATCATTCATCCATTCATCCTCCATTCTATTTCACAACCGATTTTTTATGATCTTCATTGCAGAAAACGTTCTTCTAACAGTAGCTGTAGCAACTGGTAAGAGGCAAGCCAACTTCAACAATCTAAAACTAACTGATAGTGATTATCTTTTTTTAATTCAACCATTTTTTTTCAGAAGGTCACTAATTCCTTTAACATCAGAAAATGTGTCTGTTGATGTAGATCGCATATCAAAAATATATATGTCAAGTTGTCCTTCAAGTAACTGCAACTCTATTGGTGTAAAATCATATGGATATAATGGAGCAAGATGAAGTAATTTTTGTTTATCATAAGAACTAAAATGATCCTTTGGGTCTAGACAAGCAACACATAAGAGTAATTCTGTGTTTACTTCATCAAAGCGATCATTTAACTTATTTAGCATCCAATCAAGCACTGCATTAAAAATTTCAATCCTTAAATAATGTTTATTTGTAATCTCACGTGCATTGCGTCTTGATCTACCTTGTTGAACAAACTTCTCTTCCATATTAACAACTTCTATGTCATATTTTCTACAGAAAATTGAGACTTTGGTCATAAATATTTCTCACTCGGCTTAATCATTTCTCATCTTCAATAATAATAGTTTTGACAATTTTACTAAATGCATTGCATTTACAATATCTTGATCTTTCCTCTGCAATGCTTGAGATAGTTCATTTATTTTTGACAAAATATTTTTCATCACATGAATAACAAATGCAAATTTAAAAGTCAAGATAACTTAGACAAGTGCGCTTGTCATTCCTCTTTGATTTCCATCTGCCCAATTAATTATGATAATCTCCAGCACATCAACAATAGAAGAGAACATACGAATAAAATTTAAGGCCGCGCCATAATGTGATCCCCACCTCGTGTCACCAGCGCGTTTGATCTCTAAAGGTTGATTCAACCCTCGTCCACTTTCCAAGTCCCCAATCCAAGCTCTGTAGCAACTCGATCAACTTCCAAGGCTCTAAGAGAATCACGGCGTTTGCAAGAGCCACCAACAATATTCATTACTGTGTTAATAAGTGTGAAAAGCTCAGCAATATCAGAAATTTTTTTCTGCAACAGCTACCAATACCAATTGCAGTTGATGTGCAAAACAGTGAACATAGAAAGCACAAATGTTCTCATTCAAAATTAAAGCATTTAACCCCCTGAACTGTTCTTTCATATTGCTAGCACCATCATATCCCTGCCCACACAATTTAGAAATACTAAGACCATATCTCATAAATAAATGATCTATAACTGCTTTAAGGGATAATGCGGAAGTATCTGCTATATGAACAAATCCAAGAAGACGTTCTATGATCGTGCCATTGGAATTAACATATCATAAAATAACAGACATCTGCTCTTTTATAGATACATCACGTGATTCATCCACTAAAATTGTATACAGTCTTCTCCAATTTATTGAATAATTTTATTTGTTGTCTCTATTACAATTGCTGATACTATTTCTTTTTGAATCTTAGCCGATGTAAGTTGACAGTTTTGAGGAGCATTTTGTAACACAACTGAGTTGATGTCATTATTATGTAATGCAAGAAACACCAAAAGCTCAAGAAAATTTCCACTGTTGGTAGAATCTTTAGTCTCATCATGACCACGAAAGGACAATCCTTGTCATAAAAGAAATCTAACACAATCGATTGAAGCATATAAATGAGCGCGATAATCCAAACTTTGTTGTTCATCTTGTCTTGCAAAAGCAATTTGAATACCCTATTTTTGATTCATCATAGACTCGCAGAGTTTATAGAAGCATTGCGTAGAGTAGTGTGACTTCCGATATGTCTGTCCAATATTGATTTATCTTTCCAATTTCTGAAGCCTCTCATGGTAAAAGTAGGCTCACAACCCTTTTGAGGAAAAATATAACAGTAAAGGCAAAATGCTGCATCTTTTTCTTTGTTGTATTCTAACCAGCCTTTAAACTTGTTAAACTAATTCTTATTAAAGCGTCGAGCTTTGTTTCCGATTTCTATTTGGGGAAAACTTTCTAGATGAGGTTGATAGGGACCATTTTGCAAATAATATCTTCGTATAGACTTTTGAATGTTTGCATCGTAGGAGTTAATAGGAAGTCTTAAGCTCGGGTCTGAAGGTAGATCTTCAATTTTGAACTCGTCTATGCAGCTTCTTTTACCAATTGCAACTAACTCCTGAGAATCTAACAAACTTTGACATGCTCCTTTTTTAGAAAAAAATTTATCCATTACACTAACTAAAACGCTGCATAAAATTGACGGGACATTCTCATTAGCGCGACTAGAACTAATCGATATGCACATCACAAACATCACCGATCCGGGCTTACCGCCACGGGTATGCTTCATACAGCATGCCTAAATCCAGACTCGCATGTCGGATTACTAATGCAAAAAATATGTCGGGGACGGACACAATCGACCCGTAGGTTGGCAATGAACCGAGGGAGACACACACCGCGTCCAATTGAAGGCGGGTGACCCTCCTAACTTTTAAGCAAACTAAAACAGAAAATCGGGGAACAAGAGTAATTACCAATGGTGTGTTCCAGCAATACAAGACGATTGGAGATCCAAATCAACCCTTCACGATGGATTCCAGCAACATAATGATGTGTACCTAACATTAAAATGCTCGAAGATTAGCACAATAGTGCATCCAAATCAACCCTTCACAGAAATCTGGACTGATTTCAGTCCAGATTTCACAGAAATCTGGACTGATTTCAGTCCAGATTTCACATTGAAGAAGAAGAAGAAACATAATTTCGCGACGGGATGGGGACGAGATCGGGAGCTGCTAGCGATGGGATCTTGGCGGGATCGGGAACTGCTAGGTTTAGCGACGGGATTGGGAGCTAGGTTTAGCGACGGGATCGATTTAGCGGCGACGGGGATTGCTAGGTTTAGCGATAAAAAACCGGTCGGGCACGTGCCCTACCGTCCCCCAGAGATAGTTCCGCCCGTGCCGCCAGGCCGCACGCCCGCATGGCCTACAAGCCGCGCGCCCACACGACCTCCACGTCGCGCGCTCGCACGGTCATGCGCAATGCGAGCGCTGCGTGAGCGCCGCATCTGCATGCTGCCGGCAGTCCGGGCGCCACCGACGACCTCGCCGCTGGCGAGCCCCGACCACCCCCTTCGCCTCCGGCCGCCGCCGTCGCCATCTCTGGGCACCCTGTCCGGGCCACCCAAACTGCTCGGGGGGAAGGGGGCACTCTTGTCATTTCAACAAAAATGGTGATCCGCGTGATCGAAATGGGGCGACGCCATTCACCAGCACAAATCAATCCCCGACGCAATTACTGACGCGCCCCTCCAAAAAACTATAAATAGGCCCCCCAGACCTTCATTTCAAGCCAAGCAATTCCAGAGCCACGAGAGTGAGCGCTGAGGTTTTCTAGCGAGATCGTGGTCTTAGGCCAGTACTTTGCTCAGGAACTCGCTCCACTCTTCTCCCTGTGCGATGGTTCCCTCACGCCTCAAGTGCGTCGACCGCCTCCGCGCGAGCGCTCCCATCTAGACCCCACGTCAATGAGAGCGCAATTGTCAGAAGCTTCGTGGGCTTAGAATATTTTCCAGCCGTAACGCTCCCACGCAGGTTCCATGAGCTCAATGTCGCCTCAAGGCTAGAGCGCTTCCATCAAGGCTCCGAAGACTTAGTTGTTTTCTTCATTTACCGTACTTGTAACGGAGTGGTGATTGTTGCCCTTTGAAATCAAACCAATCTTTGTAATACTCAGAGCTAGTGGATTTTCGCTCGACACAGTTCTAGCCACGTGGTTTTTCACCATTTCCGGGTTTTCTACCTCAAAAACGTCTCTTGTCCATTGCTGCAGTTTTCTTTAACTGATTGCGCGCCCGGTTCGACTCCGAGCTAAGGCGGTCCAATTCTCCGGGCCAGGGAAAAGCTGGGTGTCCCGCAAAAAGCTTAATGACATTCATAAGTGCAATCTCTCTATGAATCATAAAAACAACTGAAAAGAACTTGGATTTAATTAATGTTCCATGAAAACATTTAAGTGCCCATTTATAGCCCTCCTTTGTTTCATTAGACAAAAAAGAGAACCCAAAAAAGACAATTTTGTTGATGTTAACCCAACAATAGAAAACAGAGGCAATCTATATCGATTAGTTTTGTAAGTGGAGTCCATAATAAAAACATCCGAGAAAATGTTGCTCAGCTTAATAGAGATCGGATAACCAAAATATAAACTTTCTAAAATGTTGAAGTTGAGATTAATATGATTATAACTCACAGAACTTGCATCACATAAGCACTTATAAAGAAACTGAATAACAGTATGACAATCCAATTCTTTTCTATACAGTTTAAACTTGTGATTATATTTTGTCCTCATTACTGTTTTATTATCGGGATTTATTTTCTTCAAAGTCGATAAGATTTTTCTAGGTTTCATACCGGAACCATACATCTCATGCACAATCTTTTCTTCATTTTTATCTAATCTACCTATATAGGAGTGAGCTTCAAGATGTACAAAACTGTGATTATGAGTACCACATACTACTTTAATTCTACAAAGACTCACATTTGCATCATTTTGACCTTGAATGACGTGTGTGCGCGCACCACACCGGACCGGACCCCGATCTGAGATTTGAGAAATAATTGAATGAAATTATATTTTTTTGTACAAAATAGTTTTTGCACTTTGAATCCTAAAATTATGAGTTGCGTCAACTTGTGTCAACTTCTACTTGCTTGTGTTGATAAGAACTCGATGCATGTGTCGACAAGAAAGCGTCGATTCCACCTTGCGTTGACTTGCGTCAATAAGTACTTGATGCTTGCGTCGATATGGTTTTTGTCAACTTGCGTCGGCTTGAGTTGCGTCGATAAGCACTCGATGTCTATCAACAAGAACTCGACACAACCTACACCGACTTCTCCCTTTACGCAGCCTTGCGTGTAATTTTATAACCACTTCTTTTATGCGTTCTTCTCCCCATTAATTATATATGTTGGAATTTCAACGTTTCACTGCACAATTAAAATTTACCAATTATAACCGTTGTAATTTATTGCAGGATTTATTTTCTTGTTGTTTTCAAGACTCCTGTTAGGAAACTTTTCTGATCCGTTTTAGTTACGCTCTCTGGAAAACTGTTTCTGCCTTCTTGCTCTTACGACAAAATTTTTGTGCTTTAATTTTCTTGACGCTTGATTCATCAAGCGGGAGTTCAGGTACTTTGTGCTTCTTCGGTGTCCGCGCACATCAGAGTTTTGGGATCTAGCCGGGTGTTGTACCTTAGAGAGAAGTGAGCATCAGTTGAAAACTCCGTCGGGGGGGGGGGGGGGTGCAACTTTTTTAGGGCAGTGACCACACCACGTCTTACCCAGGTTTGATTCTAAAATATATATATTCTGATTTCTTTTATTTCATATCTCTCTGTTTTACAAGTTTTTATAATCTTGTTATTCGAGATCTTGTCTTGTTAATATTATTTACCAAAATTTTAAAAACGATATATATATAGGAATATATGGAAATTATTCCAAAAATATAAAGAAATTATAGATCAACATAACACAATTATATAACCCGTAATTCGTCGAGATCAGAAGTACCCCAGCAGACGGCTATTCACAGACCATTCGGCAAGCAGAGGCGAGCTGTGACGAGCAGAGGCGAGCAGATGCGAGCTTGGGCGAGTAACTCGCGAGTATGAGCGAGTAACTCGCGAGTAACTCGCGAGTATGAGCGAGTATCCCTTGAAACTTGCTGGCAGAAGCTGGATACTCGCCTATACCCCCCCCCCCCCCCAAGATTTCTCTATAAATAGCCCCTCAGGGGTATTGGAAATGGTACTTTAGGAAGAGGCTGAGGTCCCCCCAAGTGGATACTCGCCCAGTCCATGCCTGCCGTGTACATTGCCCAGCCTTTTGGTTGTGGAGGGGAAGTTTCTCCCAAACTTCCGGGTACGTGGTGGGACCTCCCTGCTGGAGCACTTGGGGTGTGCTTATAGATAGTTTCCTCTCTCTCTCTCTCGCTAGCCATTTGAATTGTGACGTCAGATCGTAGAATCAGTAACCTTATGCTGCCTTGATCCTATTTCTGAGATTGGGAATTTTCCTTGCTTCAACGACAGTCTCTTGTGAAAGGGCTGTATTGGATCATCATCCCACAAACCGTCAAGTAACAGTGATAACCCGTCATTGGGTATTCCTTTGGGAAGTTCAAAAATAACAAGGTAAATAAAATCAAATAATAAAAATGATTTTCTCTATTTTCATCTTTATATGCACTGAAATTTATTGTTTGTATTTTAAATTACAAAAATTCTTAATAACATGTAGTTTAGAGGATTCTGCAGGGATCAAACTCGAGAAATTTAATGAAAATGGTTTTTGTCGTTGAAAAACACAAGTAGAATATTGACTCAATACCTTAGGTCTATTGTCTGCAATTTTTGATGCCCCTATAGTAAAAATAAAAAAATTCCAGCACTGCAATTGCAGACGCCTTATCCATTCTATCGAATTCATCTTCAAGTGCAAATATCATTAGAACTTATGTTAGACGTATCCCTTATAAAGATCCGTTAGATATGGAATATCATTGTCGCAACCAAATTCTTAGTGCCTTGTCCGACAGCTTTACGACGTCTTCCCTCAATATCGTACGGCTAATGATTTGTGGTATGCACTTGAAACGTGCTATAACTTTGACAATGCGAATATAGAACACTACAATATTTTTAACCTCCACAAATTCAAGATTGATGTCTTTAAGTCCATCAATCCTCAACTTCATCAACTAGATGAGATATTGTCTAAAATGCGAGTCGATGGCTCAATTCTATCCAAAAATTATCTAGTAGCATGTCTCATCGATTATCTTCCTGATTCATAGTTTGGCTTTAGCAATAGACTGTGACATGACCAATCCAACCTCACTTATGTTCAAATCCAAAATACTATCCACATAGAGGAGAAGCATAAGAATAAAATTTTCAAAACCCTCAAATACCATGCTCCAAATTAAAGTAAATCTGACTGAATCTAATTGCAATCATTCATCACACCATCACTTCAAAGCTAAGTGCAAGAACCATAAGAAATATTTCCGTCTAGGTTCCCTCCATCAAAAACTCTGTCATATCAAACCTAGTTCTTCAAACAAAAACCTAGGTAAAGGGAAATGATACTTCATTTACAGTCGCACAAATCATCTGTTAACCAATTGCTTATACAAGAAGACAAAACCCGCGATTGGCAAATCCCATGACGCCAAGCATCATGCCAACATGATCCAAGCACCATATCAACCGATCTTTAGGTTAGATTATACTCATTGTATTCTTCTCACTTGTTCATCAGATAGGCGGATTGATTCCAGAGCAAATGTTTGTATTTGTTTTGATCGTTCTTGTTTTGCTACTTTTTAAGACATTAGTGGAGGAAAAGTGATCTTAGGAGATGCTTCTTTGGCACAAATACTTGACTACGAGTGAGTGGATCTTAGGTTGACATCCAGGAAGGCACTTATCCTACATGATGCATTATATGTGACGAGAGTTAAGAAGAATCTAGTGAGCGGGTCTTTGTTAGTGAAGAAGGGTTATAAAATTGTCCTAGAATCAAATAAAGTTTTAATAACTCTTAATGACGTTTTTATTGGAAAATGTTTTGTATCAAATGGTTTATTTAAGGGTCTGTTTGGCGGAGCGGCACAGCAGCGGCATGCAGCCGATTTTTGTGCCGCTCCGCCAAACAAAAAAAAGGACACTGGCGGTGGCAAGGCTGCCACCGCCAGTTACCTGCCGCGGGTGGGCACCCGCGGCAGGGGCAGCGCTGCAGCCCTTTTTCAGGGCTGCAGCGCTGTTTTAAAATAAAATATATTAAATATTATATAATATTAAATATTATATAAGATTAAATATTATATAATATTAAATATAATATTATATCAAATATTAATTATAAAATATTTTATAATTAATAAAATACAAAATATTAAATATATAGAAAATAAATATAATATATATATATATTTATAATTACATAATTAATGTTTATATATATAAATTTATAATTACATAATTTATAAATTTATAATTACATAATTACAATAAATATTAATGCATATAATTTATATATATATATATAAATTTATAATTATAGAAAAAAATCTATGTCTCCGGGTTGTTACTTTCATAATTACATAATTAATGTTTAACAATTAATTATTGCGGGTCACTCGAGACTAGGGGTGCAAATTAATGTCGAGCAAATTGTTTATTTATTTTCAGATTTCGTAAATTCTACGGGTTGTTTAATTATTATTATCTCAGTTTAATTCTGCATCACTGTTTCACACAGCACTGCAAATACAGTTTTTCAAACAGTTTAATAAATTTTTCCACCACTGCAAAACAACTGATTCCTGCACCACTGTTTCTCACCACTGCTTCCTACACCGCCACAGCTTAGCCAAACAGGCCCTAAAGGTTTTGAATTCCTTTCAACTGATTTAAATGACTTTCTAGAAAAATTATATTACAGATAAATTTCACATCTAACATTTGATGTAATGTTAAATTTGGGAATCAAAATTAATTACATCATACTTTTCATATAATCAAAATTTACATGTCCTAATCTAGCATACCAAAAGTTTGGAATAGAAATAGTAATTAAAGAAGAAGATATTTTATTTACTTTCAAATCAGCAACATTCAATTTAGGGCATGTTTGGCTAAGCTGTGGCGGTGCAGGAAGCAATGGTGGGAAACAGTGGTGCAGGAATCAGCTGTTTTGTAGTGGTGGAAAAATTTATGAAACTGTTTGAAAAACTGTATTTGCAGTGTTGTGTGAAACAGTGGTGCAGAATTAAACATAGATAATAATAATTAAACAACCTGTAGAATTTACGAAATTTAAAAATAAATAAATAATTTGTTCGACATTAATTTGCACCCCTAGTCTCGAGTGACCCACAATAAATATTATTAAACATTTAAACATTAATTAATTGTTAAACATTAATTATGTAATTATGAAAGTAACAACTCCGAGACGTAGATTTTTTTCTATAATTATAAATTTATATATATATATATAAATTATAAACATTAATATTTAATGTAATTATGTAATTATAAATTTATAAATTATGTAATTATAAATTTATATATATAAACATTAATTATATAATTATATATATATATAATATTATATTTATTTTCTATGTATTTAATATTTTGTATTTTATTAATTATAAAATATTTTATAATTAATATTTGATATAATATCATATTTAATATTATATAATATTTAATATTATATAATATTTAATATATTTTATTTTAAAACAGCGCTGCAACCCTGAAAAAGGGCTGCAGCGCTGCCCCTGTCGCGGGTGCCCACCCGCGGCAGGTAACTGGCGGTGGCAGCCTTGCCACCGCCAGTGTCCTTTTTTTTTGGCGGAGCGGCACAGAAATCGGCTGCATGCCGCTGCTGTGCCGCTCCGCCAAATAGACCCTTAGAGTTAATTTACTCGGATGTGTGTGACTCGAATCTTCAACCTAATAGAGGTGAAAATAAATATTTCGTGACTTTCATTGATGATTTCACCAAGTTTTGTTTCATATATTTATTAAAAACTAAAAATAAAGTATTTCTATATTTCAAGATTTTAAAAATTGAAGTAGAAAATCAAATAGGATCATCCATCAAAATTCTTATATCTGATCGAGGTGCACTTTTTTGTAACACCTCTCCACTCATTCATAGTGGCCTCTTAGCAAGCATGTTATAGGGCTACAACCCAAGTGCCCCAATGCCTCTCCGTGCTTATTTTTTTGACCGCGACACATTGTTGAGGCCGGGTCTCGAATCTGCGACCTCCTTGATAAAGAGCCTTCAAACCACTCCTCATCACCAATTGAGATGAGTGGTTTGAAGTCTCCTTATCAAGGAGGTTGCGGGTTCGAGACCCAAACTCAATAATGTGTCGTGGCCGAGAAACAAACACGAAGAGGTATTGGGGTGCTCGGGCTGCAGCCCTGTAACATGCTCGCTAAGAGGCCACTATGATTGAGTGGAGAGGTGTTGCACACACACACACACCTACAGATGCATACACGCACACACCTACACACACCTACACACACAATACACATACTTACATAGACATAAACAAATCACAAACCTACAAGATAATGAAAACAACAACCAAAAACAACCCTAAAACACACACCCAAGTATATAAGATAGTTTTGGTAAAACAACAATCGACCAACATCCAAATATAGAAAAGGAAGGAAAACATAAGCCCTAACATCAAATATGCAAGTATATAATGTAATTTTTTGTAAACACCACCCCTAAAATAGAGAAGAAATTGAGTAACATCTAGACTTCAAAAAAGGGAAAATCCAGTGGAAGCAAAGAGGGTAAATTACAGAAGGAAGAAATCATCAATTGGAAGAAAGATTATTATATCTGCAGTTTAAATAGGGTCGATGTCCCTAGGGGAGTCGAGGGAATCTAGCGACAAGAAAAATGCAAATATATCGTCGGCTTGCTGCGTGTGAAGGTGCTACAAGATGGAAAACCTATGTCGATGCCAGTGATTTCATGATCAGAGAGTGTGGAGGAGGCGCGCACTCGGAGGGTGTCACCTAGGGCTATCAGGAGAAGAACAAGACGTGTAAACTGCAGTTGAAATGGAGCTCTAAGGCATGGCTGAGAGATAGGGTAAAATAGTTGAAATTAATAATCGACGTTTTCCTAAACAACCGAACTAAACATCGCGTTTGAACGAAAGTTTGTTTTTCAGCCTGCCTCATAGGAAGCCATCAGCTAAAACAAACACGACTTTAGATGTTACACCTGCTCTATATATAACATTCCATCTTTAAAAGCTCAATTTACAATTAAATTGTTAGGTATGAACTTTTTTTTCTCAAATTTGAATTGAGAAATTGGAAATTATTTTTTGAATTTTGAATTTAAAATTAAATAAAGATCATATATATATAATAAAAGTGATGAAATATTTATATTGTGGCAAAATATTCTTTTATTTAATATTTGTTATAATATTATGGAAAATCTTGTGTGTTTTTAGGGCTTGTTATTTTCTCAATATAAACTATATACTATAGTTTTAAGATTAGGCTTATCATTACACTATCAAATAAATCACAGTCATTGATATATTTTTCAGAGTCAAATAATAGATTTTTTTATACAATATTTTAATAAAAGTATTAAATTTATATTACTGTTATATAAGTGGAGACAATAAATTTTTATTGAAACAAGGAATGATGAGTAAGCTTTCCCAAGGGAACCGTGCATATATACTTCCTTTCAGAATTTGCTTCCATGCTCTTTCATGTGCTTCCTAATTGTCAACCACTTTATCAAACTCGGGCATTTAGAGAGGTGAGACTTTAAATGAAAGCCAATGGCAAAACTAAACTTCCAATCCGATAAATCCTAAAAAATAGAAAGCTCAAGTTCACATCCAAGCCTGCCAAGACATAGAGTCAAGTTCACTATGAAAGCCAGCTTTCATTTGGGACTGAGACTTGCTAAACAAGAGCTACCAATAGAAGGAGTATTGCTTGCACTTTCCTTTCCACGAGCATAGAGCTTAGGATAAGAGAACTTCATACTCTACTAATTCTACTGAAATGCCCTTCCTCGATTGGACCGATAGGGTCATCAGAGGTTTGGCTTAGCGTGATAGAACTGGTTCTAATCTATTGGGTGCCTTCATGAGCTCACACAACTCGGGTCAAAAGCCTTTCGGCTTAGTATTCACTAAAAAAGAATTGAACCCAGAAGTCTACTCCAATGAGCTAAAAGGTGAAAAGAGTGTGTGCATGCTAGTTTGTGGTTCTAAAACAAAAGGGGAGGAATGCCAATTGATTATGAATAGCGATGAATAAGTTTATTTGCAATAATTGAGAACGAGTTCCTTGACATTTGGTACAAATGGAGGGTTTCATTTCCCTATCCAGATCAGCCCTCATTATCCATTGATATAAAATATTTTGTCTGTAAGGATAATAAATTTGAATAAGATATGTACGACCTGTATTCGGTGAGATCGAAAATTTAGACGTGAAGAACTTTAGTACGTTAAGAGCTAGTTGGTCTTGCCATCTTGGGCAACTTCACTAGAGGAATTCACTGCCATATGAACCCTGGTCCCAAGGATCCCACAACTAAAGAAGCTAGTAGAGCTCGCATGTAGCTCAAGGAGCTTACATATAACTCACATGTGGGAGTGTTGTCAACTTCTCACAACAAGGTGCATCCTCTATTTTTGCCTGCAAATATGATCACATTGTAATGGGTGGAGGGTAGAGTGCACATATTGGGAGAGTCACCCGTTTGAATATTCGGTGACCACGTACAACACTTGGTTCTGAAGAGGTAGTTTCCATACACTCATGAATATGCAACAAACCTGCCACAATGTAACAAGAATCCAACAATAAAAATAGTAATATGTTCTCTTCTACATCTTTTCTCCTGTGATTGTTTGCAAACTAGTAAACATTCAATCGGTACAATAAGTAGCTGAAATCTCGATCCAAGAAAACCTAATCCACAATTAAAATAATATATATAAAAATTATGATCACAATGAGGAACTTTTATTTCAAGTTCCCCCTGTTATGAAAATCGTTCGATCCGAATGCAGATGAGAAATCTCATGCTCAAATAAACATTCTAACGGCCAAACGAGATTACGAGTAATAATGATAATAACAGACAAAAAAACAAAGAGCAAACAACACAAAAGAAGAATACCAAGATTTAAAGTGGTTCCCCAAAAATTTGGGTACGTCTACTGTGCAGGCATAAAAAATCCACTATTAATTTCTCAAACATACAATACGATTAAATATGGAGGAGAAGAATAGATCGATAATTTAGATGGCGGTCCAAATCCTCCAAAGTCCGGTCGTACGCATTGCAATGAGAAAATAGATCCGGCGAGAGAGGGAAGGACAGTTGCTAGCGGCGAGAAGAACTCCGAACTCTGGACTCTGGGCTCTGGCGGTAAGGGAAGAAGCCAGAGGCTTGCAACGAGTGGAGCCTAACTCGGCGAGAGGAACACGGCGATGGCCGAATGAAGGCCAGCCTAAAATAGCGTTAATGCTGAATGGAGGTCAGCTGGAGAAAACTCTTCACCGAAGAATCTACTGCACAAATGGAAGAACCGACCACCCTCCTATTAATAGGTGTAGGAGAATACCCTAAATCAGGTAAAAAGGAGAGGGGGGGGGGACTGCTATCATGAAGGGAATAAATCCCTTCCAAAAATAGAGTTGCCAAGTTTGCAAACTCCAAATAAAACGGGCTACCTCCATAAGAAGGGGAATTAACTCCTTTCCAAAAGTGATTGTCATGTTGTCAATTTACGAGAAACTAGGCTGGGGAAGAGAGAAATCTGACTGAAATTAGGGGATCCAGGAGGGGCGGCACTGATTATGCAACAATCTCCACCTTGACGCCTCTCCCGGGACAAGCTCCACCTAGCTGAGAAAACTCCAAAAAAGCCCCAGCGGTCACCAAGACCCAAAAAGAAAACCAAAGAAACCAACTGAATGTACTTCGACTGATAATGGATCATAAGAGAACTCCTCTGACTCTGAGCGGCACACCAACTGGACTAACATGGTTGTCTCAAAAACGCTCCACTTGGAGCTAAATATCAATTGCTCCACCTCCAGGGGCGGTCTCCCATAACAAAACTAAACCTGTCAAGACTTCTGGCCTTTGATGTGCGTGTGGGAGAAAAAATGATAAATGCAGACACACCAAGAAAGAATTCAAACAAACTGACATCAGTATGGAAATATGAACCCCTATGAGAATTAGTCGAAGACGGTGGACTAGGCACACTCTAAGAGTAACAAAGAAATAGCTTAGGTAATAGGGGCAACAAAACCCATTAAAAAAAGTTCTTGAACAGGGAGACGTAACTCAAAACTGAGAGTTATAGGAACACAAGCTTAGAAATAGCATGACTACAAAAGGCGAAGTGAAGGTAAGCAAATGAAGGGAAAGAACAGAATAAAAGAAAAGGATGAAAAAATGTAAGAAGAAACCACACACAAAGAAAGAAATAAGTGAGGAAAGTACTAAAAGACGTCCTCAAGGCATATGGATGCGGCAAAAATTTTCTTTTCATCACCAAGGATCTTCCCCTTCTCCTTATTCTGAAGCTTCCAACAATTCTTTATTCCATGACCCATCTTTTTGCGGTAGTTGCAGTAACTATCTGTACTTTTCTTGGACTTGCCTCCTATGTTTGGACCAAACTTACCTCGAGAGAATAAAGCTGAGCTTTCAGCAATGCCTGAATCAGACGACTTCTTTCGGATGTCATCTGAGAGTAAGGCTGTCGTGACCTCCTCCAACTCCAAAATATCCTTACTGTAGGTGAGGGTAATGATCATGCCCTTGTAGGACTTTAGAAGAGAGTTTAGAAGAATAACTGTCTTGTCCTCTTCCTCCACCTTGATATCCATATTGAGACACTCAGATAACAGTTTGTTAAAACTGTTTAGGTGATCATGTAGAGAGGAACCCTCCTTCATGCTAAACTTGTGCAGTTGCTGTTTGAGGTAAATACGATTGGGGAGAGACTTCAACATGTAGATACTCTCCAGCTTTGCCCAAAGACCAGATGCAGTCGTCTCTGAAAGAACTCCATATAGCACATCATCGTGCAAGCAAAGTTGTATGGTGGACAAATCTTTGAGATCTGAATCCTCTCGCGTGCGATCGGTAGCCTCAATGTCCTTATTGGCCTTCCCCAATAGGACACAGTGTAAACCCTCCTTAATCAGTAGTGCTCAGACCTTGACCTGTCATAAGCCAAAATTGTGCTTTCCATCGAACTTCGTAACTTCAAACTTTGCACCTAGTGTGGAAGTCGCCATAGAAATCAAACTGAAGAAATCTGCATGGAGACCGAAGCGACCGAATAAATTCATGGATCAAGATTGAGAAGATAGAGAGCAGACCGATGTTGTCACCTACCGTTGACCCAACTCGAAACAAAACGTCCAAACGGTCGCCGATCGAACCTCCCTCTGATACCACTTGTTATGAAAATCGGTCGATCCGACTGTAATGAGAAATGTCCTGTTCAAATAAATTTTCTAACGACCAAGAATGAGATTACGAGTAATAATGATAATAATAAATAAATAAACAAAGAGCAAGCACCACAAAAAAGAACACCAAGATTTAAAGTGATTCCCCGAAAATTTGGGTACGTCCACTGTGCTGGCAGAGATACAATCCGCTATTAATTTCTCAAATATACAATATGACTAAATATGGAGGAGAATAATAGACCGATAATTTAGATGATGGTCTGAATCCTCCAAGGTCCGGTCGTACACGTTGCGACGAGAAAATAGATCCAACGAGAGAGGGAAGTCCAGTTGCTAGCGGCGAGAAGAACTCCGAACTCCGGACTCCCGACTCTGGCGGTAAGGGAAGAAGCCGGAGGCTTGCGGCGAGAGGAGCCCAACTCGGTGAGAAGAACACGACGATGGCCGAATGAAGGCCAACCCGAAATAGCGTCAAAGATGAATGAAGGCCGGCTGGAGAAAACACTTCACCGAAGAATCTGCTGCACACATGGAAGAACAAGCCACCCTCCTATTAATAGGTGGAGGAGAATACCCTAAATCAGGTAAGAAGGAGGGGGGGGGGGGGCAACTGCCATCATGAAGGGAATAAATCCCTTCCAAAACTAGAGTTGTCAAGTTTGCAAACTCCAAATAAAGCGGGCTGCCTCCATAAGAAGGAGAATTAACTCCTTTCCAAAAGTGATTGCCATGTTGGCAATCCACGAGAAACTGGGCTGGAGAGGGGAGAAATCTGGCTGAAATCAGGGGATCCAGGAGTGGTGGCACTGATTACGCAACACCCCCATCATAATAATAAATTAATAAACAACATATGAGTTTCATGACAAGGAATTGAAAATAAATGTGACATGAATCAGAAATTGAATAAATTATGCAAGAGCGGAGAACTTTGGTCCCATGACCTTGGGTAGTAGCAACTTAGGGTGAGGCTATGGTGCAAAAAGGAGACTATTCTGTGGCGACCTATAATCGCAGCAGCTACGATGAGGGAAAGTGAGTAGACAAGGGCTATGTTGAAACCGAAATTCGGTCTCCTGTGGAGTTCGACCCTTGGGGAAGGGGTGGTCTCGCACCTACTTCACTCCTGCAAGCAAAATAACAGAGAAAACAAGGAGAAACTGACCCAAGGGCTCGGCGGGGAGGACCCACCACACACCCGGAAGAATAGAGAATGCTTCCTCTCCTTAGCCACAGGCCGAGCTAAGGCTACCTCAGGAAGCACTACTAAATCGGGGAGCAAGAGAATATGAGAGCGTCCCTTGAGGTGCCCCCTTGGGTCCTATTTATAGTTTTTAGAATTTGAACTGCCAATAACCAAAAGAACTGCCCTGAAATTACCAGAAAGCCCTTGGTTGGGTCTGCCAACAGCCAAACTCCGCCGTTTTGAACAGCTATGTGCAGTCCAACTTGGTCTGCTAACAGCGTAGCTCCGCTGTTCCGAGAGGCTATTCGCACCCATGGGGAGGGCATCCTTATAACTACTCCTCGGGGTTTCTACTGGGCCCCGTCCATGGATAAGGAGGTCAGCTCGCCACTAATCCCTCCTCGCGAGAGGCGGGCGCGACCTGGCTTTAGCGGCTCGCATATCCTTCTTGGGCGAGCGCGAGCCGGGTCACCGCGACCCGCCAAAACTCTGCCGAGGCGGACATGCGGCCAAGTCGCGGAAAGGGAGCGGGCTGGCGGCCATGGCGACTATTAGAACTGCTCGCAGATCGCGAGCGGAAGGGGCGAAGGAGTCGTCTCGCCTGGCTCGCTCACTTGAACTGAGTGGGAGCGGACCAGCCTCTTGCTGCATGCCCGCTTGCTGCTTGGGTGTGGGTCGTGGATCTTGGTTCGCTCGATTTTCCTGGCGGGGCCCGCTCGGCGAACACGAGGTTGTACACAATCCCCGCTCTTTTTGAGCTTGATATAGCTCGGAAAGAATCATCCAACCCGCGTGTTCGGCGAGTACTATGCTGAGCTGGCATGGAATCTTCTGGTGAGGCCCCACTATTCGGCTATAAATATACCACTGAGCCCCGGGGGGTCTCCCTAGGTCATCTCGTCTTTTCAAGCAGATTGCAGCTTCTTGATGCCGGTCAGCGAAGAGGTGCGAGCCCGCCTGGCGGCCGCGGGCCAGAAGACTCGGGAGGAGGCCCTCAAGGCCGCCCCCTAGTTAGCGCGTGGGTCTCCCGGCCCTCTCTTTAGACTGACAAAGGGAAAGATTGTGAGGCGATCCCCATCGAATAACTTCCCGGGTTCCAGCTCGGCGGCCGGTGTCGAGGTCGCTTCTAAGGTACGTGATCTCCCTTCCTGGCTTGTTGCTACATCTCTGACCCTTTGACACTTTATCCTGTAGGTACTGCCTCGTGAAGACGAGGGTGACGGGGGGAGGATGGCTCCCCTCCCTTGTCGTCTGAGAGGGTTTCTAGCCCCTCGGGTCTGGACCGTCCACCCCCGAATACCCCTCGTTCGCCGGTTCCCCCCGGACTAGGGAAATCTCTTGCGGCCTTCGAGGGAGAACCCTTTCAGGGTCGGCCAGGCTCTACTCGTCCTTCCATTGGTATGGACGACGTGCCAACCCCTGGTAAGCTCGTACTTGGCGCTTGCCTTGTTCTCGCCCGTCCCTTCTAAATCTCCTTTTTGCAGGCTACAACGCGATCTCCTCCGAAACTGAGATGAGCGAAGGGTACTCGCCTCCGCCTGACGTGGAGGGCGTTTCAGATTACCTGGGCGATCCGACTGAGGCGGTGGGGATGAAGAGGCAGGCGACACGGCTGTTCCAGAAACATACTCTGCTGCTTCAGGAGCTCGTCAGGAGGGTCGACCGAGACAAGGCTGAGACCGAGGCTCGGCTCGCGGCTTTGGAGGGGGCTCTGCGTGCAGCAGAAGGTGGCGAGGTCACTTCACCCGGCGTGCACATTACGCGGGCCGAGGAGCGTCTAAAGAATGTCTCAGAACAAGTTGGCCTGGCCCAGCAGGAGTTGGTGGCGGTGCGCGATTATCATTATCCTCGTGTGCCGCCGCAAACCGGAACGCAACAGCGGGGTAGATGGAAGTGGATCCAGTACTGATCCACCCTTGCTTCTCCCCATTCGCGGAACATCGCTGGGTCGGGTCGTGTCTGTGCTTCGAGTCAACTCGCTCGGGGGGGGTACTATTATTTAAAAGACTTATTCTATATCTGTAACTATTTGTGACTCTCCTCGCCCGCCTATGAGTCTGGTTTTTGATTTTTGATGCATGTTGTTCTTACCATGCTACTGCTTTATTCTCCGCGGGGCAGGCTCGAGTGCACCCGTGTCCTCTGCTCGCCACACTCCTCGGGCGAGTGCGGGTCATAGGATGGACTCGCTCAACCCGCCATCCTTATTATAACGGGAGCGGGCCGAGGAGCTCGTCGGTTAAGAGTCTCACCGACTCGCTCAAAGTCCTGGGCGGGTGCGCGTCGTGGCTCGCCCGCTTGTTCCTCGCGCGGATGCGGGCGGGTGAGACCCGCTCCTGAATGGTCTTGGCGGTGTGGTTGCGGGTCGGGAAGTCGAACCGTCGGGCCTGATTTTTGCTATACGCACTTTTACTGTCGGCGGAAAATTTTCCCGCTCTTTCTTTCTTTCTATAAATAGGTCTTGCCGGTTCTTGTCCTTCAACCGCTTCAAAGCACTTTCCCCTCTCCTGCTCTTTGCGAAGCCCGGCCCGCGTTCGCCTTCGGGGGCTTTCTCGCTCGCTCAGCGGTCGTTTTGTGGAATGGCCGGCGGCGGCGGCGATGCGGACGGGCGAAGTAAATGCGCCTGGACATTCTCGGAGCATGACTTCCCCCCACGCTGTTATCTCAGAGTGCGAGTACTTAGACGCCCTTGGCGATCACGTCCCGCCTGGATTTTTGGCGAGACGGCCCGGGGAAGGGGAGAAGATCAACGATCTGTCCAAGGACGAGCTCGTCATTCCTCTGGCTCACTTTGAGGTGGGTCTTCAGCTTCCCCTGTGGCCGGAAGTGCATCAAGTGCTGAAGTACTTCGGGGTCGTCATAGGCTAGATGACCCCGAACTCCGTGGCGGTTATGGTAGGGTTCGCTTGCTCTCTTCGGGAGGAGCGGGTCGAGTTCAGTCTCGCGGTTTTCCGCAAATTATTCTCCTTCCGCGCGAATCGGGACGGGACCGCCTATTTCTCCAACGCCCACCTCAAGGTGCGGGAGACCGTTAATAAGAGTCACAACTGGCTCAAGACGTTCTTGTTCGTCAAGGGGGATTTTGACAACGTCCCCTTCTCACTGGTGCAGCTCAGCGAGGCGAGTTACCGCCCACCCAGCCTGGGGGGCCATGAGGCCGACCTGTGGTGGTTCTTTGTAGGGAAGAACTTCGAGGTCGCGTACTTGCGCCGCAACCTCGATAGCCTAGCCGCCGTCCCGCCTAGGGGAGGTTAGTCACTCGCCATTGCTCTATCTCGTTGTTTTCTTCTTTAGTTTCACCCTTTGTCTTCTTGGCAGGCGAGCGAGACATTCCCCTTCACCCCCCCTACGAGAGTGCTAGGGTCGCCTCTGGGGTCCTCGCCCGAGCTCAGGCCGCCGACACCGCCCAGCGCGACGTCCCGTCGGTCCCTGCTAAGAAGCGGTCGGGCCGCGAACAGCCTGCTCCCCCGCCCAAGATGGCGAAGACTGCGGGGCAGCAACTCGCCGTGGGCAGAGAAAAGGCAAGGCCCCGGCGGAGCAATCGGCCGAGGGTCCCCCCCTTGGTCGCTTCGACCAGCGACACTCCCGGTGGGGCGGCGGGCACTTCCGGGCCACCGGACGGGGTGCATACTGCTGCGAAGCCGGTGCCGAGAGGGCACCGCAATTTTGGCGATGATGAGAAATACCTGGATGAGCTCGGCGTCCCGCTTCTGCTATGGGACAAGGAATCAAATCGCGTGGTGGTCTCGACTCTGTTGCCGAGTTGGTTGGAGCAGGACACCATCGGCGGGGAGGCCTATAACTTCTCGTTCGGCCTTTACTCGCGAGAGGATGCGACTATCTACGACAAGGAGGCGATGCGAGTACTGGTGCATGAAAGCGCGCGGGCCCAACTACGCGGCCTGGAGTTGGCCCATATGGTTGGGCGGCGCTGCACCCAGCTGGAGCGAAACGCCACTTCTCTCAAGAAGTTGGCGGACGAAAAGGAGGAGGCCCGAAAACTTGCTCAGGAGGACGCGGATCTCCAGAGGGAGCGGGCCGATGCGGCCGAGGAGACCCTCGCGCATTACTTGGGAGGGGTGGTACGTGCTTACTCTCAATTACCGCTTCCTTTCGCGAATCCACCTTACGACCTTTTCTTTTCTCAGGATGCGGCAACGGCCAGCCGGATGGGTGCTGAGATCGCCGCCCTCGGCTAGGACAAGTCGGCACTGGAGGCGCGTGTGCGCGAGCTGGAAGCTGCCGCCGCTGCCCCTCCGCCAGCCAATAGAGGTTGCCCGCTCGAACATCATTCTGACTACGAGTTGGAGGTGTTGATGCAAAAGAACGTCGCCAGTGCCGTGAAGTACACAATGCAGATGCTGCGGCGTGCGGACCTCCTAAAGAGCGAGGCCGCGGAACTCTCGGCAGGCGAGGTGGTGCCGGCGCTGTTCCTTCCCGTACCGGACCCCGGGGATAAGTCCTAATAGCCCATCTAGGACTTCCTGCCCAGGATCTCGCGTCGCCCTCGCGCCCTTGCAATTCGCTTGTTATATGTATACCTCATGCATTTTTTGGTCGTTTGAGATGTAAGCGCGAGCCGCGCCTAGACTTTACGGTTTTCATCTATTCATGTTCTTATAAATGCCTCCTTGCTCGTCTTATATGCATATTTGCTATTATTGCGTGATGTAAATTCTCCCTTTCCGTGCTCGCGGTCGTTCATCTCGCGTCATGTCGACGAGGTCGCGGGCCTACAGATTTGGCTTAAGAGTCATAGGAGACCCGGTCGGTCGCCCCGCAACTGGCGACCTGTCTCTGCAGCCCGCCCCCGCTGTGGTGACTACTCGCTCGCCCGGAGAGGCAAGTCGACTCGTCGCACGCCTAAGCCATCGGATCTCTTGCGGGCTGACCCTCTTGCAATGCGGCCTGGGTTCTCGCCCCCTTTCGGCCATCATTTTGGGGGCTGGGCGACCACGTTAGACCCCTCTTTTTGGTTAACTTCGCGACTCCAGTTACTCATCATTCGGGCATCTGGTCCCCTGACTTCTGACACTGCTTTGCGTATCAAGACCTGCCATGTTAGCTGGGGAGGAGTCGACGCCTTTCCCCGACGAGTGCCTTCCAGCCCTGCCAACTTGGTGAGAGCCTGACAGCGGGTTTTGCTCGGGGTCCACTATCGATACCATCAAGTGACTTCCTGCCCTGCCAGCTAGGTGAGAGCCTGACAGCGGGATCTGCTCGAGGCCAAGGATGACACCGAGTGACTTCCTGCCCTGCCAGCTAGGTGAGAGCCTGGCAGCGGGATCTGCTCAGGGTCCGCTATCAATACCATCGAGTGACTTTCTGCCCTGCCAGCTAGGTGAGAGCCTGACAGCGGGATCTGCTCGAGGCCAAGGATGACACCGAGTGACTTCCTGCCCTGCCAGCTAGGTGAGAGCCTGGCAGTGGGATCTGCTCGGGGTCCGCTATCAATACCATCGAGTGACTTCCTGCCCTGCCAGCTAGGTGAGAGCCTGACAGCGGGATCTGCTCGAGGCCAAGGATGACACCGAGTGACTTCCTGCCCTGCAGGCTAGGTGAGAGCCTGGCAGCAGGATCTGCACGGGGTCCTCTATTAATGTCATCGAGTGACTTCCTGCCCTGCCAGCTAGGTGAGAGCCTGACAGCGGGATCTGCTCGAGGCCAAGGATGACACCGAGTGACTTCCTGCCCTGCCAGCTAGGTGAGAGTCTGGCAGCGGGATCTGCTCGGGGTCCGCTATCAATACCATCGAGTGACTTCCTGCCCTGCCAGCTAGGTGAGAGCCTGACAGCGGGATCTGCTCGAGGCCAAGGATGACACCGAGTGACTTCCTGCCCTGCCAGCTAGGTGAGAGTCCGACAGCGGGATCTGCTCGGGGTCCACTATCAATATCATCGAGTGACTTCCTGCCCTGCCAGCTAGGTGAGAGCCTGACAGCGGGATCTGCTCGAGGCCAAGGATGACACCGAGTGACTTCCTGCCCTGCCAGCTAGGTGAGAGCCTGGCAGTGGGATCTGCTCGGGGTCCAAACACATTCCATTTCTCCATGCAAGCTAGCTGTGATGGTACTTGAAGTGTTAAAGAATTTTATTATTCTCAAGACATCACTTACACGTTTCAGGGGAAAAAACGTTTTAAGTCGTCACCACTCCAGGTGAGACTCAGGGTCCCGCCCTCTATATTTTGGAGTCGATATCCTCCCGATTTTAAAGCCTCTTTCACAATGAACGGTCCTTCCCAGCTGGGGTTGAGCTTCCCTACAGATGCTGACATTCCTGCCGCGTCTACCTTCTTCAGCACCAAATCCCCTTCCACGAACTGTTTGACCCTGACATGCTTGTCAAAGTACTTGACCATTCTTCTTTTCACCTCCTCCTGTCGGATAGCGGAAAGATCCCTCAGCTCTTCCACCATGTCAAGGGAGAGCCTCAACTCCTCCTCATTCTCTGCCCGCCATTCCTCTCTGCCTTCCTCGATTGCGACGACTCGAGGTGTTTGGACTTCAAATTCCACGGGGAGCACAACCTCGCACCCATGAGAGAGCTTGAAGGGGGTCTCTCCAGTAGCCGTATTAGGGGTGGTTCTTAGAGCCCAAAGAACCGCGGGAAGCTGCTCCACCCAGCTCCCCTTCAAATTCTCCACCTTCTTCTTGAGGAGGTTGACGATGATCTTGTTTGCGGCCTCCACCTGCCCGTTGCTCCTGGGGTGATGGACCGAGGCGAACCTGAGGTTGATTCCAAGCTGCTCGCAGAAGCTAGTGAACTCGGCGCTGGCGAACTGGGGTCCGTTGTCTGTGACAATGGCTTGGGGCAGCCCATGGCGACAGATGATTTCTCCCCAAATAAAGTTTCTGATTACCTGGGAGGTCACCTTGGCCAGCTCCTTCACTTCCAACCATTTGGAGAAGTAGTCGATCATTAATAGGAGGAACCTCCTCTGCCCACTGGCCTGGGGGAACGGCCCAACCAAATCCATTCCCCAAATGGCGAAGGGCCAGGGGGCCGTGATACTTTTGAGTCGCTGGGCCGGCTGTAGCTGGAGAGGGCAAACAACTGGCACTTATGACATCTTCTTGCGAACTCCATGGCGTCTTGGCCTAGGGTGGGCCAGAAATACCCTTGCCTGACTATCCTTCCCTCCAGGGTCCGACTCCCGGAGTGACTCCCATACTCTCCGGAGTGGACTTCCTCCAAGATTCTTTGTACCTCTCCCTCAGCCACGCAACGGGCCAACATCCCCGAGAGTGTCTTCCCGTACAGCTGCTCGTCCTGGAGGATGTAATACGCTGACATGTGCCTTAGCTTCTTCTTATCTGCCCCCTCTGGATACTCTCCCGTGGAAAGGAAAGTTACAACCGGGTCCATCCATGAAGTCTGTTGATCAATCTCCATGAGCTCCCCCTCTTCGATGGAGGGGCGGAATAGGTCGGTGATGGTACCCCCCACCCGGGGACCATGCTTTGCTAGTTGGTCGACCTGTTCATTCTCTTCCCTGGGCACGTGTCGGATGGAGAAGGTTTGGAAAGTGCCTATGACCCCCTTCACTTTGGCTAAGTACAACCGCAGGGTGGGCTCCCTTGCCTCGAACTCCCCGTTGATCTGGGAAGCTACCACCATGGAGTCGGTGAGGACCTCCACGTCCAACACCCCCAGCTCCCTGGCTAGCCACAGCCCTGCTATCATGGCCTCATACTCGACCTGATTATTCGTAATGGGGAAATGCACCACCACTGTTTGCTCGATTCTAGTTCCTTGAGGGCTTTCCAAGATCACCCCCACTCCTAGGAAATGTCTCCCCGAGGCGCCATCCACCTTCACTTTCCAAGGATTTGGACGGGTGAGTTTTTTCTCTGCCACTTCGATCACGTAATCAACCAGGAAGTCGGTAATCGCTTGAGCTTTGATCGAGAGGCGCAGAACGAATGAAACATCAAACTCACTCAACTCCACCGACCACTTGGCCAGCCTGTCTGAATGCTCCACCCCCTCAAAGATGTTGCAGAGGGGATGGTCAGTCACCACTCGGATTGAGTGTGCCTGGAAGTAAGGTCGCAGCCTCCGAGCTGAGATGATCAAGGCGAAAGCCAGCTTTTCCAAAATTGGGTATCAGAGCTTAGCCTTTCTCAGGACCCGACTCACATAATAAACGAGGAGTTGCTTCTTCCCTTCTTCGCGAGCTAGGACAGAACTCAGGGCCTCCACCCCGACCCCGAGATACAAAAACAGGTTCTCCCCCTCCTTCGGTCCTTGGAGCAGCGGAGCCTGCGTCAACTACATTTTGAGGGCCCGGAATGCCTCCTCGCACTCTTTGGTCCATTCAAACTTTCGACCCCCCCTCAATGTTTTGAAGAAGGGGGAGTACTTCTCCCCTGCCCGAGAGAGGAACCTACTTAACCCTGCCAGCCTCCCCATCAGTCGTTGGACCTCCTTTGCATTTCACGGCGACCCCAGCTCTAAGATAGCCTTAACCTTATCGGGATTCGGCTCGACCCCTGCGTGGGTGAGGAGGTGCCCTAAGAACTTTCCCCTGCTAGCGCCAAAGACACATTTTAGGGGATTCAACCGCATCTTGTACCTACGCAGGGTGGCAAAGGTCTCCTCTAGGTCCCGGAGGTGGGAGTCCACCTCCCGGCTTTTGATCATGAGGTCATCCACGTACACCTCCAAATTCCTCCCCTTATGCTCCTTGAAGACCCTATCCATCATTTTCTGGTAGGTTGCTCCTGCATTCTTCAGCCCGAAGGGCATCATCTTGTAACAGTAGCATCCATCCCCTGTGATGAACGAGACATCCTTGATGTCCGGGGGTGCATCCTGATTTGATGATAACCTGAAAAAGCATCTAAAAAACTCATTACAGAAAAACCGACGGCTGAGTCAACCAGCGCGTCGATTCGGGGCAAAGGATAACAGTCCTTAGGACAAGCTTTATTAAGTAAAGAAAAATCGATACACATCCTCCACCGGCCGTCTCCTTTTTTGATCATGACCACGTTGGAGACCCAGCCGGGGTATTGGATCTCAGACACGAAGCCGGCCTTGAGGAGTTTCGCCACCTCCTCCCTGATAGGCTCCGCCAGCTTGTCCGCTGTGGACCCCTTCTTATGTTGAACGGGGCGTGTTCCTGGGTCCAGGTTGAGGCGGTGGCAGGCCACATCCGCGTCAACCCCCGACATCTCCGCGTCGCTCCAGGCGAAGATGTGCACGTTCTTCCGGATGCATTCCAGCATCCTGCCTTGGTCCTCCAGGGTCATCCCTTCGCTGATGCGGATCTTCTCCATCCTGCCTCCACGGGTGAGCACCTCCAACTCCACCACTTCCTCTGCAGCCTCTAGCCTGGACTGCTCTTCCCATTCTTCAGCATCTCCTTCCTCTGGAACGGGGACTTCCACTTCCATCTCCTCCTCCACGGCCATCACTTCGGGCAGCTCCTCCGGGTCTCCTCCGGCCGCCTCCTTTGCGCCGTTCTCCGTCTCCAGCTCCTCCCTCCCTACTCCTTGCTCAGCCTCCTCCATCCTCTGACCCATCTCCTCGGCTCCCTCCTGCCAAGAGATGGTGTTCACCGCAGTGACATAGCACTCACGCGCCACCTTTGGGTCCCCCCTGACCCTGACCTGGATCCCCTCAGCGTTGAACTTCAAGCACTGATGGAATGATGAGGGGACGCAGCGAAAGGCGCTGATGAGGGGCCTCCCGAAGATGGCGATGTAACTGCTGGGGGCGTCCACGATGACGAACCTGCAGTTTCTGGACTGACCCCCCAGGGTAATATGGAGGCCTACTCCTCCCTCCACTTCCTTCCTCTCTCCTGAAAACCCGAACAAGGGTCCATCTGAGGCCAACACCCTCTTTGCCTCCACCTTCATCGCGTCAAACACCCTTTTGAAGATGACGTTGACGGAACTCCCGTTGTCCAGGAGGATCCGAGAGATGGTAAAATTCTCGATGGCTGCCTTGATGACCAGCGCATCACAGAACGGATCCTCTTGATCTGACATATCACTTCTAGAGAAGGTGATCCTCTCCTCTGGTGGCGGGGTCTGGGATGTGGAGGCGAAGCTCCGGCGATACATTGTGTGGAGGCTCGCCTTGCAGGAAGCCTCGACCTCCACCTCCCCGTAGATTACTCTGATCCCTCCTGAGGTTCCAACATCCACCCGGTCTTCGCAACGGTCCTCCTCTGCCCGAGGCAGGACCTCCTCAATCCTCACTTCATGTCGACCCTGCTGCTGCTGCTGCTCCCTATTTCCTCTCATCTCAAGGAACTCCGGGCAGGTGGCGGTGGCGTGCCCCTCTTCCTGATGGAAGTCGCAATAGGGCAATTCCACCCTAACCTCTCTTCTCCTCCTTCTTATTATCCTCCTCCTCGCTCTAAGACTATGGCCATAGCCTCCTCTTGATCGGGGAGCCGGGGACTCTGGGCCTGCCTCCAGCCCGGGGGGTGGAACTGATCTTGTCCCCCTTGATGGCGATCCCTTCCGTGGTATCCCCTTTGGGGCCCCTGCCCCTGCCACTCAGGCCTCCAGCCCAGTCGACGGTCGGGCTCCTGATGCCCCCACCTCGGCTGCTGCTGCCACTGGAGCTGCCTCTGCTCCCTCTGCTGGGGCTCTCCTCTCCGTTCCCCCTGTCCTCTTCCTCCCTTCGACTCCTCTTCCTCTGTGGCCCACCTGGCCAAATTCCGCGCAAACTCCGGGTTCGACGCCTCCCCGTCGACTTCTCTCGCCGCCCTCTCCATCAGCTCCTCGTAGGAGAGGGGTGGGGGGGGGGGGAAGTCCCTTCCGCTCCATTCTGAAGAACCCCTGCTGCAGGCCCAGGGTAAAGGCCATCATCAGACTGTGGCCCGGCATATCCTGGACCTGAGTAACCTCCTCCTAGAACCGGTCCACGTAGCTCCCCAACGTTTCGTTCACCCCCTGCTTGATGTGGAACAGGGACTCCGACTCCTTCTTCCTCTTCTTCGAGGTAGTGAACCTCAGCATGAAGCCCCGACGTAGGTCCTCAAAGCAGTAGATGGAGCTGGCCGGTAGCTGATGGAACCACTCCCTTGCCTTCTCCCTAAGGGTGATAGCGAAGAGCCGACACTTCAACCCGTCCGACATCTGTCAGATGGAGACTACGTCCTCAAACCATTGAACATGCTGGACCGGGTCTCCCTTCCCGGTGTAGTAGGACATCTCGGGTTCCCTGAATCCATCTGGAACTGGAGCTGAGGAGACCAGCTCGCTGAAAGGGTTTCCTCCCCCCGCTAGGCGAGCTGGCGAGTCTCGCGAGCCCAGCTCGCCGAACCGGCCTCGGCCTGCCGAGCCGGGGAAGAGCTCGCGCCCCCGGCCTTCTTCGGCCACCTCCTTCCCGGCTCGCCTGCCGGGAGCGTCCTCACCCAAGGAGGGTGCGGCCGCGATCTGGACTGCTGGAGTCGAGCACTCGGCCCGCGTGCCGAATGCGAACTTGACAAGAGTCAGCACTTCATTCCTGAAATCTTCAAACATCCCCACCGTGGCGAGAGGAGGGGGGGGGGGGGGCGAGTTCGGCCTGTCAGATCCCTGTCCTCCCGTCATCGAGCTCGCTGAAGCTTTTCTATACTGACCACGCTCCACGCTCACCGCACCAAAATGTTGAAACCGAAATTCGGTCTCCTGTGGAGTTCGACCCTTGGGGAAGGGGTGGTCTCGCACCTACTTCACTCCTGCAAGCAAACCAACAGAGAAAACAAGGAGAAACCGATCCAAGGGCTCGGCGGGGAGGACCCACCATACACCCGGAAGACTAGAGAATGCTTCCCCTCCTTAGCCACAGGCAGAGCTAAGGCTACCTCAGGAAGCACTACTAAATCGGGGAGCAAGAGAATATGAGAGCGTCCCTTGAGGCGCCCCCTTGGGGTCCTATTTATAGTTTTTAGAATTTGAACTACCAATAACCAAAAGAACTGCCCTGAAATTACCAGAAAGCCCTTGGTTGGGTCTGCCAACATCCAAACTCCGCTGTTTTGAACAGCTATGTGCAGTCCAACTTGGTCTGCTAACAGCGTAGCTCCGCTGTTCCGAGAGACTATTCGCACCCATGGGGAGGGCATCCATGTGACTACTCCTCGGGGTTTCTACTGGGCCCCGTCCATGGATTAGGAGGTCAGCTCGCCACTAATCCCTCCTCGCGAGAGACGGGCGCGACCTGACTCTAGCGGCTCGCCTATCCTTCTTGGGCGAGCGCGAGCCGGGTCACCGCGACCCGCCAAAACTCTGCCGAGGCGGACAGGCGACCAAGTCGCGAAAAGGGAGCGGGCTGGCAGCCATGTCGACTATTAGAACTGCTCGCAGATCGCGAGCGGAAGGGGCGAAGGAGTCGTCTCGCCTGGCTCGCTCGCTTGAACTGAGCGGGAGCGGACCAACCTCTTGCCGCATGCCCGCTTGCTGCTTGGGTGCGGGCCGTGGATCTTGGCTCGCTCGATTTTCCTGGCGGGACCCGCTCGGCGAACACGTGGTTGTACAGGCTAGGTATGCCGAGATTCAAAAAATGGAACAGGGAAGGAGCTAGCACGGTTTGAGTTAGGTATTGGTTTGCAAATAAAATTGTGTGTGTGGATGTTACAAGTCTTCGTCAAACAAAACAAAAATGTTTAGTCAACATATAGAATACTAAATAAGTAGTCTATAAACACTATGTATGCGCTCATGTTTGACAGACCGACACCTCGTCAACGCACATCGATAAAATTGGAACAAGGAATGCCAAAGATCAATTTTCGGT
This sequence comes from Platanthera guangdongensis, assembly GCA_039583875.1. Lineage (NCBI taxonomy): Eukaryota > Viridiplantae > Streptophyta > Magnoliopsida > Asparagales > Orchidaceae > Platanthera > Platanthera guangdongensis. Next base: position 265,886,136 of record CM077153.1, read on the forward strand.
GGCATTCCATATTCTTCAGTTCCGATTTAGTGCCGGCCAACCCGTTAAACAGGGCCCAAGTCATTACCCAACCCAACTCAACCCTAAACCCAACCCAACCCAACCCAACCCAACCCAACTCAACCCAACCCAGCCCAACCCAGCCCAACCCAGCCCAACCCAGCCCAACCCAGCCCAACCCAGCCCAACCCAACCAATCGAATTGGAATCTCATCGCTTCTTCGTGGAGGCCAAAATATATCTTCTCCCACGCCCTCGAAGAAGTTGTTGAATCATGCGTTAAGCTTCTCGTTCCTCGCTCCACAGAGAATACCATCCAATCGTCTTCCTCAACGGGAGCAACTTGGGAATCAGCCCTCTATAGATGGAGATCGACAGCGCTATTAGAAATTGCAGCGATCCGAGGCTTCAGATCAAGTACCAGAACGCGACCTACGTGATTCGGAGGGCTTTTGCTCTTTACGAGTATGCTGGCTTTCCTTCTTCTATATTCCCGTTGGCTTTAGTTTTGGGTTGCGCGTAAATGCACATCAATTTCTGGTTCCTGCGACCTATATGGATTTGTGACTGAGAAATTAGGATTCATGCGTTCTTTCTTCGCGGATAGGGTGGGATTTTGTTTTCTTAGCTTTAGAATTGCTATCGCCATAAGTTTTGCTGATTATGTTGTCGATTTTATTTTCTTAAAGGAAATGGAGTTTATGCCAGCTTACCATATTAGTTTTAAATTTGATCATAAAATTTAAGTTTTTTAAATCATTATTTAGGCTTGAAATTTTGTGCTGATACTGAGTGGGAGCTTACTGTTTGCGGGTTCACCTTGGAAGTTGCATAAATGGAAATTTTTAAACAATCTTTGCTGCTCATGTTGCAATACTGGTGAAAAAGTTGGCCGCTGCAGATATTATTGTAATTGGACTGAAGAGAACATTGAGTAAATGCGAGTTTCAAAGGAGGTTGAGAATTATCATTTGTGAGCTCACTACTGGACCTTTTTTACTTCTAGAGACACTTTTGTGCAATTGTGCGGATGTCAAACGTTAGATGATACTTGGGTTTCTCACGATGAATTTCATTCATCCTTAGTTGTGTAATAGGGCTTGCACTCTCCTGAGAAAAGTTTGTTTCCTTGGGAGAATTGTTGAAGTCCATCAATGATCAAGTTCTCTAATATCGATTCATTATTTGACCTGTCTGAGAACCACTCATGCATCAAAATTCAATGAGTTTATATACTGTGTCATTGTAATTTAGACTCATATGTCATTGTTTTGCATAGATATATAAAGGTGTAAAGATGACTTTTAAGGGCATATTTATAGTCATGCAACTTAATGCATATTTTCCAGGAGGTTACACAACTCATAATTACTCCAGTCAGTCTCATACTTAACTGTGGAGTTCCTACATAACTTCAAAATCTGTTTTGAAAATGCTTTTGTAATACTTAGAGGTTCAAATTATTACTTAAATACAATAACTTTACTTTCATTCCGATATAAGATTCAATTTATTCATGCATATTATTTCACCTAGAAGCTTACCATCTTAGAAGTTTGTCATCCCAGAAATTTGCGAGGAATTATCTTTTTCAGTTGTCCCAAAAATATTCCCCGCCCTCATTAGATTCGGGATAGTACAAGCCGTCAATGCCAGCTTGTTTTGTCCCCAAACAACACATTGTACTGCAGATGGTTCGACACTGATACCATTTATAACAACTAAACCCTTAAATATCAGATGCATCTTTTTTTGACTAAGCGATGAAGTTGTGTTATAAACTCCATAGTTAAGCGTGCTCGGGTGAGAGTAATTTTATGATGGATGATCTCTGTGGAACTACCCGTAGGCAACTTATTGTAAAAGATAAAATTGTGTGCCTCAGCTTAATATGATATGAGCTGAACCAAAGCGGATAATACCAGGTTGGGTCGTAACAATTTTCCCTTTCTGCAACTCTATGAGTCTAATGTGATGTTTTTGCCCCATTTGTGATTCCAAGCTATGTGAGATTGTTGGAAATCTTCGAGGTGATTGCTCCCATTCTCTTTTAGGTTCCATTTTTTCGCTATTGCTACCTTGTGATGCAGGACAAGCATCACACTTGCCTGCCACCCTGACATCACCACAGGCGGCCCACCCGACATCACCACCAGGCGGTCCACCCGACATCACCACCAGGCGTCTTTATAAGGTCCGCGGACCGTACACCCCAACCAACTTTTTGTCATGGAGTCATCACTATGCGGCAGTTTGTTGAGGCCCAGATCGAACACCCTACCTCCTAGATATGAGACCTTCACTAGTCCTCTAATCACCAACAGACCCGCTGATCAGCTGTTGATGAGAGCACTAGTGAAGGCCTCTTATCTAGGAGGTCGGGTGTTCGATCCCAGGCCTCAACAACCTGCCACATGGTGATGAATCCATGACAGAAAGCTGGTTGGGGTGTAAAGTCCGCGGACCTGATAAAGCCGCTTGGTGGTGATGCCGGGTGGGCCCTCTGGTGGTGATGCCAGGGTGGCAGACATGTGTGACGCTTGTCCCGAATCACCTTGCTTTCTATCTTCAAAAAAAATCCACTTTTTTGTAATCCTTGCCAGGGTTGCAGTCAACACTCTTCTTAGCAGCACTCTTCGGGTTGTTATTGTTATGGCTTTGTTTTGGTGAAAGGCTTCAATGCTTAAAAATTGGGATGTATGGTTTTGTTTTGGTGAAAGGCTTCAATGCTAATATTTCTAGTGTTAAATTTTTGGTTTATCCGAAATAGTGAGTGACACTTTTGGGGCTTTACAAGTGACACATTACTCATTAACACTTCTCAAACCATGGGCTCTACTTCAAATCTCAATGATGATAATTGTCTAACCAATTAGCTCCATCATAGTTGTAGTAAAAAATGGTGTCTGCAGCCTAGCATAACTAATCAGATTTAATTCTTAAAAGAAGCATTTACCAATGTCTTTTTTATGTTGTCCACTTATTGACATCTTCTCCAGTAAATTTTCAAAGTTTACTAGTTTTATTCATTAATGGTTGCACACTCAGTAATAATGTTAGCTACATTTTTAGGGGAGTTTTGCACCAACCTTCTCTTTGTAATAAAAAATGCGATTATATGGCCTTTCTTCTTATGTAGAGAAAGCGATGCTCACATCTTCACAAACTAGTTGTTTCTTATGTCAAATGTAAAGTTAACATTGTTAGAGAATTAATAATGTTCTAAATATGCTCAAATTTACCCGATACTACTCGGTGGCAAGAGTGTTGACACCGTTGGCTCAATTTTTTGTATTATAGCAGATGGTATTGTAGTAAAAAGGGTCATTGACTCATTTCAGCCTCATATGCCCCTTTCAAACTGTGTTGACTTCTGCACTCGAGCACAATTAGTGAGTTATTGATTGAAATCAACGGTTATTTTAATCATTACAACCAGAGTTCTTATCTTAGTTTTCTGGCTATGAAGAAGTTGGTCAAGTAATCCTCATTTTATATCAAGCCTAGAACCTTGAATTTTACTCTTAAATCTAGTTCCATGCTTTTGTTGATTTCAATCAGGTCTAATATCACATAATCATTCGTAGGACAAGTGTATTTTGTTTACAATATGACCTTTGTGTGCTAAAACCTCGGCAACAAAAAATGGTTCTAAAACACAAATTTTGGACCACATTGCACAATTTCAGTGTGGTGCAGTTTTACTTGGTCCAAAACCGAACCTCGGCGGAACGGTTGCGGTTTGGAATCAAACCGCACTGCTACATGCCTACATCTGTCATGATGATATCTAGTGATCAAATCGAATTGATGTTGGAGAGAATGCAAACGATGATGATGTACTAACTGATGGCATCAGAGGCAAAACAACAAACTTCCATTGTCTGGCAAACCCTTCTGTCACATGGCAACAACAATTATCTCTACAACAAACTTCCATTGTCCGACAAACCCTTCTGTCACATGGCAACACCAATTATCTCTTAGGAACAATGATGAGCCTCTGATCACAACGTATTGTCGTGGTATGTCAAATTGTAATTCTCAACATATGATGGAAATGACGACCCTTTATGGTTGTTGACATAGTGCAACACTATTTTTCACCAACCAAAGGATATTGATAATGAAATGAATTGTATTGGATGCATATTACCTTGTTGGAGCGGCCCAAATGTGGTTCGTTCATTTAGAGATGGAGAAGCCCCATATGACGTGGGAGGAATTTAAATAATTCTTCAATATGAGTTTCAACCACCCATTGGGGGCAACCTTTGGAAGAGTTGATCTTCTTGTAGAAAACATGTCCTATTGATGATTATTTTGAGAAGTTCCAAACTTTACTTGCTCTAGCCACAAATGTCGTGCCAGAAGTAGCAATTCTCATAGCCAGATTGCAAGAGTATTCAATTGGATTGTTCTTATGACAATCGATGAATGAATCTCATTTTGGTTACGAGTTGGCCCGAATTTGTTGTCTACACATTCAATTGAATCGTGCTAGTGACAAACGATGAATGATACCACTTCCTTGAAACAGTCCACTCGATCACTAGGTAAACTGTCCCATGGGAGGAAAGTCAGTCACTCCTGCAGGTACACCTACTTTCATCCTTCATCTCTCTCGCAGAGAAATGGTGAAGAGACGTGCCAAGTTTCTTTTTCCTGTACTTGTGATGTGGCTTATGCATCGGGATATTAGTGTGAGAAGTTATTGTGGTTGGAGGCTAACAATGAGGAAATTGAGGAAACCAAAATATGGGTGAACCAAAAATTTACTTGTATGTTATTACTAGGATTCAGAATGTGCAAAGGATGCAACTATGAGCAACAGTGGAAACCGCTCAATATTGGTGTTGGTTGATCCAGATAGCATACACAACTTCATAGAGGAGTTTGTAGTCCGTGCATTGACATTGAGAGTTCAGCTCAAAGAGAGAATACAAGTAGTAGTAGCAGATGGAAAGAGTTAACCAAGTCCTGACATATGTTAGGCTTTGCAGATAGAGGTAAATGGTGATTTATTTTGCATAAATTTTTATGCCATTCTCTTGGAGAGGGTTGGCGTGGTTCTTGGAGTTCAGTGGTTTTGTACCTTGGGAATGATCGTTTGGGATTTATATGGCATTCTCTTGGACCCACATTGTCACAATATGATTTCTTGGAGAAGCTATTGACAGACAACTCAATTTTTTAAGGGAACCAACCGACCTTTGTCCTCGGTGACCGCAAGACCATCATATCTTTCTTCTTTCAGATATTGGAGGTGTGCTATCATACTTCTATCCTTTCATTTAGAAGTACAAGATTGAGCGGCATTGGAATGAGATGATACATTAAGGGATTATTCGCTTTAGCTAGTCACCTTCCGTCTCTTCCGCTCTATTAGTGAAGAAGCAAGATCGTCCACCACGCTTTTTCGTGGACTACCAAGAGTTGAATGGTAAAATTATAAAGGTCAAATTTTCAATTCCAGTCGTGGACGAGCTCTTCGATGAATTGCATATAGATGCCAACAATTACGGGGAGAAGATGACATTTAGGGCCCATCACACACATTTTGAGTTTTTTGTTATGCTCTTTAGGTTGACCAACTCACCTTCTGTAACATCCGTTAATTGACAGAGAAATTTATTTAAAATTGTAGGGGAAAGTCGCGACGAATTTTGATCGAGGCGGCGCGTTGGCAAGGTATAATGTTACTTTTTCTTATGATAGTGTCCGTTAGTCAGTCAAGTGCGTAAATTATAGGATGTGACACATTTTGTTTCAGTGACGCGTGGGGTGAAAATGAGTTAATCATCAAAAGTATTAGAAATGAGTGCCAATAGCAAAATTTCCCCCTCTCCTGCGGTTAATAAGTAAAACCGCGGGAATTAGATCCCGCACTTTCATTCTCACGAGAAAACCGCAACCGACTTCATTTCCCTGTTCCGCATCCCGCACGCTGCGACGGACGAAGCCGACGCATCCCGCGGTGCCCTCCGCCGGCCAATACTCCTCCAGAGCGCCTCTCCGACCACTCCTCCCTGCTTTACGAGCACCGGTGGGCATTCCTTTTCCTTCCTTAGCCGTGGAAGTGTCAGATTCAACCCTAACCGGTGGAAGTGAACGTTTTGGTTTCGGTGAGTTCGATCTCTTCCTTTTTCTCGTTTTCTGCTTGGATTTCCTTTGATTTGGAAACTAATTTAACCTAGGTTTTCATTTTGATTGCCCTATCCTAGGTTTTGGTATTCGTAGTTCACCACGGATTTTGTGTGGAACGCGTTGGGAGCCTCAATCGCTATACTTAAAGGTAATAGCTGAAGTTTAACTCATGAATGTTGTAACCCTAGCTATATATATATTTTTCCATGGGATTATCGTAGAGGGGAAAATTCTGAAATTAGGGATACGGTAAATTGCAGGATTTTGGCGGGGTCGGGGCAGCGTTTTGAAGGTCCCCAGCAGTAGGATTACTTTTGAAAGAGAAAATGTCGTCGCGCCGAGTATACGAACGTCGCAACACCACTGTAAGAAAATCCTAATTCTTTTTAGTTAGACATATCAAGTAATTATATTTTATACGCATGAGTAGGTTTCGTACAACATCATAACCATGCATAGAAAAGTGTGGCAGTAGGAAAGTAATCGGGGAAACGCGTATGATAACGCCTTCTTCCTTAACCGCGTTAGTAAAGTCATGAACAGTTAGTTAAGTACGAAACTTCACACGTGTACGTAAGTTTGGAAATTGTCCAATTAAGGATGCGAAGATCCTTTCAAGTCGACTACGAGAAAGTCAAGAGTCGCTCAGTAGTACACCAGAAAAGATATCCCATGCAGAGTAGCGTCAGACCAAAAAGGTCAGTAGCACACCAGTCTTTTCGTGCTTGGTAGAGGCGCACTACCATCCTCATAGGGCATATGGTATCATATGAGTTACAGTGTTGAGAGTTGACTCCCCTTTGAGACAGTTAGTAGATTCGAGACCGTGTCCGCGTGGCACTAGAACAATTGAGTTCGTCAGATGGTCTCGGGTCGTCAGTTTCAGATTTTGCGCGTTAGGAGCTACTCTGCCTAGAGCCTTCCCAGTAAACGTGTAGGCTAGAAGCCACTTAGAACTCAAGTACATGCTTGACGTGAGACAATATACTAGTTAGTGAACGTCAGGAATTGGGCAGTTGAACGGAAAGTCAGGAATATGAAATTTTAGTGTGTTCAACAGGAAGTATAGGAAAAACATACATAACATATAGCATAAAATGTTTTCAGTGTACGAGACTAGTTTTAAAAGACATGCATGCATTCATATGTAAATCTATTTTAGTGTCACTAAGAGGAATTGTTTTTCTTTACTCTGACCCTTCGTGAGCAATGTTTTTCAGATGACCCAGATGAGAAACTACGTCTAGGATGAGCGTCATGGTGGTGTCAGTTTGTAGTACTTTTACCATTTCAGTTTACTCCATTTCAGCATGTACTTGTAGTTGTGGACATTGTAACTCATTAATATTTTATATATCTTGTATCAGACTTATTTTAATAGTTCAGATTTTCAGTTATTGCAAATCTCATTCTTGTTTAGTGGCTCTGTGAATCCAGACATTAGGTATGTGGTTAACCTTAGTTTAATTTTTACTTCCGCTGTAAGTATTAAATTTGTTTAGTTTGGACTTTTATTACCTGCTGCTACTAGTTTTAATACCGCTTCCTAGTTTTCTTTATATCGCTGACCCGGCCGGACGGCTGATTTCTGTAATACTGGGAAGGGGTGTTACAAATTGGTATCAAAGCGAGGTTTAGGATCCCTGGACCCTAGAAGGTTTTCACAGAGCCATAGTACTATGTAAGAGTAAACTCATGTCGGTAGAGTATTTTAAGTTGCGTTTAAGGCTTAGTTTTCGCAAGAGTACAAATATAGTTGTCAAGCCAGTTTTAGCAGATGCTTGATAAATAACAGATTTCTTATATATGTTCTATCAGACAACTCGAGTAAGTGAAGCAGGTGAATCTTCACGTCAGGACCCTATTCCTAACGCCACTATGGGAGATGCTGCAGTGCCACATGTACCACCAGTTCCAGCAGTTCCAGAGGGCACTGACATAGCGTCTCAGATTGCCAAGGCGGTTACTGTTGCCTTGATGGAGTTTCAGAGAGGACTGGTTGCAGGGTTTCCAGTTCCATTACCAGTACCAGCCCCTGCACCAGCTCCTGCCCCAGTGCCCGTGGAGATGACCCTGGAGCGTTATTTGAGAAATTTTAGAGAACTTCAGCCTTCAAACTACAATGGGGATGAGACCCCGATGGATACAGATGATTGGGTAGCAAACACCAGAGACCTGCTGGATGTTTTGGAGTGACCAAAGAATAAGAAGGTTCCTCTGACAGTTTTCCTCCTCCGAGGTGAGGCAAAGGTCTGGTGGGACAAGTACCGGGCGGATGATCCCGCAGGTAAATGGTTATGAAAATTCCTTTAATTTTTTTTGAAAGTGATATGTTCTCTTTTTAAATAGTATGACCATGTTTTTGGCCAGGTCGTACGCCAGACATGTTTACGTGGGGCGAATTTTCTAGAGCCCTTGCGAGTTGGTTCGTGCCTCCTTCCGCACGACGAGGTCTACAGGAGAGATACCTTAGGCTTTTCCAGGGGGACATGACTGTTGCTGAGTACGAGCGAGAGCTTACCCATCTGGCTCGATATGCGGGCGTAATGCAGGGAGACCAGACTGAGAAGTGCAGCCGCTTTGTGGATGGCTTACGTGACTCATTGAGACAGCCGCTGATGACTATGGTCAATGCTGATTACATGAGCTTAGTGGATACGGCTCGCAGGCTGGAGGCTGACCAGCAGAAGGTTCAAAAGCGAAGTAATTTCCGTGCAAAGCGATCTCAGGAATCGCATCAGTCGCAGCAGAGCAGGAATGATCAGGGGAAGAACTGGAACAAGAAGCAGAAGCCTGATGCGAGGAAGTATGGTTAATCTGGTGACAGGAGCAGAGACTACCCCCTTTGTCCCAAGTGTCAGCGTCGCCATCCAGGAGAGTGTTTGGCCAGCGCGGGCGTGTGTTACAAGTGTCGTCAACCTGGACACATAGCTCGTTTCTGTCAGGAAGGTGGTTCGAATCAGGTAATCAACCTTGTTGTATTTTGTACATTTAGAAATTTTCGGTAGATGACAAATGTATTTTGTTCCTGCAGTCGAAGTATGAGATTGGTGGCCCTAGCAGAGCAGACAAGGGCAAAGCGTTGATGATTACTGATGGAAGACCACAGCAGGGTCGAGATTTGGTGCAGCCCAGAGCGTATGTGCTTGGTCAGCAGGAGGCTAAGGAGCAGGAGGATGTAGTGACAGGTAAATGTTTACTTTGCCTGATAAGTTTATTTAACCCTCCGTAGTGACACTTTTTTCTTTTTGAAAATCATTCATGTAGGCATCCTTATGATTCGTAATTTACCCTCTAAGATTCTGTTTGATACGGGTGCCTCACACTCGTTTATCGCAGAATCTCTAGTGCGTAAGTTGAATTTAGAAGTATTCTCAGAGACTGTAGCGCTGGATGTTATGATGCCGAATGGATCCCTTCTGCAGACCAGAGATAGGTGCAGGGTACCGGTGCAGTTTGGTGACACCGAGATTATTGTGGAAGCTTTGCAGCTACCTATTGCAGGATTCGACCTGATTTTTGGAATGGACTGGCTTTCGGCAGTCAACGCCAGGATTGACTGTATGGCGAAGCAGATACAGTTTGATGACCCCAATCAGACTTCTTTTTCTTTTCAGGGCTTGAAGGAAGTCGTGAAAATGATCATATCTACAGTCCAAGCGAAAAGGTGCATCAGTAAGGGTTGTGAAACCTTCGTAGTACTGATGAATGCAGAGACTAAGGCTGTCTTGTCAGTGGTACCAGTGGTGCAGGAGTTCCCCGATGTTTTCCCGGAAGAGCTCCCTGGTGCCCCTCCAGATAGAGAGATTGAGTTCCCGATAGACTTGCAGCCTGGGGCTACACCGGTAGCCAAATCTCCCTATCGGATGGCTCCAAGGGAACTAGCAGAGTTGAAGAGTCAGTTGCAGGAGTTACTTGATTTGGGTTTTATACGCCCCAGCACTTCACCATGGAGTGCTCCAGTGCTTTTTGTGAAGAAGAAGGATGGTAGTCTGAGACTGTGCATAGACTACCGTGAGTTGAACAAGCTGACAGTAAAGAACAAGTACCCGATTCCCAGGATTGATGATTTGTTTGACCAGTTGGTGGGATCGAACACTTTCTCCAAGTTAGATCTGAGGTCAGGCTATCACCAGTTAAAGATTCGTGATTTGGATATTCAGAAGACGGCCTTCAGCACCAGATATGGACACTTCGAGTTCGTGGTCATGCCGTTTGGGCTGACCAATGCTCCTTCAGTATTTATGGACCTGATGAACAGGGTATTTCGGGAGTACTTGGATCGTTTTGTCATCGTCTTTATAGATGACATCTTGGTGTTTTCTAACAGTGCAGAAGATTATACAGCACATCTCAGGATTGTTTTGAGCACACTCAGAAAGAATCAGTTGTTTGCCAAGTTTTCAAAGTGCGAGTTTTGGCTTTCAGAGATTGCATTCTTAGGCCACATCATCAGTCAGAAAGGAGTTAGTGTTGATCCGAAGAAGATAGAGGCCATTAAGAATTGGCCAAGGCCGACAACCGTTTCAGAGGTTCGCAGCTTTTTGGGTCTTGCTGGTTACTACCGGAGATTCCTCAGAGATTTTTCGAAGATAGCCTTACCACTGACTTCCCTCACCAGGAAGGGAAAGGGCTTGGATTGGACAGTTGAGTGTGAGTTGGCTTTTGAGGACTTGAAGGGCAGGTTGATGACCGCACCGATTTTGAGTTTACCATCAGGGCCTGGCGGGTTTCAGATCTACAGCGATGCATCAGGTCAGGGTTTGGGATGTGTTCTCATGCAGCATGGAAAGGTCATAGCCTATGCCTCGAGACAATTAAAGGTGTATGAGAGGAACTATCCAGTGCATGACTTGGAGCTTGCAGCAGTCATACATGCCCTAAAGATTTGGAGGCACTATCTCTATGGTGTTCGTTGTGAGATCTTCACTGATCATAAGAGTCTTAAGTATATCTTTGATCAGCGAGAGCTCAATTTGAGGCAGCGCAGATGGTTAGAGTTTCTATCAGACTACGACGTAGACATTCAGTACCATCCAGGAAAGGCGAACGTTGTAGCTGATGCCCTTAGCCGTAGAGGTTCATGTTTCTTTCTCCTCACTCAGCAGGAGGAGTTAGTGCGAGAGCTGGAAAGACTGGATATTACCGTTGTGCCATGCAGTAGTTTTGGTTCTGTAAGGTTGAATTGGATGGAGATTACCTGCGATATCAAGGACAGAATCAGGACAGCTCTACCGTTGGATCCAAAGATGACAGAGATTTGGAGCTCAGTGCAGTCAGGACAGAAGGATGGATTCATTATTCAGGATGATTTATTGTTGTTTGATGGCAGGGTGTGTATCCCCGATGTTAATCACCTTCGCGAGGATATTTTATTTGGGGCACACAATTCCAGATACTCTATACATCCGGGTAGCACAAAGATGTATGCAGATCTCAAGAAGTTAGTCTGGTGGCCAGACTTGAAGAGAGATGTTGCAGATTACGTAGGGAAGTGTGAGACGTGCAAGTTGGTTAAGGCCGAGTGCCAGAGGCCTGGAGGCAAGTTGCAGCCACTTCCCATTCCTGAGTGGACATTCGAAGATATATCCATGGATTTCATTCATGGTTTGCCGAGATCGCAGAGTGGGAATGATTTCTTGTGGGTTATAGTTGATCGACTTTCTAAGGTCGCCCATTTCATTCCTCTTAGAAAGGCGGATCAAGGTCCGAAGCTGACACAGTTATATTTGGACCAGATAGTTCGGCTTCACAGTGTTCCCAGAACTATAGTTTCAGACCGAGACGACAGATTCACCTCCAGGGAGTGGTGTTACGTACATGAGCGGTTGGGTACCAGGTTACATTTCAGCACCGCATTCCATACCCAGACAGATGGACAGACTGAGCGCACAAATAGGACTTTGAAGGATTTGCTACGGATGTGCATTTTGGATTTTGGAGGAAAGTGGGAGAAATATGTTACACTAGTGGAGTTCTCCTACAACAACAGTTTTCAGACAAGTATTGGGATGGCACCGTTCGAGGCCCTCTATGACAGACGTTGTCGGACACCGTTATGTTGGGCTGAAAGTGAAGAGCGATCCACAATGAGGGAGTCATGAATTGATAAGACCACTGATAGGATCAAGCTTATTCAGGAGCGTATGAAGACAGCTCAGGATCGCCAGACCAAGTATCATGATCAGAAGCACATGTCAGTAGAGTTCAGTGTTGGAGACTATGTTTATCTGAAGGTCAGACCAGTCAGAGGAGTTTCTAGAATAAAGCAGATGAAAAAGCTGAGCCCCAGATTCGTTGGTCCTTTTGAGGTGCTGGAAAGAATTGGTGAGGTTGCTTACAGATTGGCCTTACCTGAGGAAATGAGTGGTGTACATGATGTATTTCACGTCTCTTATCTGAGGAGAGCAGTCAGAGATTCCAGTCAGATCATAAGTACCGAGGAAGCACCAATTGAGACAGATTTTAGTATTGGGGTTAGACCAGTCAGAATAGTGGATTCAAGGATACAGAAGCTCAGAAATAGAGAGATTCGCATGGTCAAAGTCCTTTGGATGAACTGTGGCAGACCAGAGTATACTTGGGAGCGAGAGGATGAACTTCAGAGCAATGCAGACTACTCTTTTCTCTTCGATTCAGGTATGATTACAATTTTCGAGGACAAAAATTTTGTAGGAGGGGAGATTTGTAACATCCGTTAATTGACAGGGAAATTTATTTAAAATTGTAGGGGAAAGTCGCGACGAATTTTGATCGAGGCGGCGCGTTGGCAAGGTATAATGTTACTTTTTCTTATGATAGTGTCCGCTAGTCAGTCAAGTGCGTAAATTATAGGATGTGACGCATTTTGTTTCAGTGACGCGTGGGGTGAAAATGAGTTAATCATCAAAAGTATTAGAAATGAGTGCCAATAGCAAAATTTCCCCCCTCTCTTGCGGTTAATAAGTAAAACCGCAGGAATTAGATCCCGCACTTTCATTCTCACGGGAAAACCGCAGCCGACTTCATTTCCCTGTTCCGCATCCCGCACGCTGCGACGGACGAAGCCGACGCATCCCGCGGTGCCCTCCGCCGGCCAATACTCCTCCAGAGCGCCTCTCCGACCACTCCTCCCTCCTCTACGAGCACCGGTGGGCATTCCTTTTCCTTCCTTAGCCGTGGAAGTGCCGGATTCAACCCTAACCGGTGGAAGTGAATGTTTTGATTTCAGTGAGTTCGATCTCTTCCTTTTTCTCGTTTTCTGCTTGGATTTCCTTTGATTTGGAAACTAATTTAACATAGGTTTTCGTTTTGATTGCCCTATCCTAGGTTTTGGTATTCGTAGTTCACCACGGATTTTGTGTGGAACGCGTTGGGAGCCTCAATCGCTATACTTAAAGGTAATAGCTGAAGTTTAACTCATGAATGTTGTAACCCTAGCTATATATATATTTTTTCATGAGATTATCGTAGAGGGGAAAATTCTGAAATTAGGGATACGGTAAATTGCAGGATTTTGGCGGGGTCGGGGCAGCGTTTTGAAGGTCCCCAGCAGTATGATTACTTTTGAAAGAGAAAATATCGCCGCGCCGAGTATACGAACGTCACAGCACCACTGTAAGGAAATCCTAATTCTTTTTAGTTAGACATATCAAGTAATTATATTTTATACGCATGAGTAGGTTTCGTACAACATCATAACCATGCATAGAAAAGTGTGGCAGTAGGAAAGTAATCGGGGAAACGCGTATGATAACGCCTTCTTCCTTAACCGCGTTAGTAAAGTCATGAACAGTTAGTTAAGTACGAAACTTCACACGTGTACGTAAGTTTGGAAATTGTCCAATTAAGGATGCGAAGATCCTTTCAAGTCGACTACGAGAAAGTCAAGGGTCGCTCAGTAGTACACCAGAAAAGATATCCCATGCAGAGTAGCGTCAGACCAAAAAGGTCATTAGCACACCAGTCTTTTCGTGCTTGGTAGAGGCGCACTACCATCCTCATAAGACATATGGTATCCTATGAGTTACAGTCTTGGGAGTTGACTCCCTTTTGAGACAGTTAGTAGATTCGAGACCGTGTCCGCGTGGCACTAGAACAATTGAGTTCGTCAGATGGTCTCGGGTCGTCAGTTTCAGATTTTGCGCGTTAGGAGCTACTCTGCCTAGAGCCTTCCCAGTAAACGTGTAGGCTAGAAGCCACTTAACTCAAGTACAGGCTTGACGTGAGATAGTATACTAGTTAGTGAACGTCAGGAATTGGGTAGTTGAACGGAAAGTCAGGAATATGAAATTTTAGTGTGTTCACCAGGAAGTATAGGAAAAACATGCATAACATATAACATAAAATGTTTTCAGTGCACGAGACTAGTTTTAAAAGACATGCATGCATTCATATGTAAATCTATTTTAGTGTCACTAAGGGGAATTGTTTTTCTTTACTCTGACCCTTCGTGGGCAATATTTTTCAGGTGACCCAGGTGAGAAACTACGTCTAGGATGAACGTCATGGTGGTGTCAGTTTGTAGTACTTTTACCATTTCAGTTTACTCCATTTCAGTATGTACTTGTAGTTGTGGACAGTGTAACTCATTAATATTTTATATATCTTGTATCAGACTTATTTTAATAGTTCAGATTTTCAGTTATTGCAAATCTCATTCTTGTTTAGTGGCTTTGTGAATTCAGACATCAGGTATGTGGTTAACCTTAGTTTAATTTTTACTTACGCTGTAAGTATTAAATTTGTTTAGTTTGGACTTTTATTACCTGCTGCTACTAGTTTTAATACCGCTTCCTAGTTTTCTTTATATCGCTGACCCGGCCGGACGGCTGATTTCTGTAATACTGGGAAGGGGTGTTACACCTTCCACATGACATGCACTTATGAATGAGGTACTCCATCCTTTTCTTTGCAAATTTGTCTTGGTATTTTTCGACAATATATTGATGTACAACACAAGTGCTTTTCACATCTCCATCATGTTCGAAATAATGCGGAGGCATAACTTGTTTTTGAATAAATGAAAATGCTCCTTTGGAGAGGTTCAAATGGTTTATTTGGGACATATAGTGCATGCTCCCATGTTTCAGCTGATCAATGGAAGTTGGAGGTTGTGGTCGGTTGGCCCCAACCGTAATGTACTGAGGCTGTGTGGATTTTGCAGATTGTTGTGTTATTATCTTTGATGCCTCGAGTTAGAGAATCATAGTCATCCTACAACAACGAGGAATTGTAGTAATTTTATTTAGCCGTAAGCTTTAGTCCGCCACATGAAGTTGCCCACTTACAAGCGAGAATTGATTGGATTGGTGAAGACAGTTTAACATTGGAGGCCATACTCGAGGGACGACGATTTATCATTCGGATTGATCATTCTAGTTTAAAGTTTTTTTTGGAATAAAAGATTATTACTTCGCTACAATAACATTGTATTTGCATCTTTTTGGATTCGACTTTATAGTTGAATATTGTTAGAAGAAAATCATGTAAATGCCCAAATAAAGACACATAGTAGGCCCTCTTCCTCTTTATGTTTTAGTCTCACATCTTGAATGAGAACTCTTCTCACCCTTTCTCCTCCTATATAAGTGTACACATACTTGTATTTAGTGTGATTTTATGGATTAATAAAATTTCAAGTTATTTTTCCAAGAGCTCTGGACATTTCTCTACATGGTATCAGAGCTATCGGTCCCGCGCAAGTTCTCCACGCTCAGCTCTGGGCGGATAACATTCTGCTAACCGCGCCTTTATTTTCTCTATCCTCAACCGCATCTGCGGCCTGCGCTTCAAGCTCAGGTGGTCTCCGTTCTTCTATCCGCAATCGCATCTGCGGTCTGCGCTTCCTGTGGATCCACCTCATTTCTGCTCCTCGTGTGCTTTTATAACTTTTCTCCTCTCTTCCATGGGTCCCACTCTTTTTGTGCACCCGCGGTCTGCTTGGCGTTCTGTCCGCCATTTCTATCTGCTTCTTGCGGTCTGTTGATATCCGTGCTTTCTTGTGGTCTGCTGATATCCGCGCTTTCCTGCGGTCTGCATCATCATCGCTCGTTGTTTTACCCACCACGACCTTCCTCTTAGGTCACAGTCTGCCTCGAAGTTCTGCCTGCTTCCCGGTTTGCTCCTTCTCTGCTGCCCTACCAGCAAGATTGATTCTTTGCTAGTCGCGGATTGCTTGGTTTTCTTGCAGTTTACTCGGTGCCCGATTGATTATTACGGATTGTTTCTGTCCGCAATTTTCTGTTCTCACAGTTTATTGTATTCAGTGTTGCACTTGTTTTTTGATCATATCTTTAGGTTACATAGGCTTCCCAAGGCGTTCTCTCCCTACTGTAATGTAATGTTTACGAGTCATTTTTGTCCGTATCTATTCAAGATGTGCTTGATTAAATTGACATTTTCTTCTTCTCATCGTATGTTGTTTGATGGGCGGACAAATATTGTTAACAAAATCATCAAGAGGTATTGAAGATGTTTTGTTGGAGATATCCCGATCCATGAATTGGATGGTTGCGTGGACAGTATTGTTGCAATATTTCTTGTCACTATTCACTCCAGATGACACTTTTGAGGTGATATATGGCCAATATCACCCCAACCCCTGCACATCATTCCTTATACCAAGATTGGCGTGGATTAAGCAGTGCATAATTGAGTTGAGTTGTTATTGATGGAAAGAGAACAACTACATGCCTAAAAGTGGATGAGGAAATCACAATTGAGTTTGAAGTAGGCACATGAGTTTGGTTGAAGTTGAGGCCGAATTGTCAAATGACACTAGTTATTCTTCTCAATTTCAAATTGTCACAATGATACTATGGGACGTTTCAAGCGATCAAATAAGTTGGCTTAATGGGTTGTTATTTACTGCTATCAGTGACGACAAAGTCCACGACGCATTCTGTGTTACTTCTGGAGAAATTTATTTGTGAATCTCCCTCTACCGTACTTCCACCTCTAATGGAGGGAAGAATTGTGCCAAAGATGGTGAAAACTCATCTTCATCAAGAAGTTTGTGAGTGTTGATTCAACACGAAGGGAAAAATGATAAAAGAAACTTGGGAATCACTTGACGAGCTTAAGGAAGCATACCCCAACTTTGAGCTTAAGGAAAATTCTTTTTAAAGGAGGGGAGTGATGTTATGAACTCATTTGTGGGATGGGCGTACTTGGAGACGAAAAACACCGTTTGACCTTCAGTGGGGATCAACGTCTTATTTTAATTGTTTTAATTGAATAAAATGTTGTTTTATTTCTCTTAGCTTCAGGTTGAACTCAACCGACATTGGTTTTATTTTTTTATTGTTGGTTCAACACTTTGTATTTCCAATTTGCTCCAAGGCATGATCGAGAATTTGGAAGTTTGAATTATCTCAAGATTTCAGGGCACTCTCTTTCTTCTCTTTCTCGATTTATATTGCCTGTTACGGGGGGTCATGCCACTTGGCACCCCGACATCGGGAGGCAACCAGGCAACCTCGGGGGCCCACAGCTGGTTCCATTGCCCCACCAACCACTGACCCTCATCAGACCCGGAGACCATAATAGGTCCTTCAGACCGCACACCCCAACCCATCTCCGCGCCCCGTATAAGCGCAGCGGGGTGTTGAGGCTGGGGCTCGATCCTCGGACCTTCTTGATAAGAGGCCTTAACCACGACCCTCATCACCAACTGCACCCCAACCTCAACACCCCGCCCCGCTTATACTGAGCGCGAAGATGGGTTGGGATGTGCGGTCTGCAGGACCTGTTACGGTCTCCGGGTCGGATGAGGACCAATGGTTGGTGGGACAGCGGAACCAGTCGTGGACCCCCACCTGGTTGCCTCCTGATGCCGGGGTGCCCGAGTGGCATGACCCCCGTTGGCCCTCTTCCTTGTAGTGCACTACCTTCTAAGCCACTGCTGCCGTGCTTTCTCAATCTATCTTGATACCCCACTTAGGAAGCCTAAAAAAATCCACAAATCCACTCCACCGCAGGTTGGCCTTGAGGATCAAGGCGACACCCGACCCAAATCCCCAACCAGCACAATCACTCCTCGCCGTGTGACTCGATCTTTTGCCCGGCCCGGTATCATCTAATTGAAAGAACGTTACTTCCTGTAATATGTTGCTAAATTTTGAAGGCTTTTTTCTTTGCACCGTTGCTGGTACATCAAACATGCAAATATGCAATTATAGCTATAACCAGAAAATGACAATCTATTTTTCTTTGAATTTGTAAATAAGAAGGAAAAGCTTTGCCACAAGTTATTTGAAAAAGATTCTGTCCTAAATAGTTGATGAAATTTTTGTTTCCTTTATTTCAGTTTCTCTAATAGAAGGTGATGTCAGTTGTCTTTTTTGAAAAACTCTTGGACAAAATTGACTTTAAGGAACACTTAACCTATTTCTGTTTGTTAATATACTTTTTGAGGTTGGTTAGTCATTAATTTAAAGTTAATTCTCATGTAAGACAAATTTGGGTAACAGTGTGGTCATAGATAGAGTTGTCAAGTTTGCTTACGATCTTTAGCTAATGTCTTCTGCAGGTTTCAACAGGTTGCATTCAGTTTTAATGGCGGGAAAGACTCAACTGTAATTTCCTCTTATATGAGTATTTTCATATTTCTGATGTACTGATGAGATTTAAGTACATGAACTTAATTACTGACCGTGATGCGGGGCTGCAGGTTTTACTCCATTTACTTCGCGCTGGATATTTTTTGTATCAGAAGGAAATGGGTAGTTTCAATGGAAACATGGATTCGGTGCTGAAGTGTCCAATAAGAACTATCTACTTTGAGACCACCAGTACTTTTCCTGAAATTAACTCATTCACTCATGAGACAGCTGCTTCGTGAGAATTCTTTTTCCATCTAATCGATTGTATTGCAACTCCAATTAATGTAATGACTCCACTACAAGTAATTCAATTCACAAAATTGCTTTCTCAATTGGCTTGTTTCATCAATCATATCTGGCAGTTATGATTTGCAACTAGACATTATTCGCCTTGATTTCAAGTCTGGTCTAGTGGCTTTATTAAAGGAAAAGACCACAGAAGCTATTTTCCTGGGTACCCGAATTGGTGATCCAAATGCAGTATGACATTCTCTCTTTTACCGCAGTGTATTCAAATATATTCTGTTCCTTGCAATGTGGGATACTTATTTCGTAAAGTATATTCTTAAGATTGCCGTGTAGTTTATGAAGCTTGCTGCACATGCAGGTTGGCCAAGAACAATTTTCTCCAAGTTCAGATGGATGGCCTCCTTTTATGAGGGTGAATCCCATCCTTGATTGGTCATACAGGTTTTCATTGGTCATTATCCATATCTTTGTTTCTGCTAGTTTATTTTCTTCTTATTCCAATACCCAACATAATTATTATTCTCTCTGAATTTATCTCTCTCATGTTCTTCCTCTACAGGGATGTGTGGGCTTTCATTCTAACCTGTAAAGTTCCTTACTGTATTCTATATGATAAAGGGTAAAATGTTCTGTATGTTCACTGGTTTTGACTATAGTTTTTCTATTTGTTTTATTTCTGTACTTCTCTACCAGTTTTCAGTGCAACTAGCAAACATTAAATTGTTGCTTGTAGAATTATGGAAACAGAAGTATATCCAATTAAATTACTAAATAAAAATATATATGAATTTTACTGCAAAATATAGTAACTTAAACTCTAAAAAATCACTTATACAATATAAATTCACCAGTTAATGGGGAAATTAGTTAGTAATTTATTGATTTTAATATAAAATAGTGGATCTTATGATGTTTATCTGCACGCATTATAAAAAAAAACTAAAACTGATTCAATCATTCCAAATAGTAACTCTATAGCTCTATTTCTATTTGTATAAATTTGTATAATTGTATTAGTATAAATAGTATTTGTTAATTATAATATCATTCTTTTATGCCGGTCCCAAGCTTGGATGAAAAATGGTGAGAGTTGTGTTAGGTTGATGACCAACGTAAAATTTAGTCACTCTGGTTCATTTGAGAAATTGTGTAAAATTTAGGTTATTCCCCCCAAGGAGCGCAACGGATGTGTTAACCCAGAAATCGGCGATCCTTCCCAAGGTGGCCAGCTGGCTCGTCGTGACCCTTAGATTGTCCCTTTCGATCGCGATGGGTCCCAGCGTAGGCGGACAGTCTTCCCTATCCGCCTAGGTCTCCTAGCAACCGCGTGCCCTGCGGGACGGCGGGCTATTCCCATGGCTCACCCTCGCGGGACATGCGGTTAGATCCGCTAATCATGTAGTGCTTTTCCTTGCAGGAGTCCGCCAACAGCATTGCCAGGAGCGGCCTCCTATTTCGCCCAAGGGGCGGTGGTCTCCTGCCGCCGTCCGCCGAGGACGCCCGCCAGGGGCGACCTCCCTGCTGCCCGAGGGGCGGCGGCCTCCTGCCGCCGTCCGCCGAGGCCGCCCACCCCGGGCGGCCTCTGCCCGCCAGCCGGGCGGACTCCACCCGGAGTCCGCCCAGGCCGCCCGCTAGGGGGCGGCCCCGGCTCCCGCCGGGCGGACTCCACCCGGAGTCCGCCCAGGCCGCCCGCTAGGGGGCGGCCCCGGCTCCTGCCGGGCGGACTCCCCCTGGAGTCCGCCCAGGCCGCCCGCTAGGGGGCGGCCCCGGCTCCAGCCGGGCGGACTCCCCCTGGAGTCCGCCCAGGCCGCCCGCTAGGGGGCAGCCCCGGCTCCAGCCGGGCGGACTCCCCCCGGAGTCCGCCCAGGCCGCCCGCTAGGGGGCGGCCCCGGCTCCTGCCGGGCGGACTCCCCCTGGAGTCCGCCCAGGCCGCCCGCTAGGGGGCGGCCCCGGCTCCTGCCGGGCGGACTCCCCCCGGAGTCCGCCCAGGCCGCCCGCTAGGGGGCGGCCCCGGCTCCTGCCGGGCGGACTCCCCCTGGAGTCCGCCCAGGCCGCCCGCTAGGGGGCGGCCCCGGCTCCAGCCGGGCGGACTCCCCCTGGAGTCCGCCCAGGCCGCCCGCTAGGGGGCGGCCCCGGCTCCAGCCGGGCGGACTCCCCCCGGAGTCCGCCCAGGCCGCCCGCTAGGGGGCGGCCCCGGCTCCTGCCGGGCGGACTCCCCCCGGAGTCCGCCCAGGCCGCCCGCTAGGGGGCGGCCCCGGCTCCTGCCGGGCGGACTCCCCCCGGAGTCCGCTCAGGCCGCCCGCTAGGGGGCGGCCCCGGCTCCAGCCGGGCGGACTCCCCCCGGAGTCCGCCCAGGCCGCCCGCTAGGGGGCGGCCCCGGCTCCTGCCGGGCGGACTCCCCCCGGAGTCCGCCCAGGCCGCCCGCTAGGGGGCGGCCCCGGCTCCAGCCGGGCGGACTCCCCCCGGAGTCCGCCCAGGCCGCCCGCTAGTGGGCGGCCCCGGCTCCCGCCGGGCGGACTCCACCCGGAGTCCGCCCAGGCCGCCCGCTAGGGGGCGGCCCCGGCGCCCTGCCGGGCGGACTCCACCCTGGAGTCCGCCCAGGCCGCCCGCTAGGGGGCGGCCTCCGGCCTGCCGGGCGGACTCCTCCCGGAGTCCGCCCAGGTCGCCCGCTAGGGGGCGACCTCCAATTCTCTGCAGGTGGGTCCTTCCGACTGCTTCATCGCTCGACAGTGGCGGACGCAAAATCTCTGTCCTCGGAGTCCGCGCAGGTCGTCATGCTGATGTCACTGGGCCCCGCTTCTAGAAGAACTTCCCTGGGCCTATAAATAGCCCATGGTGCCTCTCATTCTGCACGGTTGAAGGATCCTGCAAGTCCTGCCAGCAAGCCCTGCGGACTCCGTTTTCCAGTACGCGCAGTCCGTCGTCACCTCCTCCAGCAAGCTCAGCGGACTCAGTTTCCTGTCCGCGCAGTTCTCTACAGCTCTTCAGCAGCTTGCCAGCAGACTCTGCAGACTCAGTTTCCCAGTCCTCCAGCTTGCCAGCAGACTCTTTTACTTAGTCTCTGGCAGCTTCTCCTCTGCTTTCTGGCACTTTCTTCTCTCTTAGCCGCCAGCTTCTCCTTGTACTCTTTAAGTGATTTTGTTGTAAAGGTGTACTTGTAAGCTTGTAATCTCTAGCTATTAATCAAAGAAAAGCCCGTCGCAGGAGTGGCATTTAGGCCGCGGCGGGCGAAGTGTGTTGTTGCCGCTGCTAGCGGCCCCCTCTTCTCTCCTCTGCTCAGCAAGCCTTGCTCCTCTGCTCAGCAAGCCTTGCTCCTCTGCTCAGCAAGTCTTGCTCCTCTGCTCAGCAGACTTCTTCTCAGTTCAGCTCTTCTCGGCAACCAACCTGCAAGCACAACCGTCACATTAGCCGTCTGCTCGACAGCTCCTGGTCAACCTCCTTCCCCTCTCTTGATCAACCCGCTCTGTTGATCAAGCTTCTCTCCTCTATCCCCGCAACCCTCTTTGACAAGCCGTTTGCTCCACTCTCGAGCACTCAGAGGCTTCCTTCCTTTCCTCCTCTCCTCCTCTCCTAGCTTGTGAGACCGAACACCCCCTCCGTGTTAGCTGGCTGGTGCCCCGCGACGTTTTCGCGCATCAACAGTTAACACGCGACCTTCAGATCCGGTCAGACGGTGAACAACGACAGTTAGCCATGTCAGATCAATCAGCCGAGAACTTTGCTCCAAGTCCCAGTGAAGATCCTCTCTGGGAAGCCTTTGAGCAGTCGCGCCGTGAGAATGCTCAACAGTTCCAAGCAATCAACCAAGTCCTTGCTGCGATCACTCAGCGATTAGACTCTCGTCCAGCAACTGCTCCAGCTGCTCCAGCTGCTCCAATCAACCCAACGCCAACATCAGAGCATAAGCAAGCTTATTCTCAAGCCTGTCCTCCGTTCTATCCGCCTTACACCCCGACCTTCCCGCAAGGTCCTGCTGCTCCTTTGCGAACTCAAGATGAAGAGTTTGCCGCTCGCCAAAACTTCTTCCGGCAAGCTGCCCGGGGAAGTCCTGCTAGATTTCTCAACTTTCAAGGAAGTCATCCTTGCCCCCCAGCTCCTGCCTCTGCTCCCCCTGCAGCAACCTTTCCTTTCTACCCCCCTGCTTCTTTTGCAGCTGCAGCCTATGCTCCCTTTGATCCCTATGCTGTGGGAGAGCAGGAAGAGCCGTCGCCCTTTATCGAGAGCGTTCGCCTTGAACCTACTCCAGCAAACTTCAGAGAGCCTCGACTGCCAATCTATACAGGAGAGACTGATCCGGTCAAGCATCTTCAAGCCTTTGAATCAGCCGTTGCTCTCAAGACTCTGTCAGATGCAACCAAGTGCAAGCTCCTTGTGACAACCTTTGATGGGCAAGTGAGGGATTGGTTCTATGGCCTCCGTCCCCACTCCATCTCTTCCTTCCTTGATCTTCGTAGAGAATTCCTTCTCAGATTCTCTACCTCCTCCAAGAGAAAGGGTGGTCCTGAAGCCCTCTTTGAGATCAGACAGCGCAGTGATGAAACTTGGTCTCAATTTGTTGATCGATTCCAGAGAGAGATTCTGGACATCGAAATCGTTGATCAAGAAATGTACCGAGTGGCTCTTATCCACGGTCTTCGTGAAGGGCCTCTCAAGTTTGAAGCTAATGTCCGTGCTCCAAGGACATACCAAGAGCTGATTGCTCTAGCCAACTCATACATCCGAGGCGAGAAGAGCAATCCAGGCTTCGTCTCCAAGCTCGTATCAGAGAAAGATCCGTTTCGCAAGCAGCCTCCAAGGTCTCCTTGCAATCGTTTCCCAACCTACTCAAGGAAGGATAGAAGGCTTCATCGCCAGCGATACTCCTTCCCGAGCCGTGATGCTCAAGATCCATTGCTACCGCTAGCTCCCTCTCAAACAGCAACTGTTCAACAAGAGCAAGACGATGACTTGCATGAGTCGGATCTCGACGACGTCGTGCAAGAGGTAGTGCAGATCATGAAAGATATGGTCAACTACAAGAAGCCCTATCGGCCGACCGATCAGAGGTCTAGAAGCTCAGAGCCTTATTGCGAATTCCACAAAGAGCCAGGCCATCGAACAGAAAACTGCCGAGCATTCCGTCAGCTTGTGCAAAGGATGCTCCGGCAGGGCAAGATGCATGACTTGCTCCCTAAAGAAGATCGCCCTGACCCATCAACGTCAAAGGGCAAAGAAAGTTCAGATGTTCCTTGCTCCTCAAGAGGGGTGAGCCAGGTCGAAGATTATCCTCTCCTCGTTGTCAACCAAGAAGTCGAATGCTTCGATGCCAATGACGAGGGTATACTGGGAAGGCTATTCTAAACTAGCAAGGACTTCACAGTCCTCCAAAGCGATGGGCTTCACAGTCCTCCAGAGCTCCTTACAACCTACAGGGGTTATCTCAACCCTTACTCCCTCTTTCAAACATTTTTCATTACAACACTTCTCAGTGTTTTCCTGCTTTTCTGCAAAGCTTTATTCAGAGATCCTGTACTGACACAGTTCCCTTTTTGTTGCCTCTCTCTCACTCTCTCTGGATCAATACGCCAATGAGATTTCGCCAAGTCTGAAACGTTCCCTCCGTAGTTTGTTCTCGCACTACCGCTTCGACCACATATGGCGGGAGTATACCCATGTGTGTAGTGGGAGCAGTTCATCTACGATTATGGGCTTCAGGCTTAGGATCCTAGCCAGCATCTTACACAGAGTGTGTGCTAGGGGAGCCCCATGTGTTAGCTCTGCTGTGCGTCTTATAGGAAACACTACGGTTAGGATGATCTTCGCTGGACAAGCAATGACAATCAAGCGTAGCCTTGTCTCTTTGATCAGCCTTCAACTGTGGTGGCCGAATAACTCTCTCCGGTATCCTCGATCCATGCCTCTCGGGTTCTCACAACTCCACTGATCAATACACAGACAATATAGGCCTCTTGGCGCAACCTGTCTCCTTGATCAGTGATGCTTGTGCCCAGGGCAAGAGAGCAGAGTCTCTAGCGATCCTTCTCAGGATCTTCCTTGTTTCTAGCGATCCTTCTCAGGATCTTCCTTGCTTCCAGCGGTCCTTCTCAGGACCTTCCCTTGCTTTGTGCCCTCCTTGAGGATGCGCGGCCAGCCCGCTTTGAGCAGGACCATACTCGGAATGACTTTCTCAGGCCAGTGATGCATAAGGCCCACGGGGAACACCTGTGGCAGCATTCAACCTTCTTTAGTCATTCCGAACATGGACCTCTTTTTCCTTTCCCGCTTCGAGCAGGACCATACTCGGAATGATTTTTTCGGGCAAGTGATGCATAAGGCCCACGGGGAACACCTGTGGCAGCATTCAACCCTCTGTAGTCATTCCGAACATGGACCTCTTTTTTCCTTTTTCCCCCCTCCTTGAGGATGCGCGGCCAGCCCGCTTTGAGTAGGACTATACTCGGGATGATCTTTCGGGCAAGTGATGCATAAGGCCCACGGGGAACACCTGTGGCAGCATTCAACCCACTTTAATCATTCCGGGTGTAGACCTCCTTTTCTCTCTTGCCTTCTTTCACAGGTAAACAGGTTAATCCGACCTACCAAAAGGATTTCCAGCAATCACTTTGCTCATGCTCATCCTATATGAATTGCTTATTCAAAGCTCTATCGGATGATGACTCGCACTCTGCTCATATAAGCTCTATTGCTCTCATCTCCTCTACATTATTTGCTCAAGTGCTATCAGCCATGCTATTATTATCCAGTCATATCTGTCAGCAGTCAACACTCAGTTTATTGATCTGGATTTCATAATAGTATTCATCAGACATTCTTCTTGCTAATTGGTCATATCGGCCTTATCTTATCAACAGTTATCTTGTCAACAGTTAACAGTCTACAGTTAACACTTGCAAGCCTTCTCTTCACAGGTACTTGCAAGTTATTTTCATATCTCAATTGATTCCTAACTTCTCTTCTTGCAGAGATTAGCAAACACCTGCAAGCCTCATCCAGGTACTTGCAGCTTGTTTTTATATACGATACCTGCTCTTAACTCTCTTCTTGCAGAGATCCTCAAACCCTTGCAAGTTTCTTCACAGGTACTTGCAAGTTACTCTCATATGTTGTGCATGCTCCTAACTCTTCTTTTGCAGAAACCAGCAAAGACTTGCAGGTCCCTTCCAGGTACTTGCAAGTTGTTACGCCTTTCCGTTTTCCTCACTTTTGTTTTGCAGAACACTTACAGAAGACACGCCTTCTTCGTTTTGCAAAAAACAAATTCAGGTACACACTCGATGTGCCACCCCTACATGCTTACCCTAACTTTCCTTTTGCAGGAAAATAGACAAGAAGCACCAAGCTTGTGAGGAGAGTCTTCAGGTCCTGTCTCTCCTTGCTCCTCTTCTCCCGTTGGGGTGGATCACGATTTTCGTGGGTCTCCAACTTTTTCGAAGTTCTTTTCGGAACTTAAAAAAGTGCGGGGATTATGTTAACCCAGAAATCGGCGATCCTTCCCAAGGTGGCCAGCTGGCTCGTCGTGACCCTTAGATTGTCCCTTTCGATCGCGATGGGTCCCAGCGTAAGCGGACAGTCTTCCCTATCCGCCTAGGTCTCCTAGCAACCGCGTGCCCTGCGGGACGGCGGGCTATTCCCATGGCTCACCCTCGCGGGACATGCGGTTAGATCCGCTAATCATGTAGTGCTTTTCCTTGCAGGAGTCCGCCAACAGCATTGCCAGGAGCGGCCTCCTATTTCGCCCAAGGGGCGGTGGTCTCCTGCCGCCGTCCGCCGAGGACGCCCGCCAGGGGCGACCTCCCTGCTGCCCGAGGGGCGGCGGCCTCCTGCCGCCGTCCGCCGAGGCCGCCCACCCCGGGCGGCCTCTGCCCGCCAGCCGGGCGGACTCCACCCGGAGTCCGCCCAGGCCGCCCGCTAGGGGGCGGCCCCGGCTCCCGCCGGGCGGACTCCACCCGGAGTCCGCCCAGGCCGCCCGCTAGGGGGCGGCCCCGGCTCCTGCCGGGCGGACTCCCCCTGGAGTCCGCCCAGGCCGCCCGCTAGGGGGCGGCCCCGGCTCCAGCCGGGCGGACTCCCCCTGGAGTCCGCCCAGGCCGCCCGCTAGGGGGCAGCCCCGGCTCCAGCCGGGCGGACTCCCCCCGGAGTCCGCCCAGGCCGCCCGCTAGGGGGCGGCCCCGGCTCCTGCCGGGCGGACTCCCCCTGGAGTCCGCCCAGGCCGCCCGCTAGGGGGCGGCCCCGGCTCCTGCCGGGCGGACTCCCCCCGGAGTCCGCCCAGGCCGCCCGCTAGGGGGCGGCCCCGGCTCCTGCCGGGCGGACTCCCCCTGGAGTCCGCCCAGGCCGCCCGCTAGGGGGCGGCCCCGGCTCCAGCCGGGCGGACTCCCCCTGGAGTCCGCCCAGGCCGCCCGCTAGGGGGCGGCCCCGGCTCCAGCCGGGCGGACTCCCCCCGGAGTCCGCCCAGGCCGCCCGCTAGGGGGCGGCCCCGGCTCCTGCCGGGCGGACTCCCCCCGGAGTCCGCCCAGGCCGCCCGCTAGGGGGCGGCCCCGGCTCCTGCCGGGCGGACTCCCCCCGGAGTCCGCCCAGGCCGCCCGCTAGGGGGCGACCCCAGCTCCAGCCGGGCGGACTCCCCCCGGAGTCCGCCCAGGCCGCCCGCTAGGGGGCGGCCCCGGCTCCTGCCGGGCGGACTCCCCCCGGAGTCTGCCCAGGCCGCCCGCTAGGGGGCGGCCCCGGCTCCAGCCGGGCGGACTCCCCCCGGAGTCCGCCCAGGCCGCCCGCTAGGGGGCGGCCCCGGCTCCCGCCGGGCGGACTCCACCCGGAGTCCGCCCAGGCCGCCCGCTAGGGGGCGGCCCCGGCGCCCTGCCGGGCGGACTCCACCCTGGAGTCCGCCCTGGCCGCCCGCTAGGGGGCGGCCTCCGGCCTGCCGGGCGGACTCCTCCCGGAGTCCGCCCAGGTCGCCCGCTAGGGGGCGACCTCCAATTCTCTGCAGGTGGGTCCTTCCGACTGCTTCATCGCTCGACAGTGGCGGACGCAAAATCTCTGTCCTCGGAGTCCGCGCAGGTCGTCATGCTGATGTCACTGGGCCCCGCTTCTAGAAGAACTTCTCTGGGCCTATAAATAGCCCATGGTGCCTCTCATTCTGCACGGTTGAAGGATCCTGCAAGTCCTGCCAGCAAGCCCTGCGGACTCCGTTTTCCAGTCCGCGCAGTCCGTCGTCACCTCCTCCAGCAAGCTCAGCGGACTCAGTTTCCTGTCCGCGCAGTTCTCTACAGCTCTTCAGCAGCTTGCCAGCAGACTCTGCAGACTCAGTTTCCCAGTCCTCCAGCTTGCCAGCAGACTCTTTTACTTAGTCTCTGGCAGCTTCTCCTCTGCTTTCTGGCACTTTCTTCTCTCTTAGCCGCCAGCTTCTCCTTGTACTCTTTAAGTGATTTTGTTGTAAAGGTGTACTTGTAAGCTTGTAATCTCTAGCTATTAATCAAAGGAAAGCCCGTCGCAGGAGTGGCATTTAGGCCGCGGCGGGCGAAGTGTGTTGTTGCCGCTGCTAGCGGCCCCCTCTTCTCTCCTCTGCTCAGCAAGCCTTGCTCCTCTGCTCAGCAAGCCTTGCTCCTCTGCTCAGCAAGTCTTGCTCCTCTGCTCAGCAGACTTCTTCTCAGTTCAGCTCTTCTCGGCAACCAACCTGCAAGCACAACCGTCACATTAGCCGTCTGCTCGACAGCTCCTGGTCAACCTCCTTCCCCTCTCTTGATCAACCCGCTCTGTTGATCAAGCTTCTCTCCTCTATCCCCGCAACCCTCTTTGACAAGCCGTTTGCTCCACTCTCGAGCACTCAGAGGCTTCCTTCCTTTCCTCCTCTCCTCCTCTCCTAGCTTGTGAGACCGAACACCCCCTCCGTGTTAGCTGGCTGGTGCCCCGCGACGTTTTCGCGCATCAACAGGATGGTCTGAATGCGACGTCTTGACAAGAACCACTGCATCTCCAGGACTTGGGTGTAGTGTTAAATT
This sequence comes from Platanthera guangdongensis, assembly GCA_039583875.1. Taxonomy (NCBI): domain Eukaryota; kingdom Viridiplantae; phylum Streptophyta; class Magnoliopsida; order Asparagales; family Orchidaceae; genus Platanthera; species Platanthera guangdongensis. The sequence continues at coordinate 265,915,102 of CM077153.1, forward strand.
TGCAAGAGTTCTTATCGTATGTTCTAAATACGTCGTCTTGGTAAGGACTGCTACACCTGCACGAGGACTTGTGTGTAGTGTTAAATAGACAAAATTCCTCACATATTAGACGTCCTAGGGAAGTATGTTGTAGAATTTGTGACTGAATTATGTTTGGAAGTTGGAATATAGGTATATAGGTATGCTAACAAGAAAAATGATGAAAGTACTGGATACGATGATTAGGAGAATGATAATTATTTTATGCCATCAAGAGACAGGATGAGTAGGTGAGAAAGATAATTTTTTAGACAATTCAGATTTTAAATTATGGTATATAGGAAAAAAATATAATAATAAAAGTAGTAAGTATTATTGTGGATACTACTTAGTGAGATGAAGTTGTTGGGGGTAAGTAGAAAAGATGATAGAATCTTAGCTCTTAAATTGGTCATAGAAAAGTAAACTATTAATGTGATCAGTGCTTACGCGCCACAAGTAGGATTAAGTGAAACTGTTAAAATGCAATTTTGGGGAGACTTAGATGATTTAGTATGAAAACTCTCACAATGAAAGAAAATTTTCATAGGAGGAGACTTAAATGGACATATAAGGAATAAAAATGTAGATTATACAACCGTTCATGAAGGATTTGGATATGAAAAAAGAAATAAAGGACAAACCATTTTAGACTTTGTCATAGCACATGAGGTAATTGTGTCAAATATGCTTTTCATAAAAATTGAATAACTTTTAATTACATTTAAAAGCGGACCAAATAAGTGACAATTGATTATTTTATGACTTGTAAACTGAATAAAATGATTTGTAAGGATTGCAAAGTCATATCAGGAGAAAGTTTGACAATACAACATATGTTAAGTGGTGTTGGACGTACAAATTAAATATAATAAATTTAAGACAAACAAATTTGTTGCCAAAAATTCAGAGGTGAAACTTGAAGATGAAAAAACAGGTTGCTCTTAAAACTACAGTTATGGAACAATTAGTTGATGACTCTTATGTTGATCCTAGTGTCTCATGAGAAGTTATGTCTTCTCATTTAAGGATAAGTTGAAAGAATGTACTTGGAGTATCAAAAGATCATGTGCCCCCACATAAAGAATCTTACTGGTGGAAAGATGAAGTACAAGACAATGCGAAGGCAAAGATGACCAGCTATAAATCACTATACGCTTGTAGGAATGATAAAAACTTAGTCAAGTATAAAATCGTTAAAAAAGAAGCTAAACATGTAGTAAGTAAAGTTAGAAGTCAAGGTTATGAAGAATTTTATAAGTGACTAGATACCAGAGATGAAGAGCATGACATATATAAAATTGCTCCAGCTAGTGAAAGAAAAAAATATTTAAGTCAAAAAAAATGCATAAATGATGAAACATATATAGTTTTGACAAATTATGTGGATATTAAAGAGCGATGAAAAAGATACATTTATCAACTATATAATGAAACAAAAGATAAATAATTGAACTTGAAAGAGTTAAGTAAATCAGAGGAGATATGAACATAACATTTTATCATAAAATTCAAATATCAGAGGTAAATGATACTCTAAAGAAGATGAAAAATGGAAAAGGCGGTTGAGTCAAATGATATACCCATCGAAGTATGGAAATGTCTAGGGATTGAAAGAATTTTGTGGCTTGCATGTTTTTTCAATAAGATACTGAAGTGAAAGAGGATGCCAGACCAGTGAAGAGAAAGTATCTTGATATTTTTGTATAAAAACAAAGCGAATATAAAAAATTGTGTTAATTACAGAAGAATTAAATTAATGAGTCATACCATGAAACTATGAGAATTAATAATAGAAAGAAGAGTAAAACAAGAAACTAACATCTCAGAGAGTCAATTTGCATTCTGATGCATTCGTCGCATCTGAGGAAGCGTGACTCCATCACACGCCATTATTTATTTCATGCAGTTATTTATCTTCGTTCGTTTCCTTTGCAGTTGTTTATTTCATGTATGTCTCTTTTCATGCACTCGTTATTAGTCTCGGCTCATCGGTGTGATCGGTTGGTGAGACCCTTAATAAAAAGGTCCGGTAATTTGAGTAGTTAGGACGTAAGGGGCAAGCTTACTGTATTTAGCGGCGCATAAAATTGTTCCCAAGAAAAGGCAATTCAAAGTATTTTGGTAACAATTTTTGGTAAAGCCCGGCTCTGTTCACGGGCAATTAGTTAGGAAAAAAATGTATTGGTAAAAAATTATTTTGTATAAGTTGTCCGATTCCTGTTTTAAGTTTGGAAAAAAATAAAGGATATCAAATGGTATAAGTATGAACAATTTATTCACGGGCAAAACTTAAATAATTTATGACTTTCCTATTCAAGTGGTATAATTATGGAAAGGAATAAGAATGAAATATTTGGGAATAAAGTGAAAGAAAATGCCATACGATCACAGACTATAAAAAAAGAACCACTATTCCCAATGGGGGAAGGCCGAAAATAACAGAGAAGACGAAACTTGACTTTTGTTTTCTTTGTATCCGGAAAAACTCCTGTTCACGGACGTATCTTCTACTCCAATCTCCCTGCCATCGCGACGAACTGTAAGGCCGCCGGCCGCCGCACGCTCCTCTGCCTCCTTCTCCCGTCCAATCCCATTTTCTGCGCTCGAGCTCGACAACTCTAAGTGCCGCTCGATCGCGAGTTTCCATAGACGGGTAGATTGACTCCATTTGACGCAACGGCTCAACAACACTGTTTCAGTGCGGGTTGTTGTCAACTACAACACTTGTTTCCGACTGTTTTGAGCCAAAGTTGACCCCATCTCCATCCACAGCCTGTTTGGGAGAGCCACTCCTCGCCTAGGTAACATTCACTCATCCTGTACTTCTAAATATCAAACTAATTTTATGCGTCTCAATTAAAAATTGCTAAGCTTGCCTCGAACGTTCAATCTACTCTTATTACCGTTATTTCATAAATTGTTATTGTGGTTTGGCCCGTGGTTGTATAAATCTCGCAAGATTCACTCGGTAGCGCTCGAAAGATCCGTCTTTTACAAAATTCAACGATTTTATTAAATCTCATTACGACGATCGTGATTTTGCGTGCCAAACTCGATTTGGGCCAGCTCGGCCTTCTTTTCAAATATAATAAATCCAATTATTTCCCAAGTTCTAATTTATAAATTATTTTTAATTAAAAATATCCAATTTTTGAAATGCCCAACCCTAGCCTACATCAGATTCATGCAGGGTGGTCGACCATGAGAGCTATACATCTCTTGAGGAGACTCATTGACAACTATCGAGAATGAAAACAAGATTTGCATATGTTGCTTATCAATTTTGAGAAGGCTTATGATATAGCTTCAAGAGAGATCTTATGGGGAGTCTTAGAAAAAAAGATGTAAATGTATCATATATTGACATAATCAAAGATAAGCATACAAATTCAATGACAAGGGTGAGGACATCTGGAAGATTAACACATGAATTCACAATCACTGTTGGCTTACATCAAGGTTCAGCTTTAAGCCTTATCTTTTTACCCTTATCTTAGATGAGCTCACCAGGCATATCCAACAAGCAATACCTTAGTGTTTATTGTTTGTAGATGATATCGTTTTGGTCGATGAGGCGCGCGAGGGTGTAAACATAAAACTTGAATCTTGGCGAGACACTTTAGAAAAAAAAGGTTTTAGGTTGAGCAGGGCAAAGACGGAGTATATGGAGCTTAAATTTAGCAGTGCAAGAAGCACGAATGACTTCATTATTAAGTTGGGTGATCAAGATATTTCCCTTAGTGAGTGTTTTAAATATCTTGGATGGATAGTTTAAAAAGATGGAGGTATTGATAAAGGTGTGACACATAGAATCCAAGCGGGTTGGTTGAAGTGGAGATGCGCTTCAGGGATCTTATGTGATCGTAAAGCACCATTAAAATTTAAAGACAAGTTTTACCGTACTGCAATTGGACCAGCGATGCTCTATGGTTCTGAGTGTTGGGCAGTGAATTGTGTGCATGAGCAAAAAATGGGAGTTGTGTAGATGAAAATGCTTAGGTAGATGTGCGGACACACGAGACCGAATAAAATTAGGAATGAATGTATAATGGATAAGACATGAGTAACACCAATTGCAGAGAAGATGTGAGAAGTTCGACTAAGATGGTTTGGACACAAACAAAGGAGATCATTAGAGGCACCTGTTATGCGTTGTGAGAGTCCAGTCACTAGGCATGTTAAACAAGGGAGGGGTAGAGCAATAAAGACTTGGAATGAAACTATAAAAAAGACATGATGTACTTAGGCATTAGTGAGATTATGACCAAAGATAGGGCACAACGATGACAAAGGATCCATATAGCCGACCCCACTATAGTGGGATAAAGGCTCGAGTGTTGTTGTTATAAGTTGTTTTATATTTTATTTATACATTAATTTTCAAATTATATACTTAATTATATATAATTAATAATACTTTTCTACAAACGTATTTTGGGGCAAGGCTGTCAAAGGGAGTGCTAAAATTGAAGCGAAGCATAGTGGAGCATTTTCAATGTTATTTCAAATTTTAACGTTGGTTTTCTTCAATTTCAAATTTTAGTGTTCGAATATTTGCCAAATTAGTTATTTTTTCCAAGTTGATTAATTTGCATGGGCATATCCAACAAACAATACCTTGGTGTTTATTGTTTGCGGATGATATCGTTTTGGTCGATGAGACGCGCGAGGGTGTAAACACAAAACTTGAATCTTCTCGAGATACTTTAGAAAAGAAGGGTTTTAGGTTGAGCATGACAAATATGGAGTATATGGAGCTTACATTTTGCAGTGCAAGAAGGACGGATGACTTCGTTATTAAGTTGGGTGATCAAGATATTTCCCATATTGAGTGTTTTAAATATCTTGGATCGATAGTTCAAAACGATGAAAATATTGATAAAGATATGACACAGAATCCAAGCGGGTTGGTTGAAGTGGAGAGGTGCGTCAGAGATCTTATGTGATCGTAAAGTACAATTAAAACTTAAAAAACAAGTTTTACCGTACTGTAATTAGACTAGCGATGCTCTACGGTTCTGAGTGTTGGACAGTGAATTGTGTACTTGAGCACAAAATGGGAGTTGTGGAGATGAGAATGCTTACGTAGATGTGTGGACACACGGGACTGGATAAAATTAGGAATGAATGTATCAAGAATAAGACAAGAGTAGCACCAATTGCAGAGAAGATGCGAGAAGCTTGTCTAAGATGGTTTGACCACGTACAAAGGAGACCATTAGAGGCACCTGTTAGGCGTTGTGAGAGTCTAGTCACTAGACATGTTAAACGAGGGAGGGGTAGACCAATAAAGCTTGGAATGAAACTATGAGGAAAGACATGATGTACTTAGGCATTAGTGAGATTTTAATTAAAGATAGGGCACAATGGCGACAAAGGATCCATTTAGCTGACCCCACTATAGTGGGGTAAAGGCTTGAGTGTTGTTGTAATTATTTTGCATGGACGATATAAACTGGATTGATTTTGAAAGTCATCAATGGATTAATTAGTTTTCTTAATTATTTTCCATTGAGATTATGCTCTCTCTCTCTTTGCCGCATCAATTCCTTTTCCATAGGAAAACCACCTCCATTCCAAGAGCCGCAAACCTCCCTACCGTTCATACAATCGATAACCCTCCTCTTCCCCAATCCCTTTCCATTATTCTGAGCACCCATTGAGGCAAGCTAGGTTAAGGCTCCAAACCAAGAAGAAGGAAAATTCAAATCCCAAGACTTCATCATCAATCATTCTCCAATGACTAGATCCTAATCAAGAGTTTTTAACAATTTGATATCAGAGACCAGTGTCATGGAGTTTCTAATGATCAGTTAGGGAAAATGTTGGAAATGATGAAGAAATTCATTATTTATCAAGCCACGACAAATACCAAGAATCAAGCCACATTTACCTCCCTTTGAACACATATTGATGAATTAACTTCACTGAGAGCCATTAACGTTGGTAGCAGGATCAAGCAAGGAGAAACAATGACGCCCATCAAGCCCAAACCGTGCCAATTTCCTTCAAGGATGCATTCCTAAACCGTGCCAATAATATTTTTTTAAATCGGAAAGTGAATGTCTAACCGAAGGATATTTTATCCTTTTAATATAGTGTGTGTGTGTGTGTGTGTGTATATATATAATTGTTTTTTGACCTAATCAAATCAGTTCCCATGTCTCTCTACCTGTTTCTGTATCTGTTACTTCCTCAATATTTAAAGCATATTATACCTGTTATCCATTCCGTCTCTGTAGTAGTTCGTTAACAAATTAATGTCGAAGATCATTAAATAATAGAAGAAAATTGTTTTTGTGAGCAATATGATCAGTTAAAAAGCTGGTGTATCTAGTGCACGAGGAAGCCTCCCTGGAGGTTTAGGGAAGGGTAGATGTATGCAGTGAACCTGCATCTGAGAAGTTTTTTGATGTATCAATATAAACTCAAGCATATCAAATTTATCTTGACCAGCAGAGGTTCATTCTTATTGCTCATGATGATATACCACTTTAAATCCTACTTCACCTCTGTTTTAGGTATACTTCCATTGGGAGCATATATGATACAGATCCAAATGCATCTTTGTGCATTCCTCATCATTCTGGCAATAAAGAAACTTTCAAACCCGCATATCTACTCTCAGATGGAAGACTTGAGAGAGCTGGGCGGGTAAAGAAGCCTGCTTCAAAGAATGGAAACGTTCCTATTATGAGTAATGGTTTAATGAATGTTAATCAGCATCAAAACTGCTCATTTTCAGCCTCAATCATTGCTGTAGGCGACGAAGTTTTGTAAGTTCTTATATTCTGCTATTGCTGATTTTCTTGGTGTATTATTTAGCTTTGATCTTACCATTTTGTCAATTAGTTGCCAACTGGTTACGGACTAATCATTTCAATTATCATATGTAAGTCTTGTTAGCCTGCCTTTAAATGTTGTGGGGACCGGTACTTCTTCTGATAAGACAATTTCTTGTAATTTTTGCCACAACAATAAGGAATCGGTGGAGCCTGCATAACATGGACCTGAATGCAACATGGGTCACTATATATCTCTGGGAAGTAGGACGAGAGCCATCTGTTATATCATTTACTTTCCTTTATCAAATACAGATTGGCTAAAGTGAAGCATTTGAATTAATTATATACTAATTTAGATTTTTTTTGCCAACATTGATTTCTTAAATTAAAAGGTTGAAACTGGGATAAATTTATAAAACAAAGAGAGAATGACTGTCGAAGAATGAGTATAGAAATTGTTTTTGATTCGTAAACCGTGTACTTTTAATTGGCAATATGTTTTGGCATCCAACAGCTAACTAACTTAAAACCCTCGAAAAACACCCAACCAACTACTAAGAAAATATGTTTGTTTCTCTGCTCTTGAGCATGCCATGCTTAAGCAGTTGTGGTTCCAACTCCGTGACATCTTCATCTCTGGTGTCACGACCCATCTCAACGAAAGTCAGAGTAACCTTTGAGGCGAGTCGTGATGCCACAGACATGGGCAAAAAGAAAATCCATGTCTGTTAGGCGGATGCAGAGATACTGGTAATTAAGTTTTAAATAATTAATTTGAAGGAAAATAATTATTTTTATGCGAAATCTTTAAAATATGGTAGTGTGAAACAAGTGCGCATGCATTTTATTAAAACTTATGATACAATTTCTGATACTGATTTTATGCAATGACCATCTCAGATGAATAAACATGCCAATAATTTCAAATTCTAGTACATATAATACAATCTAGCAGTTATCCATGATTTACTGATCATAATTATTAAATAAAAGAAATGTCTAACAGTAAAAGAAATGAAACGCAAACATAGAACCTGAAGCTTGATCAGATCGAGCTCAGGAAGTAGGCGGCGCAGACACGAATGTTAAGACAAATTCAAAATAAGAAGGAAAAACCTCAGAATATTGATAACATAAACAAGATAAAGTTACATAACTAGTAAGAGAAACAAAAATGTATGAGTATTAGTTTTCATGAAGGAAAACTAATCAAGGCAAGCAAGTAAATGAGTCAAGCAGAAATAAATAGAATTATTAGAATACTCTAGAACAAAACTTATATGTATAACCCGTAATTCGTCGAGATCAGAAGTATCCAAGCATACGGCTATTCGCAGACCATTGGGTGAGCAGAGACAAGCTTGTACTAGCAGAGACGAGCTTGGGCGAGCAGAGACGAGCTTGGACGAGCAGATACGAGCTTGGGCGAGCAGAGGCGAGTTTGGACGAGTATGGACGAGTACCTTGCGAGTATGGACGCGTATCCCTAGATACTCGCTAGCAGAGGTTGGATCCTCGCCTATACCCCCCAAGATTTCTCTATAAATAGACCCCAATGGGTACTAAAAATGGGCTTTTGGAAGAGGTTGAGGCCCCTCCAAGTGGATACTCTCCAAGTCCATGTCTGCCTAGTACCTCACCCAGCCTTTTGGTTGCAGAGGGGAAGTTTCTCCCAAACTTCCGGGTATGTGGTGAGACCTCCCTGCTGGAGCACTTTGGGTGTGTTTATAAATAGTTTTCTCTCTCCCGCGCTAGTCATTTGAATTTTGTCGTCGGACCGCAGAATCAGTAACCTTAGACTGTCTTGATCCGAAATTTGGAGCAGGAATTTTCTCGGTTTCAATAATATAATTGTTCAAGTGATATCATCGGCTATAATCAATGAAGTGTATATGTGTTTTTAGTGGGCGCACATGGTTCACACTTAAGTTCAAGTGTAAGTCTTATTAGAAAAATTCCTGCTTGTCGTGACCATGCAAGCAAAAAGTTGCACCAATAAAATGCTACCTTTCAATGATTGCTTATGATGTTATTGACTTAAGTGATTCATATTTAGAGATTCCCAGCTGATGCGGAGTAGAGACGAGGACAAGGTTTGGGCCCATTCAGGTCTGTTTTGGCGACTTACCGTATATGGCGTGCCCGGATCGACGATCCGACTCCTTGGATGCGTCCAGATTCGCGTTGCAAATTAATTTCATATATATCATTGCACTTTTCGGTTTTTATTTCATGTAGTTTTGGCCTCGAGACTAACGACTAATCATAACCGTTGATTTCAGGTGCCCTAATTTTATTTCTTATAAATATAAGGTTTAGGGCTGCCGTCATGCTATTGCTGAATGTGTGGAGTCTTCTTCCTTCATTCTGGCGATCTCCTCCGCGGTGCCGACTCCGTTGAGCCCCCTTGGTGACGACTCCTTGGTAAGTTTGTATCTTTGATTTTTTCCCCTCCACCTCCACCCTTCCCTTGCTGGTCAGCCACCGGTTCCCCCAGAAATCCCCTCCCACTGCTGGCCGAATTCCTCCGAGCAACCTACTGGCCAGCCATTTTGTTTTCCTTCCTATGCACTATTTGGAAATGAAATTTACTATTCATTTGTAAAGTTATCGCCCCACCCCCTCCCCCCAAAAAAAAAACTGCTGCCGCTGTCCCTCTTCTCCTCCCAGCAGGCCTCCGCCTGGGCTCTCTTCCCAAAGGTTGTTAGGATCGCGATCCAGATCATAGGATCTTACGATCCTACGATTCAGATTTTGTAAATCGATCCTGATTTTGTAAAGCGGTCCTCGATCCGACCCTACTATCAGATCTGATCACACCTCGAAACGATCTCATCTAGGATCTCGATCCTGACAACTTTTCTCTCCCCCTCTCTAGACACCTACCAACAGGCGCCGCCCTCCCTTCCTCTGTCCAGCAGGCCCCCACCCTCATACCTTAGGCCGCCTGCCCCCCAGCCACCTCCAGAACCTGGGAAGAAGCTTCCCCTCCCTCCCTGCAGGCCCTGCCACCACCTCCCACCCCCTCCTCCCCACTACAGTCAGGCGGACCTGGGCAAATCCAACCCATATCCCTTCAGCCCAGCCTCCTCCTTGTCGCCAACCCCTACTACCCCTTGGAACCACTCCCAATAGCCTCCCCATCCCGATTTGTCTAGATCTGGACAAACCAGTCCCCGATCTGCCAATTACCTCTCCCGTCCCTCATTCCCTAGCTCAGATTCGCTCTCAAATCATCAGATCTACCCTCCCCCGCCCGAACTCACCCATATGTCGCCAGATCTACTCATTTCCGGCCTGTTTCCACTGTCCATCGTCGAGGACAGCCACCTACGGTATTTCCACGCCTCCGGTTCCACCTCGGATCGCCGTCCACGCATCTCCGATTCCGAAATCTTCAGTTCCTTGGTCAACCCACTACTTGGTGAGTTTTCGTTGTACTAGATTATTATTCTTAACATTTTTTATTGGATTGAATCTTATACTTGTTTGGGCCTCTTGTATTGTGGTTGTTTGTTTTGGATAATTATTGTGATTTGCAGAAATTATTTGCCTCACTCTCTTGCTTTGGCCCTCCGCGCGGAGGAATGCCTAAGTTTGTTTTCGCCCTAATAAAATATTCTGTCTTGTCTTGAATTATCTGCGTGAGATGTTATTTGCATTTATTATCTAATTGTGATCTAACCATCGGACTCTTGCATATCATGTAGGGTTAGGTCGCAGATTTTCCGCCGCCTATAGATTCACCCCGCATCAATTGGCATCAAAGCGAGGTTGCGCGCACTTTTCAATATACAGTCGTAGAGTCTATAGGTTTTTCGTTATGTCTAGGTGTCTCAATTATTTTTCTCCTCAATTTAAAGGTCCCGAGTCCACTTGCACCCGCTCTCACAGAGCCCCATCAGGGAAACCCTCACTTTACTACGACAGTTATCCTCGATCGCAACACACCACTTTTAGAGATCATGTTGACCCACCGACACGACCCCACTATGCTAGAGATGATCAGTACGCTGATTGTCGTCGTTCTTATCCGTATACGCGAGCGGATCATGTTGATCCTTCGACACGACTCAGTTACCTTATTGATGATTATTATGAGGATAGTCGTTCCCTATGTTGTTAAAGGCGTGCCTCAAGCGCGCCTAAGACTCCAGACTCACCAGACTCAGAGGTTTGTGCATTCGTGCGCCTTTTTTGCGCCTTTGGACAATAAAGGTGCGACTATGTGTGATTTTTGTTGTAATTTGTTTTTTCAAAATAATAAAAAAATTAATTCAATAACTCAATAATTTTACATGATTTAGTGTTTTTGAAAAATAATCGATCGTTAAGACATAGATATGATGCAAACAATCATATTGATTTTATTTTTTAAGAGATATAAATGATAATAATGAATGATTAAGACAACTGTTAAAGGTAAACCCATTTTCGATAGTCGCACACCAAAAAAGGAAAAAATCCTCTATATTTTCTTTCGCCTGTTATTACGACGCTGTTGAAAGAGCTCAAAGCTTGTATGTATTATTTCCGTATGTAAATACAAGGAGAGAATACAAATATATAGGAGAGAAGAGAGAAGAATAAATCCTATACATGATGTGGGACTAAAGAAGGAGGAAGAAAAAATAGGCCATTAAATGGGCCTTTTTACATGGGCTTTTCTAATACTCCCCCGCAAGCTGGAGCGTACAAGTCGTATGATCCAAGCTTGGATAGGCACTGATAGAAGAGGGTACTAGGAAGAGCTTTGGTGAGGATGTCAGCAACCTGTTCAGTACCCGGAACGTGCTTGAGCTCGATCTTCTTCATGTGGACTTTCTCTCGGATGAAATGACAATCTACCTCAATATGCTTCGTTCTTTCATGGAAGACCGGGTTTTTGGCAATATGTATGGCAGCTTGACTGTCACAAAGGAGGAGAGCTGGTGAAGGTAGTTTAACTCCAAGGTCGGTAAGGAGACTCTCAATCCATGTGAGTTCAGAGACCACAGCAGCCATTGCCCGATATTCTGCTTCTGCTGAGGATCGAGCAACCACTGCTTGTTTCTTGCTTCGCCAAGTAATCAGATGTCCTCCAAAATAGGTACAAAACCCGCTAGTAGATCGTCGATCGTCGAGGGAGCCAGCGTAGTCGGCATCAGAGTATGCCACTAGTGTAGGACTGGAGGATGATGTTTTGTAGACAAGTCCTTGGCCAGGAGCTGTCTTAAGATATCTGAGAATGCGTTCCACAGCCTGGAGATGAGAGCTTCGAGGAGAGTGCATATAGCGACTCACAAGTCCCACAGCGAAAGATATATCAGGTCTTGTAACTGTTAAGTAGATGAGCTTCCCAACTAGACGACGGTAATATTCTGGATTTGGTAGAAGCGAATCAGAATCTGAGCCCTGAGCACATATTTTGTGATTTGCATCCATGGGAGTGTTAATAGGTTTGCAACCAGAGTAGCCTGCATCATGAAGGAGATCCAGGCAATATTTGCGCTGAGAGAGAACCAATCCATCTGACCGTCTGGCCACTTCCAGACCGAGGAAGTACCGAAGAGGACCCAGATCTTTAGTTTGGAAGACGGAGCTCAGATGTAGCTTAACGGCCTGTATGCCGTCCAAGTCACTGCCAGTAATAATGATGTCGTCGACATATACCAACAGGAGAACCGTACCAGTGGCCTGGTGACGAGTAAACAATGAGAAGTCAGCCGAGCTGCGAGTGAAGCCAACATCCCGGAGAGCTTTGCTGAACTTGTCGAACCATGCCCGAGGGGATTGTTTGAGACCATATAGAGATTTGAGAAGATGACAAACCCGTGACTCCCCGTGGTCTCAAACCCGGGAGGTTGTTGCATGTAAACCGTTTCCTGAAGGTCGCCGTTCAGGAAAGCGTCTTGACGTCGAGTTGAAACAAGGGCCACTGGCGATGGACAGCCACAAAGAGGAGAATGCGGACGTGTTAAGCTTAGCGACCGGAGAGAAGGTCTCGTCATAGTCCAGCCCTGGTTGCTGGTGAAGCCACGAGCAACCACCGAGCTTTGAGGCGATCAATGGTCCCATCAGGAGCATGTTTAATGACGAAAACCCATTTGCACCCAACGGGTTTCTGGCCGGGAGGAAGGGGCACCAGGGTCCAAGTCTGGTTGGCCCAAAGAGCAGCCATCTCTTCTTCCATGGCCGCACGCCACCCCGGATGTTGAAGAGCGTCCTGGACAGAAGTAGGAATAGAGACCGAGGAGAGCGAAGTAGCCAAGGCCTGTAGAGGCGGAGAGAGGCGGTGGAGAGAAACATAGTCCGCCATTGGATGAGCGGTAGAGGCCGACACCGGAGCAGCAGAACACGGAGAAGCCGAGGTCGAAGCCGACTGCAGAGGAGCAACGGGAGGAGGAGGGCGACGAGCATAGACCCGAATAACCGGGGGTCGAGGAGGGTCAATGGTGGCAGGAGGCGGAGGGATGGTGGTCGGTGAGTGGACGTGGATCACCGGCCGGGGAAGGGAGGGTGTGGGAGGAGGTGGTGGTAGAAGTGGTGGCAAAGGAGGAGGGAAGAAGGGTTGGTCCTCCCGGAAAGTAACATCAGCCGAAACAGAGACCTTCCGGGTGAGCGGGGAGTAGCAAACATAGCCCTTTTGGGTACGTGAGTAGCCGACAAACATGTGTTTGGCCGCACGGGGATCCAGTTTGTCAAGAGTGGGGCCCAGTTTATGGACAAAGCAGGTACAGCCGAAAACCCGGGGGGTGAGGGGGAAGGCGGGTGTGGAGGGAAAAAGAAGGCTAAAGGGGGTAGCGTTGTGGAGAACGGGAGAGGGGAGACGGTTGATAAGAAAACATGCAGTGGACACCGCAAAGTTCCAGAAGACTTTGGGAACATGCATGTGAAGCATGAGAGAGCGAGCCACATCGAGCAAGTGGCGGTTCTTGCGTTCAGCGACCCCGTTTTGTTGAGGGGTGTAGGGACAAGAGGTCTGGTGAACAATACCGAAGTTTGCGCAGAGAGTGGCAAACTCGTGGCTAGTGTATTCCCGAGCATTATCAGAGCGGAAAGTTTTAATGGTGGTAGAGAATTGCGTACGAGTCTCTAACACAAACGCCTGAAAGACACGCGGAAGCTCAGAGCGATCATGCAGGAGATACAACCAAGTAGTACGAGAGTAATCATCAATAAAGGTTATAAAATAACGATAACCAGAAATGCTAGGAACTTTATAGGGGCCCCAAATATCAGAATGTATTAAATCAAAGGGAGCTGAGCTCCTAGTACAATTAGCTGGAAAAGATGAGCGAGGCTGTTTGCCAATAATACAAGAATCACATTGAAAAGCAGGAAGAGAAATATCTGGAAGCGCCTTCTGGAGGATAGGTAGAGGGGCATGCCCAAGCCGACAGTGCCAATCAGTCGAGGAAACGGAGGAAAGGGATGTGGGAGAGACATCGAGGAGGTAGAGCCCGTTCTGCAGCCGACCCCTACCAATGGTAATCCGCGTCTGCTGATCCTGTATCAAAAAACCAGAAGAGGTGAAGGTGATAAAGCAATTCATATCAGTAGTAAGACGACCAACAGAGAGTAAATTAAAAGGCGAGGCCGGCACATAAAGAACGGAGCGTAGAGAGAGAGAGGGAGGAAGGAGGAGGTCCGCGCAGCCGGAGACCGGGACAAGCGCACCATTGGCCACAGTAATAGACGGGGGGTGAGCAGCAGCAGAGAACCGGGGCGGCCATATGGAAGTGATGTGGTGGGTGGCTCCCGAGTCCAGGATCCAGCGAGAGCTGGAAGAGAGACAGGCAGTACCTGTAGCGGAGGTGGAGACAATACCTGCATGTGAGGTGGAGGCATGGGAAGCAGAAGGGGGGTTGAGGAACCCCTGGAGTTGTTGCAGCTGTAGGCGAAGAGCCTCAAGATCCGTACCAGGCGGAGGTGAGCTATCGGTAACAGCAGCAGTAGGCGGGCGAGGGGGGTAGCCATGTTTCTTGTGACAAACGGCTTCAGTATGGCCATCCCGGCCGCAGTAGGTGCACTTGGGCCGTCCGCGGCCGCCACGGCCCCGCCCACGGGAGCCCGTACGACCACCCCGAGGAAAGGAGGGTTGTGGGAGTAAAGGAGGAAGGGCCTGCTGAAGAAGAGCCGGCGAGGGTGATGCTGGAGCCTCCGGAGGAGGTGGTACGCGAAGTAACATCGAGCAGACATCAGAGAAAGAAGGGGTAGCGGGTGAAGCCAGAACCTGAGCTCGAATACTATGTAGGTGTGGCGGGACGCGAGCCATAATCATAGCAATACAAACAGCCTCCTTCTGGGCACGTTGGGCAGCGAGATCAGTAGTCGCGGGCTGGTGCTGAATCCAGGCTTCCGTGAGAGTTTTAGCGCGGGCCACGAAGGAGGTCATGTCTAGTGCTTTGCCAACATCCAAGGCTTGAAGATCAGTGAGGATGTCGAAAAGGTGTTGAAGGCTGTCCTTGCCGGAGTACAGCGAATGAAGTTCATCCCACATGGCTTTAGCAGTCTCATGATACATGATCATCTGGTACGGCTCACCCTCGACCGAGTTTAGGATCCAGGTCTGGACACGGCCGTCATTGCGGAGCCAATCATCAGTAGACGGAGTTGGTGGTCCCTGGGTAAGGTGACGGGCAAGGCCCTTGGCCTGTAAGACCCGGCGGACAGAGTGGACCCAGGGAATGAAATTAGCCTTGCCAGAGAGAGAAATAGTAGTAATCCGAAGCTCATCCCGGAGTTCGAGAGGAGCTACGTGGCTGGCAGGGGGTTGAGCGGTAGTGGAGTCGCTGGAGGACATGGCGACGGAAGAACAGCAGGGCTCGGAGAGAACAACCCGCAGCGGTCTGGCTGTCTCGGCGGCTGGAGGTCGCGGCGGACTGGAGGTCGCGGCGGACTGGAGGCCGCGGCGAGTAGAGAGAGGCCGCGGCGAACAGGAGCAGTCCGCGTCAGATGTTGCGGCGAACTGGGGCAGTCCGCGACAGAGGCCGCGGCGAACGGGGGGCAGGGCGCAGCAGCGGACACAAGCAGAGCCCGCAGCGGACAGAGGCAGTCCGCAAGGGAAGGCGGAGAGAGAGAGTCCGCGAGCAGAGGCTCGAGCGGACAAAGAAGGAGCGAGCTAGAGGGAGCAGTCCGCGAGCAAGGAGGCTCGAGCGGATACAAGCAGAGCTCGCAGCGAGCGAGAGAGAAAAGCTAAAGGGAGCAGTCCGCGAGCAAAGAGGCTCGAGCGGATACAAGCGGAGCCCGCAGCGGACAAGAGGGAGCAGTCCGCGAGCAAAGAGGCTCGAGCGGATACAAGAGGAGCCCGCAGCGGACAAGAGGGAGCAGTCCGCGAGCAAGGAGGCTCGAGCGGATACAAGCAGAGCCCGCAGCGGACAGGAAGATCGTCCGGAGCGGAGGGAGAGAGGTGGGCCCCACGAGTCAGAGCAGAAGATGGCTATAAGAAGCCTGGGGAGGGTGGAACCACGGAGGGAGAGAAGAGGAGCGGAATCAGAAGGGCAGTCCGCACGAGACCGGAGCGGATGCAGAAAGCAGTCCGCACGAGTCCGGGCGGACAGAAGCAGGGGCAGTCCGCAGGAGACCGGGCGGACAGAGAGGGGCAGTCCGCAGGAGACTGGGCGGACAGAGAAGAGGCAGTCCGCAGGAGACCGAGCGGACAGAGAAGGGGCAGTCCGCGTCTAGATGCAACCTGCCTCTGATACCATGTTGAAAGAGCTCAAAGCTTGTATGTATTATTTCCGTATATAAATACAAGGAGAGAATACAAATATATAGGAGAGAAGAGAGAAGAATAAATCCTATACATGATGTGGGACTAAAGAAGGAGGAAGAAAAATAGGCCATTAAATGGGCCTTTTTACATGGGCTTTTCTAATAGACGCAAACCTTCTCGCCCCCCAAATCGCAAACCCTTCGGTTACCCCGATAACCGCTGATTTCAGCTCCTCCCGTCGGTAAACGCCGAGAGGAGAAGACGCGACCGCTTCCTCGTCGTCGCGCCCCGCGTCGCCCCAGTCACCGCCGCAGTCCCCATTACTGCCGTTCATCCATTCCCCGGACACCTGGAAGGACGCCATGGAGAACAGTAGTTGGCAAGAAGGTAAACAGAGCTTTGATTCTTTACCCATTTCAGTTTGCAGTTAGGGTTAGGGTACTTATTGGCCTTCCCTGTTGCTTCCGATTGCTCCGCGCCCGCATTTTCTTGCAGTTTTTTTCGTTAGTTTAGGGTTTACTATTCCGAGATGTTGTAATTGATGACATTGTTGTGCGTTGTTGGTAGATGATTTTAACATGCCATATTCCTTTCTTTGAACTCAACAATGGGATTTCTTCCTTCCCTTATCCTCCTTGTCAGTGATTTTGATCTGGTTTGTTTGATTTTTTCAGACCCAAATTCGGATGGGGAGAAGCTGGGAGAGGAATGCTCTAAGGAAGGTATTATATGCTCTGTTGTGTACGAATTTGGACGCTCTGCTGTGTTGTTTTGCTATAGTTTTGTATGGTTTTCCCAAACTGATGCTGTGTATTTTTTGTATGGTTTTGTATGCTCTGCTCATGTATGGTTTTGGATGCTCTGATGTGTGGTTTTGTCTTGTTTGTATGGTTTTGTATGGTTTTGCATGGTTCTGTATGGTTTTGTATGTTTTGTATGGTTTTTCCAGGAACTCTTACTGGTTGTGTACTCCGAGCTGTTGTAAGTGATGGTTTTGTTGTGTATTTGTAGTGGAATTTGATGTTTCATCTAGTTTTGAGACCGAACAACTCTTTCCATCCAGAGAATCACTTGTTGAGTGGGTTCGAGGTGTTGGCTTAAGTTTGGGTTTCGTTGTGACGATAAAAGGTTCAGACAAGCTAACAGCTTGACTCACGCCTCGTATTTTTTTGGGTTGTGACAGAGGGGGGAAATACCGGGCTAATCAAAATAGGAAGGATTTTGTGAACAAAGAATGTCGAAAATCATCAAGTAAGCGGTGTGGTTGCCCATTCAATGTCAAAGGCCAAAAATCAGCAAATGTTGATGAATGAAAGGTTATCGTTCTTTGTGGTAAGCATAACCATGAAAATGTTCATTTGGAGGCACACGCGTATGCTGGCCGGTTAAACGAGGCTGAGGGCAAGATAGTGGAACAGATGTATAGTTCCGGAGTCAAGCCACGAAAAATTTTAGCTGCCGTGAAAAAAAGTAGGGTAGGAAACACAACAACCATAAGAACTATTTACAACGAGAGAGTGAAGTTGCAGAAGAAGGAATTAGATGGAGCAACCTCTCTGCAATTTTTGTATCGATGTATCACTACAAAAGGCTATGTGTGCTACAACAGAGTAGATGTGAGAACCAATCAACTGCGTAGTCTTTTTTTTGCTCATCTAGTTTGCATCAAACTTAGCAATATGTTTCCCACGGTTTTCCAACTAGACTGCACTTACAAGACAAACAGATATCGGATGTCATTATTGTGCATTGTTGGTGTGTCTTCTACTAATCAGTCATTTTTTTCATGTTTCACGTTCTTGGCTGACGAAACAGAGGACAGCTACAGGTGGGCACTAGATTGTTTCAAGTCTGTACTAGTACCAGGATGCGTACCGATTGTAATGGTGACGAACAGAGAGATTGCCTTAATGAATGCGATAAAGGTTGTGTTCACTCAGACTAAAAATCTTCTATGTCAGGTGCACATAAACAAAAACATTCTGGCTAACTGCAAAAAATATTTCTGCAAGGGAAAGGATTTCGAATGTTTCATGTTCGCATGACAACGTGTCGTTGAGGCAACATGTGAGAATGATGTAACTGTGAGGTTTAATAACATGTTTGCTGATTTTTCTGAATATCCCGAAGTTTTGGCTTATGTCAACAATTCATGGCTAGACAATTACAGATAATATTTTATATGTGCATGGGCTGATAAATACCTGCATCTCGGTAGCACCACGACAAATCGAGTGGAGAGTGCTCACAGCCAGCTGAAAAAATTCCTAGAGGTTTCGGTGGGGAACTTTGGAACAATATGGAAGGCCTTTGACCAGATGATCAAGTTGCAGCATACTGACATTAAGCGGGCCTTCGGACAGAGCTCTATACAGGTAAATAAGGATTACTCAGGCCGTCTATATTCCAAGCTTTTGGGCTTTGTATCTATCAAGGCCTTACAGTACATTAAGCTGGAAGAGGACTTGGTGAGAAAGAGTACTCAACTCAGCAGTGCTACTAAATGCAATCATAAGACAAGGTTGTCATTGGGAATACCTTGTGCCCATGAACTTGTATACTTTATTTCTACTTCAAAGTCTTGCCCGTTATGGTTAATACATAAACATTGGAAGCAACTAACAATGCATGAAGCGACTCCGGTAACTGAAGAGCCTTCGGTTGACATTACAAGTGAATTGACTGCCATTGTCCAACGATTTGATATTTCCAATGAATATAAAAAAAAAGAAATTAAACGAAAACTACAAGAATTTGTAGATCCATCAAGCACTCAAACAATTGAGGCACAGGGACAGTTAGCACGCATCAAAGGTTGACCAAGAGGCAGTTATAAAAAGTTCAGTGATGATTGAAAGTCCACGAAACGTGACCCCTCACACTTTGAACATGTGTTGAAAGCTGAGGCTAACAGGAATTTTAAGAAACTGAGGCTGTCGGGAAAGCTAAATGCACGAAAGAGAACAAACGTTCGTCTGGAATATTCGGCCAGAAACGATCATTTTCTGCGACAGATTCGTGATCAATTGCCAAGTTATTTATCAGGCAATGTACTAGAAGTAGTGGATGTCCTTGGTGATGGACATTGTGGTTTTCGGGTTGTTAGTCTCGCCTTGGATTTGGGGGACAATTGGGTACAGGTGCGGAAATCGCTTCATGTTGAACTTGAAAATTACAAGGAGTTTTATGAGGCAGTGTTCGGCAACAATAGAAGAAGAGAGTTGTTAACATCCCTTGAATGCACGTTGACTCCCGCACCACTTGAAAATTGGATGTCCCTACCTGATCTCGTGCTTGTAATTGCATCATGTTATAATGTGGGTGTGATAGAGCTTTCATGTGATCAAAGTTTTACATTTTTACCTCTTCACTCTGTGCCACCCACATCGCCCAAAATGATTTCCATAGACTTCATCAATGGGAATCATTTCATTTTGCTTAAACTTGCCGAAAATTCTCCATTGCCGCCGTTATTCACACCTTGGACGAGGTATCATGACTCAATTGCAGAAGGATGGGGACATTGGTACGCGTCAAGAAATAAACTCTCGCGGCCGGGGGTTGATGACAGTCCAACGACTGGATTGGAGTAATCTATATCAAAATAGGTATTCATGTACATTTTTCAACATGCAATACCATTACTATTTTTTTCAACATGATCTCCATTCATGCATACAGAAATCTCTATGGACGGAAGGATTTTGATCACTTTTTGCACCGTATCAGATGCAATAGCATGTAAGCATATTTTTGTATATAAATTGTTAATCCCTCTCATTAGTATAACTTTTATTACTTAATATTGGAACAAATTTCTTAATGCTCGCAGGTTTGCATTGAGGTCGACATGCCACGGTTACCTGGAGGAAGAAACAAGAGACTTATTATGTTTTGTTGTTGCTTAAAATACATGTTATTTAAGCCTAAACTGTGTGATATTTTGATTTCTGATTTTGGTTTGTGGTTAGTGTTTTTGGTTTGTACTTAACAGTTTGGTTTGCGCAACAGAAAATTCAAAAAATTTGGTTTTTTCGTATTTTGGTTTGCGACTAGCGAAAATGGGTTTGCCTTTAACAGTTGCCATGATTAATGAGTAGAATATATGAAGAATTTGTTCAAGAAGATGAACTGATATTTGATGCTGATTATTTAAAATGAATGTCACCTCGTCTTCTTCGGGCGCGCGCCTGCGCCTGCGCCTTGAGCTTTGCTAGCTCCAAGACCCCTTTGCGCCTTGGTGCGCCTTGTGCCTTTAATAATTAAGGTCGTTCTGAGAGAGACCTTGAGAGTCAATTTCGTACTGTTGCCCCTCCCTTTGACATTACCCACCTGCCGACCCCCCAGACGAACTCTTTCTTTTCGAGGATACGCACCACGCTCGAGAGTCGCATCTTCTATTCAATGTACATGATTTTCACTTAGGCGGTCGTCGCATTCGCGATGACTTTTATACACCTCCTGGTGAGCCCCCTGATGTGTCACGTTCCCTGAGAGACACTTGGATCTTCACGAGCTCATATTTGAGTATAGGTGTCTCACGCGATCCTCTGAGCACTCGTTACACACAGGATGAGTTTTTCTACACTCCACCGAGAAAGCCATCTGATCGACCACCACATTTTAGTGACGCCCCGATCATCGCTAGATTTTCCGATAAAAAACATATAGTGTTTGTCATGTTTCATTTGCATCATTTGCATGAGTCTGTTGAGTCGTTTCGTCATCAATTGCATGAGTCTGTTGTGTTGTCTGTTCATCGTTTGCATGTGTGTCATGAGTCGGTCCGACAAATAATCCATATTGGTAATAAATCTTGTAAATCACATGCGGATGTTCATTTGCATGTGCACGTACTTCATGAAGGCGAGCAGGTGATGGTAATAATCTGCGTTGTGAGGCTCCATGCGAGGTTTGCTAAAAGTTTGAGCGTTCGGCGAATGGGCCCCTGTTCAGACATGAGACACATCAGGACAAATGCTTATGAGCTGGACATCCCCGCGAGCATGGGTACCCATACTGTGTTCAATGTCGAGGGCCCGATGCCATACTTTGCACCTCACGAGTATTCAGACCCACATCTTGGCGGCCCTCCCGAGCCTTTATCACCATTTTTATCTCCTACCTCTCAGTCTACCCCCGAGCCCTTGCCACCACATTCATTACCCCATGCGCAGCCTGTCCCTGACCCCTACTTACCCGGGATCCTGTCCCCACCTGCTTCACTATTGGCACCTCGGATCCCACCAGATCCTTCCATTAGTGTGTTGAGAGATGAGCTTATCACTGAGATCATTACACATGAGTCTGTCCCCTTTACAGACAGTCTTGTGTGCTGCTATCTGGTTCGCTAGCGCAGACGAATCTTCACCGACGACACCTGGACGCTATCAGCGGAGCTTGATCGACTCGCCCCGGGACTTCGACTTCAGTACGACCGTCTCCATTCATCGGAGATGAAAGCTTTCAGTCCGGAGGAGTTGATTGGCGATGACACTTTTCCAGCGACGACACATGGACGCTTAGTTGTCAAGGCGCGCGCCTGAGGCGCCGGGCGTACCAGGCGCAGCCCGCCACGCCTCAACACGGCTGAGGCGGGCGATGTGCCCCAGGCGCGCCTCAGGATTGCGCCTTACAGGCTCCCGGGCGTGCCCGAGCCTTTCAAGGTTTTTTTTTTAAATTTCTTTGATATGAGTAAAAACATGATCTTATACGCACCCGAGGCACCCTTAGGCGCACTTTGGCGCCCAATTCGCTGAAATTGTGCGAATTGGGCGCCCAATTCGCACAATTTCAGTGAATTGGGCCCCCAATTCGCTCAATTTCCTTTTTCCTCCATTTTTGAGCCTCACGTACTTCAGGTGCGCGCCTGCGCCTTGCACCTAGGTTCCAGGGGCCCTTTGCGCCTCGGTGCGCCTTGCGCCTTTGATAACCTAGCCTGGACGACCTCTGGTGGGTCTATTCGAGTTTTACCTGACATACATTGAGAGAATTCTGATCCCTATTCATCGGGAGATGATTATTTTCAAATCGGGGAGAGTGATGCGCAGCAGAGACGAGGACGAGCTTTGGGCCCATTCAGGATTTTTTTTGGCGACTTATCATGCCTGGATCGATGATCCGACTCGGTGGATCCGTCCGGATTCGCGTTGCGAATCAATTTCATATATAGCATTGTACTTTTCAGTTTTTATTTCGTGTAATTTTGACCTCGAGACCAACGACCAATCATATAAGGTTTAGGGCTGCCGTCATGCTATTGCTGAATGTATGGAGAGTCTTTCTTCATTCTGGTGATATCCTCCGCGGTGCCGACTCCGCGGAGCCCCCTTGGTGACGACTCCTTGGGTAAGTTTGTATCTTTGATTTTTCCCTCCACCTCCACCCTTCCCTTGTTGGTCAGCCACCGGTTCCCCCAGAAATCCCCTCCCACTGCTGGCCGAATTCCTCCCAGCTACAGGCCAGCCATCTTGTTTTCCTTCCTGTGCACTATTTGAAAATGCAATTTACTATTCATTTGTAAAGTTACCCCCCCCCCCCCCCCCCCCCCAAAAAAAAAAAAAAAAATCAACCCCCGCTGCCCCTCTTCTCCTCCCAGCAGGCCGCCGCCTGGGCTCTCCCCCCTCTCCAGCCACCTACCAACAGGCCGCCGCCTGGGCTCTCCCCCCCCTCTCTAGCCACCTATCAACAGGCCGCCGCCCTCCCTTCCTCTGTCCAGCAGGCTGCCACCCTCATCTCTCAGGCCGCCAACCCCCCAACCACCTCCAAAACCTGGGAAGAAGCTTCCCCTCCTTCACTGCAGGCCCTGCCACCACCTCCCACCCCCTCCTCCCCACTGCAGTCAGCCGGACGTGGGCAAATCCAGCCAAGATCCCTTCAGCCTAGCCTCCCCTTGCTTGCTGCCACCCTCCCAATCCCGTGGAGCCACCTCAAACAGCCCCCCACTTCCGATTTTGCACAGATCTGGGCATTCTAGCCCAAATCCAGCCACCTCCCGCCCCAACCCCCCACCAGCCTTCCCTTAACCGATCTAGTTCCACCAACCACCAGAATCCCTCTTTGAGCCCTCCAATATTCAGATTTATTCTATTTATAGCAACCCTAATATTCGTATGGTGTTTGTATTGGTTTTTTGGTTGTAAACATTATCATGGTTTGTATATTATGTGCTTGCGTGAGATTATAGTTCTTATGTTATTTGTTTTTTCATAAATCTCTAACTGCAGGAAGAGTTTATTCGCCGCGCGCTCTAGCTTTGACCCTTCATGCCGAGAAAAGCCTAAGTTTGTTTCGCCTTAATTAATTATTTTGCCTTGCTGTGAATTTATTCTGCGTGGGATGTTAGAACTTATTATCTAATTGTGATTTTTCTGTCGGGCTTTTGCATAGCATGTAGGGTTAGGTCACTGAGTTTCCCGCCGTCTATAGATTCGTCCTGCGTCACTAGCATATCAAGACATGTTACAAATTTATCGATTCAGATATACAAGAGTAGATTTTACAAACATGAAAAAAGAGGAAACACGTTATGAAACAATAATTACTCAAGTCTTAGAACCGGACAGACTTAAGAAACAAGATTCGATGACACCAAAAAAAAAATAGATAGAGAACTTCATATTTTGCGGGTTCAAGTATTCACGAGTGACAAGATCACTATGCATCATTTTCTACAATAACAATTATTCAATTAGATTAATGTATTCCAAGACATGATTATCTTCCAAATAAACATATGTACTATCCAAATATTAAATGAAACACAAATCATCTGTTTGCTAACCAAAAATATTAACAACAATCATTTCGAGACTTGTTGCTCATACCCCAAAATTCATCATTCTTCCAATCATACTTCAAATACGAAACTCATTCATCTAAGTGAAAACTCCTATATATGTATATATATATATATATATATATATATATATATATATATATATATATATATATATATATATATATAAAACCATTCATGATCCCAAATTCATGACATTCCAAATGTATTAAATCAAAAACCACCAACTTATCAGATTGGACAGTCGAGATTTAACTTCATTTGACAAAGCGAATATTCAAGAATAAAATCATTTAATCATAAGAATAGACACATTAAATTAACTCAATGTTTGCAAGAGAGAGGGATCTCTACTTACCTTAAGTGAGGCTGAAACTGATGGCGGCGGTTAAGCGACGCAAGCAAAAAATAGAAATCCTATATCGAACCTATTTAAGAACAATGAAATTGATATTTGACCTAGCGAGAAGCACAATGCTAGCACAAACAATTATTTTACAAAGCCAAAAGCACGAGAAGGTTCAACGATTTACCTCTCTCAAAAGTGAGGGAAGAAGAGATTCCCACACAGAAACGAAGACTTGGCGACGCTTGGCTAGAAGAAACCCTAAATCAGAGAGGGTTTTGAGCGAGATCTCACCAACTGAATCGAGGAGCGGCGCTGAGAAAACACGAATACACAATAGTTAGGCAATAACAAGGGGGTAAAAACATGAACCGCAAGATACACGCAATTTGGAGACGAAAAATCTGAATAACGGTGATGAAGGAGGAATCTTACCAAAAGGAGTCAAATTCGGGCTCAAGGAGGTGAGGGGAGGAAATCCTAGTTGCCCCTCTCGCAAACACTGACCCAAACGGAGTGGAAGAGGGCTGCCACCCCTTAGAGGAGAGGGAAAGAGGTGGCTGCCTTGGCTGAACGAAGAAGGAGAAGAGGAGTTGCTGCTGGATGGGGAGGAGGAGAACCACTGCCAACGCCTTGGGGAGAAGTTGCAGGAGGCTGCCCATCCATGAAGAGGAAAGGGGTTGTCGTCCAGATTAGGAGGAAGGGGTTGTCGACGGCCTGAGACGGAGGAGAAAGTGGAGGTGCCGGCGTTGGCTTGCGGGAGTCGGCACGGGAGCATGAGCGGCGGGGGAGGCAGAATCGGGAGGCGCGACACTTGCGGGAAACGGGAGTCGCGGAGTTCCCTCCTGCCCTGTCCAAATAGAATTAATCGATCGGGAGAGATGGGTGCTGGCTAGGTCGGTTTAGGTTTAAGAAGAGAGCTTTCGGCAATTTACAATTATGCCACTCCAAATACTTAACCAAATTAAATTCCCCTTTTTATCAATATTTTTTGAGAACCTGGATTGTTACATTCTGTGAAGCTTTCAATGTGTTACAAATTGACTCGTAACAACTTGGTATCAACTCCTCTACCTCCACCTCTGCCAGCGTGCATCATTGTATTGGCTCTCCACTTTACACTGCTCACCAAATCGATTCCTCTACAAACCAGAGAAAGAGGGCCTGTCTCTGAGCTTGATCCTTGCTGTAATTGAGCTCGAAGCCCGTCGACAAGCTCCCCTTGCCGCATTGACGTGCTCATGAAACCAGGAAAAAAGCTCTACAATTCGTACGTTTTTCTCCTAGTCCCAGAACCTTTATCAAACACCACAGAGCAAGTCGTGCAGCTAAACAGATCCCTCGTCAACCTTAAGTAAAAAGGTAGAAACTCGTTGACTCCGTCTAGTGCCCTCATATCCTGTGCACATGTCCCGTATCTGCACCGCATGCCTCAATCATCCAGTCAAAGGGACCACATAACAGTTTGAGTTGCAAGAATCCTCAAGCTCACAGAACATTTGTTTGAGGGCAAGCAAGTAACCCCAAACACATAGAACTTCAATCCATATCCCCCACATAGAATGTTCGTTCAGGTCGATATCATAGAACGTTTGTTCCTATAGCTCGTTCCAGTCAATGGGAGCTCGAGCCTCACACTCCTCCATCGAGCCCTGCACTTACTTCCTACCGAGCTCTGCACTTTCTTCCATTGAGTAGAACACCTTTTCCGTCTTCAAACCAATGCACACACACACACACACATGTCGTCATCATAGAACATTTGTTCCTATAGCTCGTTCCAGTCAATGTGAGCTCGAGCCTCGCGCTCCTCCATCGAGCCCTGCAGTTACTTCCTACTAAGCTCTGCCCTTTCTTCCATTGGGTAGAACACCTTTTCTGTCTTTAAACCAATGCACACACACACACACACATAAGGTAAAACACATTTGGTGCAACATTCATCTTTTCAATTTTATCCTTCTTTATTACAAATTTTCCAATTTTCATAGGTGAATTAATTTTTATGTTCTATTGAATTTTAAAAAAAGTGTGTTTCTATTTTCTATTTGGCGTGACAAAAGCTTTTATATGGATGATAAACAAAGGATATACTGTCGCACTGAGGCATGGGGGAACCCCATGCACGAGTGCTTGTGTGTATATATATACATGAAAAAAACAAAATTATTTTAGTTAATTACTTATGTAATTAATTAATAATTGTTATTAAAAAATCTTTTTATTGTCGCGAATCATCAAAAAGAGTCATCGGCATGCGTATACCGCCAACTTCATCTTCTCGTGAGTTGTGTTGCCCTGCAATTCGGGCATATTGTAGCACACAACGATTTCCTCGATTTCTCAACAACATGGACAGCCCCATGAAACAATTCATGGAAATGATGAAAATGCTCATGACAAATCAAAAGTTGCAGAATTTGACATCAAGAGGCGGAAACACGACATCATATCATCTTCACTACAACCATATCGATATTCTCACGCTAGCCTTCCAAGTTATCACTGTTCCAGCACACGAACAATCCAATAGTAGCCAGTAACTTCTACCACCCATACACGTTGCTACCCTAATTAATTCTCGACATATAGCTCAGATCATGACCCGCTATGTCAAATCAGAATTTCTAATTAATGACGGAAAGGAAGATCCATTGAGATGGATAACTAGATGCGAACAATCTTTTGGCCACCAATCAACACCAATAGTAGACCTGACATTCTTCTCTCTTATGGGGCAACTCAATTATTATTCGTAAATTTACAGCTGGAAAATCTGTATGATCCTTGGAAAGGTTTTAAAAAGTTATGCAACATGCACTTCAATCCCCCACTTCGACCTCTTAGCGGACTAATCTTTTTTTGACAAACAGGTCCTGTCAACAATTATCTTGAAAGGATTCAGGTTTTCCGAGACCACTTCGATCCAACTAGACAAGCAGGTCGCAATCTTCACGACAGGACGAATGATTGAGAATTTATGTTGAGTTTGAAAATTCATTTAACTTGTTGAGAGTGCCCAAAGTTTGTATGTATTACTCAAGTATATAATTACAAGGAGAGAATACAAATATATAGGAGAGAGGAGAGAAGAATAAATCCTATACATGATGTGAGACTAAAGAAGGAGGAGAAAGAAAACAAACAAAGAGGGCCATTAAATGGGCCTTTTACATGGGATTTTCCAATACTCCCCCGCAAGCTGGAGCGTACAAGTCGTATGCGCCAAGCTTGGATAGGCACTGATAGAAGAGGGTACTAGATAGAGCTTTGACGAGGATGTCAGCAACCTGTTCAGTACCCGGAACATGTTTGAGCTCGATCTTCTTCATGTGGACTTTCTCTCGGATGAAATGACAATCTACCTCAATATGCTTCGTTCTTTCGTGAAAGACCGAGTTCTTAACAATATGTATGGCAGCTTGACTGTCACATAGGAGGAGAGCTGGTGAAGATAGTTTAACTCCAAGGTCGGTAAGGAGACTCTCAATCCATGTGAGTTCAGAGACCACAACAGCCATTGCCCGATATTCTGCTTTTGCTGAGGATCGAGCAACCACTGCTTGTTTCTTGCTTCGCCAAGTAATCAGATGTCCTCCAAAATAGGTGCAAAACCCGCTAGTAGATCGTCGATCGTCGAGGGATCCAGCGTAGTCGCATCAGAGTATGCCACTAGTGTAGGAATGGAAGATGAGGTCTTGTATACAAGTCCTTGGCCAGGAGCTGTCTTAAGATATCTGAGATTGCGTTCCACAGCCTGGAGATGAGAGCTTCGAGGAGAGTGCATATAGCGACTAACGAGTCCCACAGCGAAAGATATATCAGGTCTTGTAACTGTTAGGTAGATAAGTTTCACAACTAGACGACGGTAATATTCTGGATTTTGTAGAAGAGAATCAGAGTCTGAGCTCTGAGCACATAGTTTGTGATTTGCATCCATGAGAGTGTTAATAGGTTTGCAGCCAGAGTAGCCCGCATCATGAAGAAGATCCAGACAGTATTTTCGCTGAGAGAGAACCAGACCATCTGACCGTCTGGCTACTTCTAGACCGAGGAAGTACCGAAGATGTCCCAGATCTTTAGTTTGGAAAACGGAGCTCAGATGTAGCTTAACGGCCTGTATGCTGTCCAAGTAATTTCCAGTAATAATGATGTCGTCGACATATACCAATAGGAGAACCGTACCCGTTGCCCGGTGATGAGTAAACAATGAGAAGTCAGCCGAGCTTCGAGTGAAGCCAATTGCTCGGAGAGCTTTGCTGAACTTGTCGAACCATGCCCGAGGGGATTGTTTGAGACCATATAGTGATTTGAGAAGATGACAAACCCGTGACTCCCCCGTGGTCTCAAACCCGGGAGGTTGTTGCATGTAAACAGTTTCCTGAAGGTCGCCATTCAGGAAAGCGTTCTTGACGTCGAGTTGAAATAATGGCCATTGACGATGGACAACAACAAAAATGAGAATGCGGACCGTGTTGGTCTTAGCGATCGGAGAGAAAGTCTCGTCATAGTCGAGCCCCTGCTGCTGGGTGAAGCCACGAGCAACCAAACGAGCTTTGAGTCTATCAATGGTCCCATCAGGGGCATGTTTGATGACGAAGACCCATTTGCACCCAACAGGTTTCTGGCCGGGAGGAAGAGGCACCAAGGTCCAAGTCTGGTTCGCCCACAGAGCAGCCATCTCTTCTTCCATGGAAGCACGCCACCCAGGATGTTGAAGAGCGTCCTGTACAGAAGTGGGAATAGAGACCGAGGATAGTGAAGTAGCCAAGGTCTGAAGAGGGGGAGAGAGGCGATGGAGAGAAACATAGTTCGCCATCGGATGAACTGTAGAGGCCGGTACCGGAGCAGCAGAACACGGAGAAGCCGAGGTCGAAGCCGACTGCATAGGAGCAACATGAGGAAGAGGGCGACGAGTATAGACCCGAATGACGGGCGGTCGAGGAGGGTCAAGGGTGGGAGGAGGCGGAGGAATGGTGTTAGGGGAGTGGACGGGGATCACCGACCGTGGGATGGAGGGTGGTGGAGAAGGTGGTGGTAGAAGAGGTGGCACATGAGGAGGGAAGAAGGGTTGATCCTCCCGGAAAGTAACATCAGTAGATACAGAGACCTTCCGGGTGACCGGGGAGTAGCAAACATAACCCTTTTGGGTGCGGGAGTAGCCGACGAAAATATGTTTGGCCGCACGGGGATCCAGTTTGTCAAGAGTGGGGCCCAGGTTATGGAAAAAGCAAGTACAGCCAAAAACCCGGGGTGTGAGAGGGAAGGCGGGTGCGGAGGGAAAAAGGAGGCTGAAGGGGGTAGCGTTCTGGAGAACCGGTGATGGGAGACGGTTGATAAGAAAACACGCGGTGGAAACCGCAAAATTCCAGAATACTTTTGGAACGTGCATGTGAAGCATGAGGGAGCGAGCAACATCAAGCAAGTGACGGTTCTTGCGTTCGGCGACCCCGTTTTGCTGCGGGGTGTACGGACAAGAGGTCTGATGAACAATACCGAAGTTGGCGCAGAGAGCGGCAAACTCATGGCTAGTGTATTCCCGAGCATTATCAGAGCGGAAAGTTTTAATGGCGGTAGAGAATTGCGTACGAGTTTCTAACACAAAAGACTGAAAAACACGAGGAAGCTCAGAGCGATCATGTAGGAGATACAACCAGGTGGTGCGAGAGTAATCGTCAATAAAGGTTATAAAATAACGATAACCAAAGATGCTATAAACTTTGTATGGTCCCCAAATATCAGAATGTATTAGATCAAAAGGAGCAGAGCTCCGAGTACAATGTGCGGGATAAGAAGCACGAGGCTGTTTGCCAAGAATACAGGAATCACATTTAAAAATAGGAAAAGAGATGTCAGGAAGCGCCTTCTGGAGGATAGGTAGAGGGGCATGCCCAAGCCGACAATGCCAATCAGTAGAAGAAACAGAGGAAAGTGATGTGGGAGAGACATCGAGGAGGTAGAGCCCGTTCTGCAGTCGACCCCTACCAATGGTAATCTGCGTCTGCTGATCCTGTATCAAAAAACCAGAAGAGGTGAAGGTGATATAACAATTCATATCAGTAGTAATACGACCAACAGAGAGTAAATTAAATGGTGAGGCCGGCACATAAAGAACGGAACGAAGCGAGAGAGAGGGATGGAGGAAGAGATCAACACATCCGGAGACCGGAACAATCGCACCATTGGCCACCGTAATAGACTGGGGATGAGGAGCATCAGAGAACCGGGGCGGTTGCATGGACGTGATGTGGTGGGTGGCTCCCGAGTCCAGGATCCAGCGAGAGCCGGAAGAAAGACAGGCAGTACCTGCAGTGGAGGTGAAGACAATACCTGCATGGGAGGTGGAGGCAATGGAAGCAGAGGGGGGTTGAGGAGCCCCTGGAGTTGTTGCAGCTGAAGGCGAAGAGCCTCAAGATCCGTACCAGTCGGAGGAGAGCTATCGGTAACAGCAGCAGTAGGCGGGCGAGGAGGGTAGCCATGTTTCTTGTGACAGACCGCTTCAGTATGGCCATCCCGGCCGCAGTAGGTGCACTTGGGCCGTCCGCGGCCACCACGGCCCCGCCCACGGGAGCCCGTACGTCCCCCCCCGAGGAAAAGATGGTGGGGGAAGTAAAGGAGGAAGGACCTGTTGAAGAAGGGTCGGCGAGGGTGGTGCAGGTGCCTCCGGTGGAGGTGGTACACGAAGTAACATCGAGCAGACATCAGAGAAGGAAGGGGTAGTGGGTGAAGCCAGAACCTGGGCCCGGATACTGTGAAGGTGTGACGGGACGCGAGCCATAATCATAGCAATACAAACAGCCTCCTTCTGGGCGCGTTGAGCAGCGAGATCAGTAGTCGCGGGCTGGTGCTGAATCCAGGCCTCCGTTAGAGTTTTAGCACGGGCCACGAAGGAGGTCATGTCTAGAGCTTTGCCAACATCCAAAGCTTGAAGATCAGTGTTGATGTCAAAAAGGTGTTGAAGGCTGTCCTTGCCCGAGTACAACGAATGAAGTTCATCCCACATGGCTTTGGCGGTCTCATGATACATGATCATCTGGTACGGCTCACCCTCCACCGAGTTCAGGATCCAGGTCTGGACGCGACCGTCATTTCGGAGCCAATCATCAGTAGGAGTCGGTGAGCCCTGGGTGAGGTGACGCGCAAGACCCTTGACTTGTAAGACCCGGCGGACGGAATGGACCCAGGGGATGAAGTTGGACTTGCCAGAGAGGGAAATAGTAGTAATCCGAAGCTCATCGCGGAGTTCGAGAGGAGGAGCCACGTGGTCAGCCGGGGGGTGAGCGGTAGTGGAGTCGCTGGAGGACATGGCGACTTGGAGGAGAAGAGGCGGGCAGAACCAACGGACTGAGGCACAGCAGACAGCAGGGCGCGGCGAGTACAAACCGCGCGGCAAGCAGCGGGCTAGAGGAGGTCGCGGCGAACTGGATGAGGTCGCGGCGAACTGGAGGAGGTCGCGGCTGTCAGGAGCAGTCCGCGGCAGAGGTCGCATCGGTTTGGAGCAGATCGCTGCGGACTGGGGTAGGCCGCTGAAAAACCCGTGGCGGACTGAAGAAGAGACCGCGAGGATGAAGAAGCCACGCAGCAAGAGAGAAGAGGAGCGCGCAACGGACAAGAGGAGAGTCCGCAGCGGACAGGAGCAGTCCGCAAGAGACTGCGGATAGGGAGTCCGCGAGCAAAGAGGCTCGAGCGGACAAAAGCAGAGCGGGCTAGAGTGGAGCAGTCCGCGAGGATTAAGAGCAGCGGGCTAGAGAGGAGCAGTCCGCGAGCAAAGAGGCTCGAGCGGACACAAGCAGAGCGTGCAGCGGACAGGAAGGAACGTCCGGAGCGGATAGAAGAGGTGGGCCCCACGAGTCAGAGCAGAAGATGACTATAAGAAGCCTGAGGAGGGTGGAACCACGGAGAGAGAGAGAAGAGAGGCGGATGCAGAGGGGCAGTCCGCAGGAGACCGGAGCGGACAGAAAGGCAGTCCGCAGGAGAGCCGAGCGGACAGAAAAAAGGCAGTCCGCAGGGAAGGCGGACAAAAAGGCGGACAAAAAGGCAGTCCGCAGAGAAGCGGATGCAGAGGGGCAGTCCGCAGGAGAGGCCGCAGCTAGAGGGAACCTGACTCTGATACCATGTTGAGAGTGCCCAAAGTTTGTATGTATTACTCAAGTATATAATTACAAGGAGAGAATACAAATATATAGGAGAGAGGAGAGAAGAATAAATCCTATACATGATGTGGGACTAAAGAAGGAGAAAGAAAACAAACAAAAGGGCCATTAAATGGGCCTTTTTTACATGGGCTTTTCCAATATAACTTACTACTATGAGTTTGACTGGGGTTTGTGAACGTCAATTACACATGGATCAAGGCGATTACTTCACAACAAAATTAAGGGAAATCGAGCGGGTAGACTTGAGAGTAGTCAACCTCCACAAGTATAGCGCCTGTCACACGCAAAGATAGTCGAAAAAAGGGTTATAATTGAGATGCCTATGCATAAGGGCATCATTGTAAATGGTTTTCAGATTAAATATAGATTAAGCTGACAATGATGAAAATACATAAACTGGCAGAGGATGTTAAGTCCCTCTCTGAGCTTCAGGATGAGCTCATTTTGGCTAAAGGGAGTGATGTTATGGGCCATCACACAGCTATCATTAGAGGGTCGTTTATGCTATGAGTCATTGCAGTCATCGCGATTATTTATCATTGTAGATCTTTTATATTTTCTCTACAATTAATTAATGTGTTAGTTGATAGTTGGTCATTACGAGTTATTAGTTAATCATTAAGAGTCTGATGGTGCCATGTAAACTTATTTAATGGCATGAGATGTTTGGATGAAGTAAGCAAGATGTTTTTTTTAAACTCTTGAGATTGTTGTAGCTCTCTTCTCCTGTGCAAACTCTGCCTAGGCAGTTGCGTTCATCTCCGTAGTATCGCCACCACCGCCATTTCCAGCACTGTCATCTTCTCCTCCGGCGAAGCTTCTGACATGATATGGATTGGCCTGTACAGACTCGACTGCTTCCTAGATTTGTGGGCAGAGTCTGCATTAACACTTGCAGGTCATCAACATTGTCTTCATCTCAACTTCATATGCGCCATGGATCAATGTTGAAGAGAAGAATCTGAGACTGAAGAAGCAATGTCGGGGGAAGGAAACCACCTTCTGTCAACAACATTTCTGATCAGGTCAAAAAAGAAGAAGAGCTGGTCGAAGAAGAAGCACAACCTCTCTAATACCATATAATGAAATAAACAAAAAGAATGCGATCTCAATTGATATTTCTTCATTGATCTAACATGACTAGATAGATTTGCAAGGCGACTAACTAGGAAACACACTAAAGTTTAAATTTCTATGTATAAGTAAATATAAACTCATAATTATTCATCAAAATATAACCTTTTGATAACAAATTATAGCCACAAATCTCCATAACTTTGAATACTAGTTGCTGCAGATGTTTAGTTCCCAAATGAATATAACTAGGAATTTAAAAAATAAATAGAATGTCACATAAGAGATCTGTCTTAGATTCTTGTGTCATAATTCATAAATAAAATGGCTAGTGAACTTTATGATTTTAAATTTTAAATTTAAACATATGTTCTCATGTGTTTTTAACATAAAACACCTACAAATGTTTATCTAGTTATGTTCTACTTCGTATTTGTGGTTTGGATCCAATACTAGTGCAAATTTTCACGTGTTTACTAGTGGAATTTGTTGCGTTTTGCTAGGGCGTCGGGCTGTGAAGTGAGGAAGGGGGGTGGAGTTGGGTTCCAAAAGTGAGATTTTGAGAGAATTAGATCTCTCGCCCAACCCGCAAGGCTCATATATTTCCTTACAGTAAATAATCATAACTGTACCATTTAAGATAAATGCTTACAAAGGGAATTAAAGACATCAACGTAAAATGAAATTAAAGATTAATAATAAAAAAGGATGCCACAGTGACAATGAGCCGAGCCCACACTAGTCCTCACATCATCCTGATTTGCATGCGTGTTTCTTTGGTCTAGTTGGCATGCATGCACATATCAATACTCCTTGAAAATCAACCTTGACTACCAGGTCAAGTGCACGAAGCTGTGCTCGTATTGACAATCCAACCTATGAAGCTGTGCTAGTATCATACCACACAAATATTTCAAAATCAGCCATGATAATTCTTTATTTGGACATTGGTGGGTAGTAGAGTAAAGTTGTTTGCAACAATAATTGAGTCTTACGTCGTCAACGAAGGTACTTTTGATGGTATGAAGCATTGTGATTGTGGTGGTGATTTTGCAGAGGTATGGTCGGATGGGTGGACGATTTGGTAAAGGATGAAAATGTGTTGGTTGGGCTTCAGGCGGTGTGTTGTGTAAATTTGTAGGTGGAAAATTGGATATATTGGAGAAATGTCATTATAATGGATTTTGTGGAGCGAGGTGATATTAGGGTTGATTTGAGTCCTCCAGGTTGTGGAACTCTGCTTGAAGGAACACTCTCCATTGCATTGGCCAGGGTATTGGGGTCATGCTTGCGGCAGAGACTGCAAATGTGTGTCTATAGGCCATGAAGGAAGCATATAGTGAGCAATAGTGAGCTCCAGAACATGGTGACGATCTCAATGAAATCGTCCATGTGAGTATTTACTCACTCAGATTGGTGGACTAGCGGAGGCATATGAACGTTCTCTCATATTGGTAGGTGTCGGAGGATATGTCTTCAAAACTTTTTATGATTAGTATGGGTTTGTTTAATGTGTCCTACGAATCTAATGGAGAGAGAAACCTTATTGATCGCAGACAAGGATTCATTATTTTTCGACTTTATTTTGCAGTTCAAAAAGGCTGCTCGTCATGAGCAATCCAACCTATGTTGTCACTATATTCAAACATTGGGATGTATGGCGACGATTATGGCTTGAATTGTGACTGAAGGTGTACTTTAGTAAGGGGTGGACTCAGTGATACTGCTGGAGGGGGCATGTCGACAGAAGGAAGATCTGCTTTCGCCGGATCACCAGTGGTAATTGGGCAACTGATTAAGAGAACATGATTATCCCACTTAATGATTTAGGTCAAAGTCGCTTACAAAAGGCGTCAGAATTGGAGCGAGACAAATTTCAGGGTTGTTAGAGTTCACTGGAGTGGAGTGGGCAGAAATGTGCACACACATCAACCAACCAAGAAAGCTCACAAATAACTTCAGAAGATGTGGCACTACATCGGGCGCAACATGCAACCATAGTAACGTCTTTTTATGACTTTTTTTTTCTTTCATTCGTAGTTAAATTCCCTTTTAAACCTCTATATGCAAATGCATGTTTGAAGATGGTGAATATCAGATTTAGTTCATGTTGGTTTGAGATTGAAATATCGGTATGGAATTGCGGAGATATTTCGGGGTCACTTTAAGTTATCGTGTGTGTGTGTGTGTAGAAAGATATGTAATTTTAACTTCTAACTAAAAGTGTACACATGTTGTAAATGTCAAAGTATTCCCAAGTCCTAACAATAACAGATAAAAAATCAAACTATTTTTAACAAATACAATTAACAAAATAAAGCATTCATAACAATGACAATTTACAAATACGACAACACTAAATTATACAGATTCTTAATGCATGCTTTATTTTCTATCTAATTTTTTAAAGGTTCAATGTTCATGATTGTTCTCGTAATCATCAAACAATTTTTTTTCTCGCTATATGTCTTGAAATGTCTTCTATATATTGGAAAATATCCCATCAACCATAATACAAAATGATATTTTTCTCGTAGACGATGATGATGTCATGACTTTCCTCTCCCTAACCCGATTTATTGGTGGACATGTTGGATGGCATATACTACACAATGTATAAAAAGTAGGTTGTAATGGACAAATGTTGCAAACACGGAGACGCCCTGTCGTAACAACAAGTTATGCTTATTTTGTCATAATGATATAGATAAGCCTTGCGACTTAGGTGAGAGATCTAGTTCTCTCGTGATCCCATTTTCGGAACCCGGCTTCACTTTCTCCTTCACTCACTTCACAGCTTGATACTCTAGCAAAATGTAGCATTAATGACATCAACCCTACCCAGGATATTGAGTTGCAAAGTGGGGCAAGGAAAATGTAGCGTGGGGTTCCAAGAAGGGGATTTCAAGAGAACTAGATCCGTTGACAAGCCTTGCTGCTGAACCGCAAGGCTTTTTTACTTCATTAGGGAAAAATAAGCTTAACCAGTCTATTACAACCCTACCTCTTATATAAGAGACTAATAATAAAAAGGATGCTGCTATGGACACGAACATGGCCCGCTCCAGTCATCCATCTTCCTGAGTGATCCATGCGTTTGCTTGATCAGGTTAATGTGCGTTAACGTATCAATATTTTTGTGATTATGTCGTTGCATGT
The DNA here is from genome assembly GCA_039583875.1 of Platanthera guangdongensis. NCBI lineage: Eukaryota > Viridiplantae > Streptophyta > Magnoliopsida > Asparagales > Orchidaceae > Platanthera > Platanthera guangdongensis. Next base: position 265,952,138 of record CM077153.1, read on the forward strand.
GGCATACATGTGTTGTATTCATTATTAGTCTCTTTGAAAATTTATGTTTAACGTTTTTACCATCAGTTTGTTTATTAACTCTTGTTTATCTTCTTAGGTATGGCTCCGAGAAAGAACAAGTAGGTGCGATGTTGTGCAAGAAACTTAAAGCCCTAGGTTGGAGGGTTGCTCACATAGCTGTTGTTGGTAATGATGTAAGACCGCATACATTTTCCAATTATCTATTCAAGGGTTAACTATTTCATTAGCTTGAACATCGTATGAACATAGAAATTTCATGCATAATCATATTACCGATGTCTCGTTTGACTTTCCTTTAATATAATAACTTCATGATCCATATTTATTTCCATTTGGGCAAGCCTTCAGACATTTAGCAGGTAAAAAGTCTACCACAGATGAACAAATAAATCTTTAGATACGCACACATTTATTTATGTTTTTCTTCTTAGTGGCATTGTGGTCATACTGAGGAAGAAAAACTTATTCAATATATTCTTCCCAAGATAATAAGTATAATACAAGAGATCAAACACACCTACGTACATTGTGGGTTTGAATATGAATATTTGAAATCTACACTCTTCAATTTGGAGTATATATCAATTATGCCCAACTTGATACATATACATAGAAGATTGTGGAAATGGGTTTGGTGATTTGTCAGTAAATTCTCTACCTAAAGTAACAAAATGAGTGTATATTTGCCCACTAAGATCTTCCTTTATGATGAAATGTCAACCCACTTTTGTATGTTTAGTTGACTCAAGATAGAGTTTCTTAGAGAAGACATGGGGATGGTAACTAGTGGGATCAAACCCTTACGACGGCTTGAAGGATCAATGCGAGCTACTAGCACTATCAAGATTTCGATCGATTAAAAATTATATTATATCATTGTATAAGGCCTTGTTTGTTTCCGCTGATGAACTTCAGCGCGACAGGTAAAAACCGCGTTTAGCCTGATGCCGTCGTGGGGGTGGGGGGGGGGGGATTTGGAATACTTTGTATATAAAATAATCCATCGCTAGGTCAAAATCGAGACGGAGTGGAGAGCTCCGTTTGGAACGGCGCATCTGTGTCTCGGTTTCTCGCTCTTGCCCTGATCCCGTATTCTCCTCATCATGGTCTTCTATAGGTAGTTCTTCCTCCTTTGACCCTTTGACTGCCCATCGTCTTCCTCCGCTCTTCTCGTTCTCGACATCTCATCCTCGGCGCTGGTTCAGATCTTCCAAAAAATGGGTTGGTTCCGTCATCTGTCCCGAGGGAAGTTGAGAGTTGAATAAAAAAGAAATGTTGCACGAGCTGTTGCTCGCCCTGGTCAGTTATACTGGAGATTTTGTGATCGACGGCCAGCCTGAAACCCTCTCCGAATCCTCTATTCTTATTTCCGACTTCCCCGTCGAACCCACTTTCAAGCTAGCGCCGGATCTCTCCTTCATCTAGACATCCAAAAGGTATGCTAAACCCTAGAGAATCTCTCTTGACGTTCATAAGTATGTGACTGATTGACATTTCAAATTGTATTCATGGGTTCAAAAGGGAGCAATCTTTGATGAGAAAATGAATTGAGAATTAAAAAGAGAGAATTGGTAAACTCAAGGTCTAATCATGGATTGCTGAAGCAATTCCATATTCCTTTTCTTACATTCTGATGGGAGTTCGATTTTAAATAGAAGTGAAATAAATTGAAAAAAAGATGGATGTATATATTGCATTATACTTTTACATCGTCATCGCTGTATATGTTGCACAGTTGGTTTGCTAAAAAAAATTTATACCAAATTTCCTTAACACCTAGAAATAGGAAACAAGACAATAAGAAAATCATCAAAAATTCCAATGATTTCAATATGCTTGATGTATGGATGCTATTGACTTGAATGGAAAAAAGAGTGGAGAGGAGGTTTATACTAATGCAGAGAAGCAGTCCAAACCATCTCCTATGATGAATGATAAAGTAGAGAAGGCATTTAAATCGAAGAAGATATAATGAATTGAGTTCTTGATTTTTTTTTGCAAAAGTCCATTTTAAACAAACATTTTTATGCACTGTTTTTCGAACAGCTCTTCAAACTCCATTTTACACAAACAGATTTTTGCTACAAACTCCATTTCTAACTTCTTTTGGATCAACAATATTCGAAACAAACAAAGCCTAAATCAATTCACATTCACGGTAGAGATTTCGTTGTAAGCAATTAGGATTTAGCCAAATACTAATGAAAGTGATGTTAAAAATGATAGGCGAATCCATGAACACACAACCTCAATTAATAATTGGTAAAACAAATAATTACCCAATCCACTAATCATAAAGATAATCCAACATAATGAAAACAAAAATAAACTCACCTAATCGTGGGTAAATATGGGCATTGAATCTAAAAAGAGTGTCGATCGGTGGCGGAGGCAAATCAACAGTGGAATGATGATGACTCACTCCCAAAACGAGAAGGGGGGACTATGGCTTTGGTTGGAGGAGGTGTAGAGTGCTGTCGGATGGCTGTAGACAAACTGAGGGTAGGGAGGAGAGGTCAGCAAGAGTAACGAAGGAGTCAGGACAATCAAATATGTGGGAGGAAGTGTGGAGAGGGACTGGGGGCATCGACCCAGGGGCTTAGTTGTCAAAGCACGAGCCTAGGGGCGCCTGAGGCGCCGAGCGCAGCCCGTCGCACCTCAGCACGGCTGAGGCGGGCGATGTGCCCCAGGCGCGCCCAGGTGCGCCTCAGGCACGCGCCTTACAGGCTCCCAGGCGCCAAAGGAGCGCCTGGGCCTTCCAAGGTATTTTTCTTTTAAAAAATTGCGATGAGCAAAAACATGATCTTAGACGCACCCGAGACATCCCTAGGCGCACTTGGGCGCCCAATTCGCTGAAATTGGGCGCACCTGGGCGCCCAATTCGCTGAAATTGGGCGCACCTGGGCCCCCAATTCGCTGAAATTGGGAGGCCGATTCCCTGATTTTCAGCGAATTGGGCGCCCAATTCGCACATTTTCATCGAATTGGGCTCCAAATTCACACAATTTCATCGAATTGGGCGCCCAATTTCATCGAATTGGGCGCCCAATCCGCATAATTTCATCGAATTGGGCGCCCAATCCGCACAATTTCATCGAATTGGGCGCCAAATCCGCACAATTTCATCGAATTGGGCGCCAAATCCGCACAATTTCATCGAATTGGGCTCCAAATCCGCACAATTTCATCGAATTGGGCGCCCAATCCGCACAATTTCATCGAATTGAGCGCCCAATCCGCACAATTTCAATTCGCTCAATTTCCCCGAATTGGGCGCCCAATTCACCCAATTTCTTTTTCCCCTCATTTTTGCGCCTCACGTGCCTCAGACGCGCGTCTTCGCCTTGCGCCTAGGCTCCAGGGGCCCTTTGCGTCTCGATGCGCCTTGCACCTTTGATAACTCAACTCAGGGGCTAGTAGGGTGGTAGACTGGAACAAGGTCGACTAGAGAGGGGAATTGTGTAAGGGAGATGAATGGTTGGAAATGGACTGGTGTCAGGTGAATGATCAACCGAGGATTGGTGAGTGTCGTAGATGGTCGGTGTGGGAGTAGGCAATGCTCTAAATATCGGATGTCGACGACATATCAGATTGAGTTTTTAAATGTCGGGTGTCAGAAGTCGGAGATATTTAAAATATCAGATTTCTATATCTTATAAATAACAATTTTTTTTGTGTATACTAACTATAATTATATATTCTAAAAATAAAAAAATTAATATAACAAATAAACAAAGAATGAGTCATGTACATTTCAAAATAGATTTGAATAGTATGAATGATAAAATATTATTAACAAATACAAAATGATATATTGTAAAATATATTTAATATTATACAATAATTTTATATTGATAACAATAAGTTTATTAAAAAAAATTTAAAAATGAAATATCTTTGATTGATTAGAAGTTTTTCCAAACTTATCGATTTATATTAAAAACATACAAATAATCAACTAATAAATGTTTTAAAAATTTTCACATTTTTTATTATATTAAATGAGAAAATGTGTGAAATAATTATAAAAAATTGGTTATAAGAATAAAATGTTAAAAAATTGAAACGAGTCTAATTGATTTAAACATAAATAATATAATACATATAAGTGATTTAAACATAGATTGCTTGTCTGCTAATATAATATGAAATAGATTTGCGGATGATATATTTAAAAGTCGTGTCGGCCGTTATATCGGAGAAAATCAGATATGTCAACCTATATTTTATAAAAAGGACAATCTTTTTTAGAAAAAAAACATATCGTTTTGCCCTAAAAATGACATGTCGGAAGACATGTCAGACACGTTGGGAGACATGTCAGACATGTTGGAGGACATTTAAAACAGTGGAAGTAGGGAAGACTGGAGATGTCTGATTGTAGGGGAGGAAGAAATGACCGGGAGGAGTGATTCTTTCTTCGTGGAAAATACGAGTTTGAGTCACACCGGGACGATTGGCTTCATATCGAGGATCGAAGGAGGTGGTTGCCCATTCTTCTTCAATGCCTTGTAGATAGGGTTTAAGTGAGTTTGTATAATAAGAGCTAGTGTAACCATCATCGTGAACGATATAGATTGACGGGTTATGTATGAATTTAATAAAGCGTAATGGCTTAATAAATATTGAAAAATTCATATAATATAAAAACGTCACTCCAACCGCGACCATATACTCGAATTGTCTGTACGACAATGCTAGATGCAACTACAATGTGAATAAACCCTCATAAGCACCACATATAGAAAATCTTTGATGTGCGGTGGCGATCCCCATTAACTCCCGATGGCATAAAAGCTTTCATCCCTGATGAATGACAATGATCATATTGTTGACGTAAGTACGAGAAGAGTCGATCTAGCTCCATGTGTAGTGATCCAAGTATCATATGTAAAAGCGATTCCTCTCCAGCTAACCAAGTATTTTGTGGTCAGTTCCTTTGAAAAGTGCGCCTTCCAGTCAACAATTTGATGATGCCCTCAAGCGAACCGTGAAGTCCAACAGGTGTTGTAGGTTCCGAGTAGGGAATGTGGGGTGGGGGTATCATAGGTGAATACTCCTGCAACTGCGCAATGGTGTCAGAGTTGAAGGTGGTAAGCAGGTGGCTGAGGCTGAGTTGGCGTGGTACGTGGTGGGTCCATATAGCTAAGTGACTCAAAATATGGAGTCGAATCCCCAACAATGAATATAACCATGACCTTCCAGATCTTTGTCGACTCTTTTCCTTGCCCGCAACACTTTTTGGCCTCTCACATCCACTCTCCGCAACTTCCCTTCCAGGCCTTTCGCTGGAGATTTCCTCATCTTGGTTGCTAGTCGCAACTCCTTCCATCGTCTCATCGAAGATTTCTCCTTCCAGTCCGCTAGCAAGTTTTCTTGTATAGGTCGCTATCTTCTTACCCCTTCCAGTCGCCACTCCTTCCAGTCCGCTAGCATGTCACCCCCTTGGAGCCACGAGTAACCATGATCGCTGAAGATTACTACAGTGATATTGGATGACACAAATTACCTTGAATAGTCTAAGGAAGCTCAACTTGTTATCCACAATTACCAATTGTACAGACATATTTATGGAACCGTTGCTGAACCACTACAGACCGACCCCTCACAAAGAAAATGGGATACAAATAATTCTTTTGTTGTCTCATTGTTATTCTACTCTATGTCCTCCCAATATACCCAATGTTATAAATATCGGATGTCGACAACATGTCATATTGAGTTTTAAATATTAAACATCAAAAGTCGAAGACATGTTAGAGATATTTTAAATATCGGTTTTTCACATCTCGTCAATAAAAAAAATTTATGTGTACTAAGTATAATTATATGTTCTAAAATTAAAAATTAGCATAACAAACACTTAGTCATATATATCCCAAAATAAATTCAAAGAGTATCTAAAATAAATATTAATAATGCACCACAATTACTATTAGCAAGTACGAATAGGTACATCCTAAAATATATTTAATAATATATAATATATTTAGAAAATATTAAGTCCTAGAGCAAATACAAAATTTTAAATGCTAAATATTCTTGATTGATTATAAGTCTTTTATTTTTTCATACTTAACAAATATGTTAAAAACTAAAAAAGTAATCAATTATATATGTTGAAAATTTACTACTTTTGTAATACAAAATAAGAAAGATACAGTTAGCAATAATTAAAATTTTTAATTATAAGAATAACACATTAAAAAGAATGAAATATTATTTCCAGTTGATATAACCATATATAATATAATACATATAAGTGATTTAAACATATAATGCCACCATAGTATAAAATAAAATAGCAAATGATATTCTCAAAAGTCGTGTCGGGTGATATTTCGAAACAAATTGAATGTATCAACCTATATTTTACAAAAGGATATAGTTTCTTATATTATAAAAAATGTCATTTTGCACTGACGAATGACATGTCGACAGACATGTTGGACATGTCAAATGGCATTTAAAAAATTGACATAATGCAGTTATATGCTCATGGATTCTGCTCATGAAATTTGGACGCAAGTCCGTGAGATTTACTCGCAGATTGGTAGCTCGATGTAGATGTATGAGCTCACCCGCCGTGCTTTGGAGCTGAAACATTGATTTTTCATGTCGACCTATTATTATGAATTTGAACGACTCCATCAAGAACTGGATTTCTTCATTACTTTTATTCTGGCGTGCACTGCTGATGTCATCAACCTTCAGAAGGATAGACAACTTTCAGGTTCATGTCTTTCTTATGAGTCTCAACATGAAGTTCAATATTGTTCTCTTACACGTTATTATCGTGAGCCTCTATCTTCTCTTTTGGAAGCATTGAACATGACCCTAAGTGATGAGAATCGTCGCCGCTTTATTGGTTCCACCAATCAGACAGATCACTCTGCTTTTATTGGGATTGACCATGGTCCACACAATCACACTCCACGTATGTTTGGCCATTACAGGAGGAAAGACCATATTAAGGAGACCCGATATTGTTTGCATCCCCATCTTGCCTCCCTGGTCGAGGGACGAGGGTCGTGGTCGAAATAGTAATCGTGGTGGTGATCGACAGTCAGGTGCTTGCTCATAGTACTCTGCCCATGCTAGTGAAGTTTATGAGGATATTCTACCCTCAGAGGTTTTTTTTGTTGAGGTGTTGGATGCATTTCACGGCATGTTATGTTATCACTCTGATTTTGCGAACACTGATTCTACCGACGCGTTTTCCACATCAGGTATCTGGAGTGCCTATGTTATGTCTACATCTCGATCGAAGTGGATCATAGATTCTGGGGCCATCGATCATGACCAGATCTTCATCAGGTTTTTCCTCCTACACTATTTTCTTAGGTCGCGATGAAATAATTTCGGCTAATGACTCTCTTTCCTTTATTATTTTTTTTTGAAAAATTGCATATGCACTTACAAAAGAAAAGAAGTACAACATTAAGCTATTACATCATGCCATCCAAATCAGATTGTACAGGTTCAAGAAACTCTGACGAAGATCCAATAATATTAGACCACATAAAATCCTACTGCATAACAAACCGAGCACATATGTCAACGACCCTATTCGCCTCTCGGCACACATGCTGAAATCGAAGCTTGAGAAAGCAGCTGAGGAAGGAGAAGTCCTCCTCACCATCATCGGTCACACCATAACCTCTACGTTTCAGGCTCTCAGCACAACCATCAATCAAGTTTTTGCAATCTCCCTCCACAATGGCCTGACGAACATCAAACAGAGATTGCTCAACAAAAGGCTTCAGGGGCAGGAGAGCCGCCAGCTCTATCCCACCCGGATCCCAATGCAAGATCGAGGAGCCTGTCGTAAGCACAATCTCCCCCAAGTCGTTGTGGGCCACTAGAGCAAGCCCTACGCCAAAAGGACCATTAGCACCATCCACATTAAACTTTATTCATCCAGGGGGCACCAAGAAGGAGGTTGCGACAGCCTCTGAGACTGGGTAGGGCCCCAGTGTCCCTGAATGGAGATGTTCTCCATAGTCTCCTCCATGATCGTAAACGTAGCCACCTCCTCATGATGGACCTTAGCATTACGCCCACACGAAGCCTGATACACAGTATAACAAAATATACGCACTCGACCGATCTCGTGAACTGTGGCAGAGGAGAGAACATCCTTTATTGCTGGCAGGAGAAAAATTCCTTGTTCTTTTGTCCTCTCGCTCTCCTGTACTACATTTACCATCTTTTCCTTATAATCTTTTGGTCATTAATCATTTAACTAACTCGTAAATTACTCGGTTCCTTTTTTTAAATGTTTTTGTTTTTCGGTTCCTTGACATCCGGTGTTGTAGTCAACATCTTGGGTACCCCCTCCCCACTTTATCTTACCAAACTTTTTCATGCCTTATGGTGCTGAGTACGTACATTCCTTTGATGTTTAACCTCTGCAAGTGTCTATTTTAGCTCCATATTTTGATGATGGCCTCCATATTTCCATTGCCCATCTCATAGGTAACTTATGTTGTTAAAGCTGCGCCTTAGGCGGGCCTAAGGCTCAAGGCTCACCAGGCTCACCAGGATCAGAGGTTTGGGCCTTCGTGCGCCTTATTTGCATCTTTGGAACATAAAAGACACACCTGAATGAAATTTTGGCCGTAATTTTTTTTTTCAAAAATAAAGAAAAAATAATGTAAGAACTCAATAATTTTTTATTAATTTAGTATTTGTGAAAAATAATTGTGCGTTGGGACTTATATATGATGAAATGATCACATTGATTCTATTTTAAGTGATATAAATGATAGTAATAAAAGATTAATTAGTATACTTGATCAAGAATTTGATCGAGAAGCTGAAATGATGTTTGATGCTGATTATTTAAAGTGGTTGTTGTTGCGCCTTGCCTTCGTCAGGCGCTCCTGCGCCTTGAACCTTGCGCCTAGGCTTCAAGATCCATTTGCGCCTTGGTGTGCCTTGCACCTTTAATAACTAAGAAGGTAACACACGTTGTACCAAACATCCTATAGCCAATTATATCTCGTATCCTCATCTCTCTCTTGCTCACAAAACTTTTATCTTATCTCTTTCCTTATTTTTGATTCTCAAGAACTGGCAGAAGGCTATCAAGATACTTGAATTGAGTATGTCTATGTAGGAAGAAATGTATTCTTTAGACAAAAATGAAACATGCAAAATTGCACATCTCCCTCTTGGAAAACGAACAGTTTGGTGACGTTAGGATTTTTTTCGTTAAGTAGAATCAAGAAGGCATTGCTGAGCGATATAAAACTCGATTATTTGCTCAGGGGTATGCCAAAACCCAAGGAATTGATTATTATAACTTTTCCTCTATTGCAAAAATGGACTCCATTTGGGTGCTCCTTTCATGTACGCATGTATTGGATGAGACCTACAACAATTAGGTGTTAAAAATGACTTCCTGTGTGGTGAGCTGGAAGAAGTTTACTTTAAAATTCCCCATGATTTTCCCATGAAGGGCGTACTGTGGAAATTTGTCATCTCAAAAAATCCCTATGCATGCTGAAGCAAACCCCCAAAGCTTGGCTTAGGCGGTTTCATAAAACTATGGTATAGTTAAGCTATGAACAAGGATATGTTGTTCATACCGTCTTTTTTAAGAAGAGAGTAATCAAAGTGTCGGTGCTCATCGTGTATGTGGATGACAACATCATCACATGGAATGATACTGAGGGAATCATGCACTTGAAAGAGCAATTGTGCACAGAATTTGAAGTTAAAGATCTGAGAAAGTTGAAATACTTATTGGGGATTGAAGTGACAATGTGTAGCCATGTGATCTTCATATCCCAGAGAGGATGTTCTTGATCTCCTGGAAACAACAAGATGTTTTGATTTACTCCAATGGTACCCCTATTGAGGCAAATCACATAATTAACAAGGCATAAGAGGAGAAAAAATTGTCTCTAGCTACCAGAGATTGATTGGTACACTCATATACTTATGTTATACTCTTCCTAATATTACTTATATCGTAGGCATTCTGAGTAGATTCATGCATGTTTCCAGACCCGTCATTAAGAGGCAGCGTACTGGGTCTTGAGGTACCTTAAGAAATCTCCAAGGGTTCTGTTCTTAACAAATGACTGCTTGACAACTGAAGTTTTAGAGATGCTGATTGGGCATGTAGCCAAGATTGCAAAAAATCAACTACATAATATTGTTCCTTTTTTTGTGGGAATCTTGTAACTTAGGAGCAAGAAACATAATATTATAGAAACTATTTTTATGGCAGAATATAGGGCTATGCCACAAGACGTATGTGAAGAATTATGATTGAAATTAATTTTTCACAATCCGGGTCTCTTCGAGGACCAGCCTATTACTCTCTTTTGCGACTATAAAGGAACCATTAATATTGCTCACAATTCAGTTCAACATGATCAGACAAAACATGTTGAAGAGGATAAACACTTCATTAAAGATCACCTCGACAAGAATAATATTTGTACACCCTTTGTGAACTCCCAAGATCAACTTACCGACATGTTCACCAAAGAATTAAGTTGTGACAACTTTACTAACAACACATTCCAGTTGGGAATGATTGACATATACTCCCAACTTGAGGGGAGAATTGAATGTGTAATATTTTATTTTTCATTCTAGTATCATCACGTGGTATGTCATGTGTCTCATGTTGGGTTGTTCGTCCAAGTATATAAGGACTTAGGTTTCTTATATGTCAACCTAATTTTGAACCTAATTATTTTCTCTCCTTTTTTTTCTCTCCATGACTCTTGGGGATTATTTTTTTGCATTTCCTTGAATTTCCACCATCAGCCAAATCCCAATTCCATTAGTATCAATTTTCACAGAATTCCATGACTTGGCATTCAGAGAACCTATTTCCATAAAATTCCACCAAAACCGGCCATCTTTTAAGTAGGCCCAAAATGATTTGAAAATATACTATGTTCAGCTTCTTTGTAACTAGGAGAAAAAACCTTTATTGTGCAGCATCATTTTCTTGATCTTAAGTTAAAGAAATCAATTTATCGTAAGTCTTCCTTTCGTCACAGTAATAGTTCAGATGTTGTTCTTGCCCATCTTTTTGTGAACGCTTGCATTGTTTAATAGGAAGCTGGTTTGCTACTAAGGTTTAATGAATATTGCTAGTAAATTTATTGTTGATATCACATGCAGATTGATTTTGTAGCTGATGAATTGGAGCACCGGAAGGACAAGGATGACTTGGTTTGTTTTGTATCTTGTATATGAATTATTTGCAACTATAGTTAAAAATTTCACCTTTGTCAACTTAATATTTAGTTTTCTCATATGTAAAGTTTCTGAAACATGGATTCCAGATATTTCTTTTTGGAGGGCTTGGACCGTTGCATTCAGATGTTTCATTAGCTGGTGTGGCAAAAGCCTTTGGAGTTCGTCTGGTTGGTGACTGGATCCTTACTGTAAAGCATAGTTCTCTTGGTTTTACTCTTTGATTTATTTTAATAGGTATCTATTTTAGGTTTCTCATTCTTTACAGTTTATATGTCCTTCAGATACTTCTTAAACTTAAAATCTTCATCTCAAAATAATTTTTGAAGAATGAATATCGAGATGGACATGAGACTTTAAGCTCTGTTGGCATGGACAATTTTGAAAGTGTAGGACATGTCACATGTAGAATACATGATTATTATATAAACGTATATATATGGCAAATTAAATTTATTTCATATTCTGAAGCTTGACACGTAAGTAAAATATGATAGTAAGAGTGATTGATTTTCACAGGGTAATCGGAAAGATTATTTTTTTGACTAATAAAGCTGTTAATACAAACTTATCTTGAGCAAATGTGCTTTTGCACAGCTTATGCCATTCTTCTTTATTTTAGCACCTTTTCAATTGAAGCTCCTGTAAAAAAGAATGAAGTGGTCAAGTTTGTGTTAGATATTATTGTAATTGAAGCTCCTGTAAAAAGAATGAAGTGGTCAAGTTTGTGTTATATATTTTCTCTTGGGTTGCTTTGTTCTCAAGTGTGGTTGTTGTATATATATATCTTATATTGGAATGAATACTGTTATAATCTTACATTCTTTTCAGTCACTAAATCTAATATGATATCAGCCCGTCTCTCTTAGTTGTAATTTTTTGGTTCTTTGTCTCTCTCGTCCTCTCAATACCATCTTTTGCTCTCACATGACCTTCTCAGCCGGTTGAAAATGCTTGTTGCTAACGAACTGCTCGTGATTTTCCTTTATTAAATACTTCTCTTGTTTCTCTTGATTCACCTGTAACACCCAAATCCAGTTGAACATCAAATCAGCAGTTCGGCCGGGACCACAATAAGAAGTAAACTAAGCAGCGGTAATAAAATTGGTACATAACAAACATAATTAAAAAAAATACTAAAAGAAACTTACAACGGAAGTAGAAAATACAGCTAAGGGTAAAAGTGTACCTCATCATTTTTGAATTCACAAAGCTAACTAGATTATAAAATGAACCATACATCTGAAATACTATGTAATGTCTGGTGCAAGGAAAAAAAACTTAAACATTAAGGTTACACAATGTCCATGAAAGGAAAACAGTACAGTACTGAAAGGAAAAAACAACTGAATAAAAATGAACTATAAGAGGAACTCCACGAACAAGTTCATCCTAGGTGCAACTTTCCACCCGCCCCCTGTAAAAATATGTCTGAAAACGGATCAGCCCATCTGGAGAGTAAGAAAAATTATTCCTCTCAGTGAAACTAAAAATATGTTGGAAGAATATGAATGCATGCTTTTAAAACAAATTTTTATACTATGAAAAACTATGTGTTGATGTACTATGCATTCTTTTCTCAAATAAATACTAGTATCATAAATATCTATTATAGCTTAAACATGTTAAACATATTTACTCAAGTTCCGAAAATTTGTTGACTAAAAGAATTTCTAAGCTTTGGTCTATGCTTAAGTTCTAGGTGGCTTATGTTTGTCCTTTAAATTCTAGGCAGAGTAATTTCTAATGTATAATTATAATCTAACGATTCGAGTCCCTACTAACGAACCCAAATGTTCTTGTGTCTCACGGACACAGACTCACGTCTACTAATATTTTAAAATGGGGCATCGTCTCCCCAAAATTGAGGCTCATACGGTACACTACGCCCTATGGGTAAGATAGCGCGCCTCTATCTATCGCAAGAGAAGGTCTCATTTGTATCTCATAATCATTTTCTATCTAGTGCTACTCTGCTTATGTATTTCTCTGTGTATCTTAGGCGCTGTCACTTATTAGTTACTCAATTAAAATTCACATCTATATATTTGATATTTTCCACATTCTAAATATTTATGGAGATCTAACTGAAGGGGAAAAATATAAATATTACTTATACTCTACATATAACAGTTGAATGTTTGCTGGGTTATAGATTTCTAACATCTATTGCAATTTTTTATATATGTAAAAAGAGGCCTCAAACCTTGTATATACTTATTGAATGATAAATTACAAGTATGAATACATTTATATAGGAAAAGAGGAAGGAGAAAAATCCAAATCCAAGATGTTGGACTAATACAAAGAGAGAGAGAAAGGAGAAAAATGGGCCTTTAATTAGGATTTTCTAACACTCCCCTGCAAGCTGGAGCGTACAAGTCGTAGGCACTAAGCTTGGATAAAAACTGGTAGTATAGTGGCCGAGAGAGAGCTTTAGTCAGGATGTCAGCAACTTGATTTGTAGCAGGAACATGCTCCAAATCTATCTTCTTTGACTGTACTTTTTCTCGAATAAAATGACAGTCAACTTCAATATACTTTGTGCGTTCGTGAAAGACCGGATTCTTGGCAATATGTATTGCTGCTTGACTATCACAAAATAGGGTTGCCGGTGATGAGAGACGAACACCCAAGTCTCCCAGAAGGCTCTCAAGCCAAGTTAACTCAGAAACAACAACAACCATAGCTCGGTACTCGACTTCAGCAGAAGAGAGAGCAACCACAGTCTGTTTCTTGCTACGTCAGGTTATGAGATGTCCACCGAAGTAGGTACAGAAACCAGTTGTGGAACGCCTATCATCAATGGATCCTGCATAGTCAACGTCAGAGTACGCGATAAGAGAGAGATGTGGATGGCTTGTACGCAAGCCCTTGTCCTGGAACGTTCTTGAGATATCGAAGAATGCGTTCGACAGCTTGAAGATGAGATGTCCGAGGAGCGTGCATAAAACGACTCACAACTCCCACGACAAAAGAGATGTCTGGTCGAGTAACCGTAAGATAGATCAGCTTCCCAACCAAGCGTCTATAATATTCCGGATTTGTAAGCAGTTTATCAGAGTCAGAGCTATGGGCCGAGAGCTTGTGATTAGCGTTCATAGGAGTATCCACATTTTTGTATCCAGAATAGCCGGCATCATGAAGGAGGTCCATACAATACTTCCTTTGGGATAACACAAAACCATTAGGGCATCGTGCAACCTCAAGCCTAAGAAAATACCGAAGGTTGCCAAGATCTTTGGTCTGAAAGGCGTAGTTCAACTGTTGCTTGATATGTTGTTTCCCTGTAGTATCGTCGCCAGTAATGAGGATATCGTCAACATAGACAAGTAGGATTACAGTTCCGGTTGACCGGTGTCGGGTGAAGAGAGAAAAGTCAGGCGAGCTCCGAATGAAGCCAATATCATAGACAACCTTGCTGAATTTTTCAATCCAAGCGCATGGGGACTGTTTGAGACCATAAATAGATTTCCGAAGATGACAGACCCGAGACTCCCCCGTGGTCTCAAACCCGGGAGGTTGGTGCATATAAACAGTCTCCTGCAGATCACCGTTGAGGAAGGCGTTCTTAACATCCAGCGGATAAAGAGGCCAATGACGATGAACAACCAAGGACTATTCCCCCCAAGATGCAGGTCGCCATCTTTACCGTCGGGCTACATGATCGATTACGTTTGGACGTCGAATTCGAGGCTTCCTGGGTCTTGGTGACTGTTATGAGCTTAGCAAGATTGTGCGACCATCGTCTTCATTTGGCGCAGGAGGCCTACAACTCCACTAGCCCAAGGACTCCGGAGGGACACCCAAACCCCGTAGATCTTTCATCTGTCTTGTACAGAAATGGCTGACAGGTGCGGGCAGGGTCTATGTTTTAACTGCGACGCGCAGTTTACTATAATATGCACATGGAGGACCTTGAGGACTCTAATGACGAAGGGTGCGGGTGAAGTGGGCACCGTCATCGATCTCCCTTGAGATTGAGGTCAAGCTCTTTTTGCACGGCGAGAGAGATGTTATGGGATGCGTGCCCAGTTATTTTGATGCGTCTTTAGTTAACTTGTTGTATTGTCTTTTATCTATGAAACATTGATACTTCCCTGAGGGTTGCGTACCCGTACCAGATACGCTTCCGGTACCGATACAAATTATCAGTGGATACACATGCTACTATAGTCTGAGGATATGCTTGGACGTGGCAGATCGTTCTGCATATTGTGTTTGGGGTCTGCTTTTCTAAAGTAAAAAAAAACTTCTCCATGTCTTTAAGGAAAGGAAAAAATCGTGACCTACAAATACAACTAGTGGTGCTTGTTTATTATAATAACAAAATTTCCTTCAGATTTAAGTTTTCGATGTACAAACATCTAATTTAAATTTAATTATTTTGTTTATTTATTATGTTTTTAATTAGGTATTTTAAATTGATAGTGTTGCTATTTGTCAATATGAATTTTTCAAAATATTTTATATTCCCCCCTTTTTGAAAAAGTGGCATACACATCTTAGAATTGTATATTGGTTGAGAATAATGACCCCTCTTGGGGTAATATATACAAGACCGAATAATAAATAAGCCCATATACAAATACACAATATCTAACACCCCCTTCAAACTCACGGGGGATCATACATCGAGAGTTTGGACATAAAGTAGTCATGCTGAACCCTCGTCTGGGGCTTGGTGAACAAGTCCGCAATCTGATGCTCGGTGGGAACATACTGGGGAACCAATGTACGTCGGTTGTACTGCTCACGGAGGAAGAAGACGTCGACGCCAATGTGCTTGGAGAGGGAAAACTTCACTGGATTCAGAGTGAGCTGAATGACACCAGTGTTGTCACAAAAGAGAGTGGTCGGTCCTGAGGAGACAATGCCAAAATCTGCAAGAAGCCAACAAAGCCAGATAATCTCCTCGGCTGTAGACGCCATGGCGCGCAGCTCAGCCTCAGTACTGGAGCGGGAAACACCAGACTGTTTCTTGGACTTCCAGGCAAGCAAGAAGGAGCCTAAAAACAGACAGAAACCAGTGACGGAGCGACGATCAGAAGGATCACTAGCCCAAGTAGCATCAGAGAAAGCAGAAAGCTGGAGGGAACTGCTGTTGGAGAAGAACAGACCACGGCCAGGAGTCGCACGAAGGTAACGCAGTACACGCAACAAGTGAGCATAATGGACTGATGTAGGAGTGCTGACAAACTGGCTCAACACATGGACTGCATGAGCAATATCTGGCCGAGTGATGGTGAGATAGACCAGGCTGCCGACCAAATGACGATAGCGAGTGAGATCAGCAAGAGAGATCCCCTCATCAGCCTGAAGCTGCAGGTGAAGCTCCATCGGTGTGGCAACAGTGCGGGTGTCAGAAAGAGCAGCCCGAGCTAGAAGATCAGTAGTATATCGCTGCTGAGAGAGCTGGAACCCTGCAGAGGTGGAAGAAAACTCAATGCCCAGAAAATAGCTCAAAGGTCCCAAATCTGTCATCTGAAATTGCTGCTGCAGGTGATGCTTGACGAAGTCAATGAAAACCGGGTCGTCACCAGTGATGATCATATCATCCACATAGAGCAGAAGAAGAGTCCGGCCTCGGGAAGAGGTGTGAACAAACATGGCCGGGTCGTGCTGGCTGGGCTGAAAACCAGCGGCTATAACGACAGAGCTGAAGCGCTCGAACCAGACTCGAGGAGTCTGTTTGAGACCATAGAGATCACGACGCAACCGACAAACCATGCCAGGAGGAGCATCAAAACCGGGAGGAGGAACCATGTAGACCTCTTGCTGTAGGTCACCGTGAAGAAACGCATTCTTCACATCCAGCTGAAACAGGGACCAACGATGGACAGCAGCAACATCAACAAGTGTCTTGATCGTGGTCATGTGTGCCACAGGAGCAAAAGTCTCATCATAGTCTCGATCATGCTTCTGCTGAAAACCCCGAGCAACCAGACGAGCCTTGTAGCGCTCAATAGAACCATCAGAGCAAGTCTTGATCTTATAGACCCACTTGCAAGTGATGGGAACAGCACCAGGAGGAAGAGACACAAGATCCCAAGTAGAGGTACTCTCAAGAGCAGCCAACTCATCAAACATAGCAGCCTGTCACTCAGGAACCTGAGCAGCCTCGTGGTAGGAACTAGGCTCTGGAGTACTTGTGGAGGTAGCAGGAAGAGCAGTGAGGTCGAGTGACTGGGTGGTAAAACCGAGGCGATCTGGTGGATGTCGATCTCAAAGGGGGTAACGTCTGGCAGGAGGATCATCCACGAGACTCTCACTGAAGGCTAGTGGCACCTGTGGGGTAGTCGGAGCACGACGAGTGTAGTGGTGGAGAATAGGAGGTAGAGGGCTGGGAGATGGCAGAACATGAGGAGGTGGAGAGGACTCAGAAGAGGGAGATGACGATGATGACGGTAGCTCTGCTGGTGACTGGTCTGACGGTGGTGGCAAAACAGGTGGTGGTACAGTAGGAAAAATAAGGAAATGAATATCAGCCGGGGTAGTGGATGAGGGTGAAGCAGAGGTGGATGAAGAAAGGAAGAAAGGTTGGTCCTCAACGAAGGTGACATCACGAGAAATGCAAAGACGACGCGCAACAGGGTCATAACAACGGTAACCCGTGTGCTCTGAGCTGTAGCCTAGAAAAACACATGTAACAGACTGAGCAGAGAGCTTAGTCCGCTCATGTGGTGGTAATAAGACATAACACAGACATCCGAACACACGAAGATGAGTATATCGAGGAGGATGAGAGAACAAACACTCACCGGGACACCGAACCTGAAGGAAAGTGGATGGCTGAAGGTTGATGAGATAGACAGCGGTGAAGACAGCCTCAGCCCAAAAATGTGGGGGAACATGGGAAGCCAAAAGAAAAGTGCGAGCGGTCTCAATGATGTGGCAATGTTTCCTTTCCACAGTGCCATTCTGAGAATGAGCACCAGGACAGGAGAGCTGCGAAAGCGTGCTATGAGAGACGAGAAGGTCACGAAACTCATGCGATAGGTACTCCCCCCCTGAGTCGGAGCGAAAAATACGAATAGAGACGGAGAACTGAGTACGAACCATGGTGGAGAAAGTAACATAAACCTGAAAAAACTCAGCACGAGAACGCAACATATATATCCAAGTGAAACGAGAAAAATCATCAATAAATAAGACATAATAGCGGTGTCCACCCTTGGATACAAAAGGAGCAGGCCCCCATACATCAGAATGGACTAACTCAAAAGGAGCAGAAAACCTAGACAGACTAGACTGATAGGGGAGTTGTAGCTGTTTTCCAAGCTTACAACACGTACAAGAGTGAGTAGTGTCAACAGATACACGACCCAAAACACCCTGACGAACAAGAGTTGAAAGACGGGCGCCACTGAGATGACCAAGACGATGGTGCCACTGACGAAAGGCAACAGCAGGAAAACATAAAAGAGGAGCAGTTGGGGACGGTGTGACTGATGGCAGACGAAGGTACTGAAAGAGATATACTCCACTATGGTGACGGCCAGCTCCAATGAGGGTCCCTGTAAGAAGATCCTGCACATGACAAACAAACTCATCAAAAACAAGGTAACCACTAGAGGCAAGATGGCTGGCGGAGATGAGGTTCATGGAGAGCTGAGGGATATATGCAACATCAGGAATGTGGAACTGAGGGGTGTGGAGAAGGCCACGATTGGTAATAGGAAGGGTGGTGCCATCAGCAATAATAACACGTAGGTTGGAGGAAACATGCTGGCAGGCATGAAGATGGGTGGCATCATAGGTCATATGAAAAGAGGCTCCAGAGTCAAGTAACCACGAGGACGGAGAGATACCTGACGAGGCAGAGGCCACTGAGTGATCAGTAGAGGTAGAGGTCTGACCAACTATGACTGCAGAGGTACTCGAGAAGGTGCCTGTAGACAGCTGCTGAGCTAGCTGTAGGAGCTGCTCAGAGAAAGAGGCTGTCAGAGGAGGCACAAGCAGAACTGGAGCTGCACGCTGCTGGGTGTCACGAGACTGGATGTTCTGCTGCGAGCGCTGAAGCTTGCGACACTCAGACACTCTGTGGCTCAGTGCATGACAATAATGACAACGAACAGACCGCCGTTGCGCAGCATTGAGACCCTGGGAAGAGGGTCCCTGGGTAGGAAACAGAGCAGACGGCCGCGCAGGAGTACTGAGCCCCGGAGAAAGTGGCAGCGGAGGCTGCGGAGCAAACTGAGGAGCAGCCAAGACAACAGGGGGGAGGTAGTGTGCTGCGTCCCCTCCATGGTACAAAGACGAGTCTCCTCCGCCAGAATCGTGGACAGAGTGTCGCGAAGTGTGGGTGGAGTACCCCTATGGAGAAACTGTGAGCGGGCAGACTCAAACTCTGGGCGCAGGCGCATCAAGAAATCGTAGACACGGCAGACATCTCTGTACTGAGCAGTGGCAACGCAATGACAACAAGACAAGCAATGGGGCGGCGCCATCTCGTCACACTGACGCCAGAGAGAAGTGATCTCAGCAAAAAACTCCTGAACTGAGCGGTCGCGCTGGTAGGTAGCTGCAAGAGTCTGTAACAATGAATACTGAAGTGCCTTGCTGGAAGGCTGATAGAGATCGGAAAGATGATCCCAAATCGCCTTGGTAGTAGGGAACTCACAGATGGCCAGGCGGATGGGTACCTCACAAGACTGGCCAAGGATAGCAATAGCCCTGGAGTCATCGTCCTGCCACTTGGCCAACGCCTGAGCGGAGGAAACATCGATGCTGGTTGTGGAAACAGAAGACTCAGTTGAAGAGGCGGCAGGGAGCAACGGTGCTGGGTAGGATCCATCTAAATGGCCCCAAAGGCGTAGGCCTCGGAGATGCATGCGCATGGTGGAAGACCAAGCCTTATAGTTCTGCCCGTTGAGCAGCACATCAGGCTTAGGAAGATAGCCACTGTTAGTCGAGGTGGGATCCATTGAAGGCCGACACCAAGAGCTGGAGCAGGATCGACCGGGCGGAGGAAGCAGACGGAGGAAGCAGTCGAACAGGATCTAGCGCAGACAAACAAGGATCCACCGTGGTCGAGGAAGCAGGCGGTCAATGGAGCAGACTGGTTCGTGCGCAGAGGAACGATCGGCGTAGAGGAACGAAGCAGGAGGTCGATGCAGGCGGCAATCGGCGCAGACGAACGAGCAGCGCAGACAGACGGGAGATGCAGTCGGTCGATTGGCGCAGTCGGTCGATGTAGTCGGTCGATCGGCGCAGAAGAACGAAGCCGGCGGTCGATCGGCGCAGACGGACAGGAGAGGGATCGGGAGAATTAAACCCTAAGCTGTGATACCATCTTAGAATTGTATATTGCTTGAGAATAATGACCCCTCTTGGGGTAATATATACAAGACCGAACAATAAATAAGCACATATACAAATACACAATATCTAACGACACAAACACACACACACATATAAACAAACAACACTCAAGCCTTTATCCCATTACACACACATATATATATGCAATTTTAATTTTGTTGTACCCTGAACGTACTCGTATTGTTATTTTTTTGATTTTGTTGTACCACCGCACCGGATACATATCGTACCCAATACTAATACTCGTATTGGTGCTTCATAGTATTTTATGTTGTAGTCACTGTCTTAGGTTTCATTAGGTTTTACTTTGATATGTACTTATTTACTTTTATGTCATTGTATCATCTATTTAAAGGACTCCTTGGGTCTTGTAATGTTGTGATAGAAGTTATTCTCTTCCCTTTGTCTTATGCATGATATTTTGGTAGCTCTCTCCTCCCAAGCAAGCCCCTCACAGGCAACCACGGTTCCAGCTCCGAAGTATCTCCTCCGCTTCCGACCACCACTTCGGCGAGCACACAACAGTATCTTAGAACACTAATGTGGCCATGCTCCAATAAATTAGGCAGGAGAGTAGATAAGAAGTTCTCAAAACTCATTAATGATGCAAAATATTGATGCTCTTTTTTCAGCAATGAATAGGTTGATGCACCAAACGTGACTGGTATGGTCAGTGATATTTAGTTTTAGTTCAGAAAGCATAAGAATATTTTCAATGTGTTCAAGAGCTTAGTGATGTCCACCTAATACTGACTACAAATTGACCAATCATGAAGTGAAGGCTGATGTGGCATATAGTATTTTTGATGTAATTTTATCTGTCATACTATTTATTCATCTATGGCCACCGTTCCACTTTTTTACTTTGATGCTAATGATCTAAAGTCTCTGTTTGGTTAGTATTTTTCTGTAGCTGATTGTGCTCAACAATATGGTTATTGTAGAAATGAAGAAAGCCAACCTTGTATATATGTCCACTTGATACAAATACAAAGAATGAGTACATATATATATAGATGAGAGAAAGAGAGAGAAAAGTCCTATACACAATGTGGGACTAAAGAGAGGAGAGAAAAAGCAATAAATGCTATACAAATGGGCCTAATGTTAAGTGGGCTTTTCCAACACTCCCCCGCAAGCTGGAGCGTATAGGTCATATGCACCCAGCTTGGACAAACATTGGTAGAACAGAGTGCTTGATAAGGCCTTTGTGAGGATGTCGGCAACTTGATCAGTTCCTGGAACATGCTTTAATTCAAGTTTCTTCAATTGAACCTTTTCACGAACAAAGTGACAGTCAACCTCGATATGTTTTGTGCGCTCATGAAAGACCGGATTCTTTGCGATGTGTATGGCGGCTTGACTATCACAAAATAGAACAGCAGAGGAGGGGAGTTTTACTCCCAGGTCAGTAAGGAGACTTTCAAGCCATGTGAGTTCTGAAACAACTGAGGCCATCGATCTGTATTCAGCCTCTGCAGAGGAACGAGCCACCACAGCTTGTTTCTTGCTCTTCCAAGTAATAAGATGCCCACCAAAATACGTACAGAACCCACTAGTTGACCTTCGATCGTCCAGGGAACCCGCATAGTCGGCATCAGAATAGGCAACCAATGCGGGAGCAGAGTCGGAGGTTTTGTAGACCAGCCCTTGGCCTGGAGCTCCCTTAAGGTATCGGAGAATCCGTTCAACCGCTTGGAGATGAGAAGCCCGGGGGCATGCATGAACCTACTGACAACCCCAACTGCAAATGATATATCTGGCCTTGTGACTGTTAGATAGATCAACTTGCCCACAAGGCGTCGATAGTATTCCGGGTTCGGAAGTAGCAAATCGTCATCTGAAGCATGAGCGCATAATTTGTGGTTTGCCTCCATCGGGGTACACGCTGGCTTGCAACCAGACTGACCAGCATCTTTGAGAAGATCGAGACAGTACTTTCGTTGGGAGAGTACCAACCCGTCCGGCCGCCGGGCGATCTCGAGACCAAGGAAGTAGCGAAGTTTCCCCAGATCTTTAGTCTGAAAAACAGTGCTTAGGTGCTGTTTGACGTCTTGAATCCCCTTTGAGTCATCCCCAGTGAGAAGGATGTCGTCAACATAAACCAATAGAAGAATGGTGCCAGTGGCCCGGTGTCGGGTAAAAAGGGAGAAGTCTGCAGAGCTCCGAGTGAACCCCATGTCCCGAACCACCTTGCTAAACTTGTCAAACCACGCCCGTGGGGACTGTTTGAGACCATAAATTGACTTTTTGAGAAGACAGACCCGAGACTCCCCCGTGGTCTCAAACCCGGGCGGTTGGCGCATGTAGACAGTTTCCTGAAGGTCGCCATTCAAAAAGGCGTTCTTGATATCAAGCTGATGAAGGGGCCAGCGGCGGTGCACCGCGACGGAGAGAAGAACGCGGACAGTGTTAAGCTTGGCCACCGGAGAAAAAGTTTCCTCATAGTCGAGACCCTCCTGTTGTGTGAAGCCACGGGCCACAAGACGGGCCTTCAGTCGGGCAATAGTGCCATCCGGAGCATGCTTGATGACAAAGACCCATTTACATCCAACAGGGTGCTGTCCGGGAGGTAAGGGAACCAAGACCCAGGTCTGGTTGGCCCAAAGGGCCGTCATTTCTTCGTCCATGGCAGCCCGCCAGCCAGGATGGTGAAGCGCCTCCTGCAAAGAGTTAGGGACTGAAACAGAAGATA
The DNA here is from genome assembly GCA_039583875.1 of Platanthera guangdongensis. Taxonomy (NCBI): domain Eukaryota; kingdom Viridiplantae; phylum Streptophyta; class Magnoliopsida; order Asparagales; family Orchidaceae; genus Platanthera; species Platanthera guangdongensis. Next base: position 265,975,404 of record CM077153.1, read on the forward strand.
AGGAGGTGGCAAAGTGAAGAAGAGAGGGGGAGAGGCGATGGAGCGAGACGTAGTTCGCCATCGGATGAGCGGTGGAGACGGGAGCCGGAGCAGCAGGGAGCAGAGCACCAGAGGGCGAAGCCGACTGCAGAGGAGCCACAGAATGAGGAGAGCGACGAGAATAGACCCGGATAACCGGTGGTGGTGGACGGACCGGAGGCGGGGAAGGGAGAGAGGCTGAGGAGTGAGGAGCAGGAATGACAGGACGAACGACGGGAGCGGGATGCAGAGCGATATCCGGAGCAGGAAAGAAGGGAAGATCTTCACGGAAAGTTACGTCAGGCGAGACAGTAACCTTGCGGGTAGTAGGCGAATAACATACATAACCCTTCTGAGTGCGCGAGTACCCGACAAAGATCTGCTTGGTGGCACGAGGGTCCAACTTGTCCGTGGAGGGACCGAGGTGGTGAACGTAGCAGGTACACCCAAACACCCGTGGCGGAAGGGGAAAAGGCGGAGTTGTGGGAAAGAGGAGGCTGAAGGGAGTAGCATACTGGAGGACGGAAGACGGGAGGCGGTTGATGAGGAAGCAAGCCGTGGAGAGAGCGTAGTTCCAGTACGGTTTGGGGACCTGCATTTGAAGCATAAGCGAGCGAGCGACATCAAGAAGGTGACGATTCTTGCGCTCGGCGACACCATTCTGTTGTGGTGTGTACGGACATGATGTTTGGTGAAGAATGCCGAACTCAGAGCAGAGGGTGGCAAACGTATGACTGGTGTACTCCCGCGCATTGTCAGTGCGAATAGTGCGAATAGGCGCAGAGAACTGAGTGCGAGTCTCAAGTATGAAAGCCCGAAATACGCGGGGAAGTTCAGAGCGATCCCGAAGGAGATATAACCACGTCATGCGAGAGTAATCATCAATAAAAGTAAGAAAATAACGATAGCCAGAAATACTAGTAAATTTGTACGGACCCCATATATCGGAGTGTACTAAAATAAAAGGAGCGGAGCTCCGAGTATAATGAGGGGGGAAAGAAGAACGGGGCTGTTTGCCCAAAATACATGTGTCACAACGAAAAGCAGGGAGAGTGACATCAGGAAGAGCCTTCCGGAGGACTGGAAGAGGAGCATGTCCCAGACGGCGATGCCAATCCGAAGAGGAGATAGATGCGAGGACAGTGGGAGAGTCGTCAAGAAGATAGAGCCCATTCTGCAGCCGTCCTCTACCAATGATAGTCTGCGTCTGCTGATCCTGTATGAGAAAAGAAGAAGAAGTAAATGTCACTGAGTAATTAGAATCAGTAGTAAGGCGACCGACAAAGAGTAAATTGAAAGGAGAGCCCGGAACATGTAGAGCCGAGCGTAGGAGGAGAGAAGAGGTGAGAGAAATATCAGCACAGCCAGAGACGGGAACCGACGCCCCATTAGCAACAGTAATGTACTTCGGGTGAGGTGAAGACAAGTACTGTGGTGGCCTAACAGAGGTGATATGATGAGTGACACCAGAATCAAGGATCCAGCGCGTGCCAGAGGATAGGCAGGCGATACCTTCATTGGAGAGAGAGGCAGCAGAGGCAACCGAGGCAGGCGGACTGCTGAGCAAGCCATGAAGATGCTGGAGCTGAAGACGAACCTCGTCGAGCTCAGTACGAGAGGAGGCAGAGTCGGTAGTAGCAGCAGAGACATGTGGACGAGGGGGTCGGCCATGTTTGCGAAAGCAAGTGGCCTCAAGATGACCAACTCTACCACAGAACGAGCATTGAGGCCTAGAGCGACCACCGCGACCCCGGCCGCGAGAGTCAGAGCGGCCACCACGGGCAGAGGGGGGAAGAGACAATAAGGGAGCGGGTGCCTGTTGAACAAGGGCCGGAGAAGGAAGTCCGGGAACATCCGGAGGCGGGGAGACTTTGAGAAGCATTGAGCACACGTCGGAAAAGGACGGTGTAACAGTAGAGGAGAGGATGTGAGCCCGGACACTGTGAAGATGAGAGGGTACCCGAGCCATCATCATGGCGATACCCACAGCTTCCTTCTGGGTACGTTGAGCTGCGAGATCTAGAGTGGGAGGCTGATGGTGGATCCAAGCCTCAACCAGAGACCGGGCTTGAGCAACAAAGGACGTCAAGTCGGTTGCACCACTACTGTCAAGGGACTGGAGAGCGGTGATGATATCATATAGATGGTGGAGACTATCTTTGCCAGAGTAGAGGGTGTGTAGCTCGTCCCACATGCCTTTGGCCGTCTCATGATACATGGCCAGGCGATAAGATTCTCCATCAAGAGAGTTGAGGAGCCAAGTCTGCACACGCCCATCATTGCGTAACCACTCCTCAGTAGGGACACCAAGAACGGTCTGGGTCAGATGATGAAGGAAGCCCTTTGACTGAAGGACACGGCGAACTGAGTGTGCCCATTCCACAAAGTTCTTCTTGCCAGTGAGCGAAATTGTAGTGATCCGGAGCTCGTCGCGGACTTCTGGTATAGAGGGCGGGCGTTCAGGAGGAACTGCCGTACCGACGGAGTCTGCAGAGGTAGACATGGAGGCCGCAGCGAGCTGAAGGAGGCCGCAGCGAGTTGGAGGAGGCCGCAGCGAGCTGAAGGAGGCCGCAGCTAGTTGGAGGAGGCCGCAGCGAGTTAGAGGAGACCGCAGCGGGCTGGAGGCCGCAGCGAGTTAGAGGAGACCGCAGCGGGCTGGAGGCCGCAGCGAGCTGGAGGAGACCGCAGCGGGCTGGAGGCAGCAGCGAGAGGAAGCAAACAGACAGCGGACTGGGTGAGGACGCGGCGACCTGGATGAGGTCGCGGCGAGCTGGAAGACGTTGCGGGCTGGGTCAGGTCGCGGCGGTCTGGGTCAGACCGCGGCGGACAGGAGTGAGCTGAGAAGAGAAGACAAGCCGGGGCTGACTTGCGAGCTGGCGGGCTGGCGGGCTGGCGACTGGCGAGCTGGCGACGAGCGGGCTGGCGAGCTGGCGAGCTGGCGAGCTGGCGAGCAGAAGAAGACCAAGAAGAGGAGGCGAGCTGGCGACTGAAGGAGATCAGGGAGAAGAAGCGAAGGCAGAGGTCGCCGAGGTCGCGCCGGACAGGAAGAGGCCGCAGCGGACAAGGGAAAGCAGTGGACCCCACAAGATGGCTATAAAAGGAGGGGGCCAGAGGAGGAAGGGAGGTGGGGGGAATAGAAGTGGATCCACGAGAGAGGAAGCGGACAGGATAAGAGAGGCCGCAGGAGAGACGCGACTAGAAGGTGCGGACTGGACAAGGGAGGCCGCAGAGACCGCAGGCTGCAGGGCGGACAGAGGAGGGAGTCCGCAGGAGGTCGCAGGAGGTCGCAGGCCGCAGGGCGGACAGAAAGGGGAGTCCGCAGGAGTCAGGAACCTGGCTCTGATACCATGTAGAAATGAAGAAAGCCAACCTTGTATATATGTTCACTTGATACAAATACAAAGAATGAGTACATATATATAGATGAGAGAAAGAGAGAGAAAAGTCCTATACACAATGTGGGACTGAAGAGAGGAGAGAAAAAACAATAAATGCTATACAAATGGGCCTAATGTTAAGTGAGCTTTTCCAACAGTTATTAATCTTAGACTCTTAGTGAAAGTTGTCATTTTTTTTCTTTCTACTATATTTTTACGGTGTGCTGTTTGTTCCTTCAAATTCTTTGCTAGTGGCATCTGTGTATTGGTTCTTAAAATCATCTGTACTTTGAAAGTACATAAATTTGCAAAGTTCGCTTATGTAGTTAATAAAATGATATTTAACTAAACTTTAAGCTTTTCATCCTTAGGCTCCGGATGAAGAGTTTGAGGAGTACCTTAGACATCTTCTGGGAAATAATTGCACGGGCAACCGGAATAAGGTGATGAACTGGCATATTTATATTAACTTTTTTCTTTTATGAAATTTTATATTTGATTTATTTGCAAGGCCTGATTTTGTATGTGTATTTTATAAGTTAAGCTGGCATCATTTTATGCAAAATTTTTGGTTAAGGCCTTAATTTCTTGAGATAATAATTATTATGAGAAGCCAGTTTGTTAAGACGAATAATTTTTTGTGATCTGAAGCAGTCCGTGCTCCCTTTCCTATGAACACTAAAACACAATTTGTTCTCTATGAATGCAAATATTGTTTTTCTCTATTTATTTGGAAATTTTGAATTATGTTTTCAATTTCATCTTGTTTTTCTGAGTCGTTCAATTTTTGAACTTTTATTTAAATTTTAATAACATACTTGTTACTTTTACATTGTCTGATTTTTTCTATTCACTGTATAACTTATATAAGCCAAGCCTCTCCCACACTCAGCACTGACATGAATGCCATACACTGCCCATGCCTTGCTATACAAAGACTTCTAGCGAGTATTCTTTCTTCTCGGGATAGAAAATTGCATATATTTTAATTTTGATGCTAGCAACACCTGCAATTTTAGTGAGAAGGAATCTTCAAGTTTTGAAACTATTTTGTAATCCAACTTACAAGCTTGAGCCATGCTATTGTCATCATCATTATCATCTATAGCTTTATCTCTACTATTTGGGGCCAGCTTTATGAATCCTCATTTTCCATTAGTTCATGTAGACTGTTGACTGGGACATTGTGCCTAAATTATGCAAATCTTCTTGAGCAATTTTCATCCATATCATGTTACTTGGCTCCAAAATTTCTCCTACTTAATCACTCAATACAAACTTTATATTCCCATCTAATTGGTGTACTATCCGACCTTCATTGTACAAAATTATCTTAACTTCAATTGACGTCTCTCATTATTCTTCTAGTGTGATCATTTCACTGACATTATTTCTCCATTATAATTATTCCTTAATTTATTTTTTCTACTTTTGTCACATTTCTTAGCATTCTCATTTTCCCCTCACTTTCAATTAAGCGAGAGCAAAGCAAAATTATGATTCATCCACTAAGGGGAGTAGGTATATATATATATATTTATATATATATATAGGAGATGCAAGAGGCACAAAAACTAAAAATAAATAACACATAAATACTCCCCCTCAAGCTGGCACAAAAAGGTCAAGCAAGTCCAGCTTGCCACATGTAGAGAGAAGTCTGGAAGGCCCAACCGCCTTGGTGAAGGCATCAACAATTTGCTCTGCGGAGGGATCATAGGACGCTTCCAGTGTCCCTGAACGGATGTGCTCCCTGAGAAAGTGAATATCAACCTCAATGTGCTTAGACCGCTCGTGCAGAACTGAGTCGGAGGCAAGCATGAGAGCGGACTGGTTGTCGCACAAAAGTGTCGAATAACCAGAGGGAGGAGAGCCAAGCTCGGTCAAGAGGGTACGCAGCCAAAGGAGCTCAGTAGCGTCGTGGGCCATAGCCCTGTATTCAGCCTTAGCAGACGAGCGAGAGACAACATTCTGCTTCTTGCTCTTTCAGGAAATAAGATTGTCACCATAGAAAGTGCACATCCCCGAGGTAGAACGTCGATCAGTAAGGGAACCAGCATAGTCAGAATCAGTGTAACAAGTGAGATCAAGGGTCGAAGATGAACGGTAGAAGAGCCCTAAGCCAGGAGAACCCTTCAAGTAGTGGAGGATCCGAAATGCTGCATCTAGGTGAAGTACGGGGAGCATGCATGAACTGGCTGACCACACTCACAACAAAGCTAATGTCAGGGCGAGTGTTGGTCAAGTAGATTAGTCTGCCAACAAGACGTTGATATCTTCCTGGTTCAGGGAGAGGATCGTCAGACTCGGCATGAAGGCGGTGGTTCGGATCCATGGGTGTAGACACCAGAGAGCACCTAAGAAGGCCAGTATCACTTGAGGTCAAGTGTATACTTGCGCTGAGACAAAGAGATCCCCTGTTCAGATCTGACAACCTTAATCCCGAGAAAGTACTTCAGATGCCCCAGATCTTTCACTTCAAAGGCCTTCTGAAGAACCCCCTTGATCTGAAGTATACTCGAGCTATCGTCACCTCTAAGAATGATATCATCCACATAGACAAGAATAACGACCCTACGTCCATCCACAGCAGACCGAACAAAGCATGTGTGGTCGGCATGACATCTGGTGAACCCACTCTGAAGCACAACAATACCAAAATTCTCAAACCACACACAAGGAGTCTGCTTCAGCCCATATAAGGACTTCTGTAAAAGGCAAACACGACCCAAATACTCCCCCTGAAGCTTGTAACCGGGGGGCTGATCCATATAAACTTCCTCAGTAAGGTCGTCATTGAGAAAGACATTCTTCACGTCCATCTGATGAAGAAGCCACCCATGGAAGGTAGCGAGAGAGACAAATAGACGAACATTAGAAAGGTCAAGCCGTAATCCCCAGGAGTCTGAGTGAAGCCCTTCGCGACAATGCAGGCCTTGTAGCGGTCAAGAGAACCATCAACATTATACTTGACATTGTAAACCCAACGACATCCAACCGTTTTTCGACCTGCAGGAAGAGGGATCAAACGCCAGGTGCCCGCCATCAGTAATGCGGACATCTCATTCTCCATGGCCGCCACCCACTCAGGGTGCTGAAATGCCTCAATCATCGAACTCGGAATTCTGATCTGGTCGGTAGCAGTCAAGAAAGCCCGATAATCTTGAGAAAGACGCTGGTAGGACACATAGCTTGCCACATGATGGTCAGTAACATAAGAATGCTTACCCTTTCGAAGTGCAATGGGTAAGTCAGAGGAGGGAAGAATATCACCTGCCAGAGAATGTGGCACAAAGTCCTGTGAGCTGGGCGTAACCAGTGGATCCCGAACGATGGAGTGGACATGGGAGGGCCCGGATGGGCCACGAGTGTAGGTCTGCAACGGAAGAGAGTCATGCAACCAGAGTCGGCTATGGCGGAGCAGAAGGAGCAGCAGGGAAAGAGGAGGTACCATAGAAGGGGACATCCTCAAAGAACGTAACATCCAAGGAGTGAAAAGTCCTGCGAGAAGAGGGGTCAAAACACTTATAGCCCTTGGAAGAGGAGGAATATCCCCAAAAATAGGCACCAGATAGCTTTGTCGTCAAGCTTTATCCGAGTCGGATGACGGTCCTGGACAAAACACACACACCCATACACCTGCAGAGGAACAAGAAACAGAGGGCGGTGGGGAGATAAAAGACTAAGGGGTACCCGACCTGCTAAAGGCTGACAAGGCAGACGGTTGACCAAGAAGGTCCCCGTAAGAAGGGCGGCACTCCAAAATGACTTGGGGACATGAGACCCACGAAGAAGAGACCGGGTCACATTCAAGAGATGACGATTCTTGCGTTCCGCCACGCCGTTTTGTTCTTGTGTATAGGGACAGGAGAACTAATGAAGGGTTCCTTGGGTACAAGGAAATCAGTGAAAGAGGAAGACATATACTCTCCCCCGTTATCGGAGCGAAGGACCGGAATAAAAGAGGAAAACTGAGTTGTAACCATATTAGTAAACTGTGTATATAAATCAAAGACATCAGATTTGGCACGCATAAGATAGACCCAAAAACAACGAGTAAAATCATCTATAAAAGTAACTAAATACCAAAAATCATCGTAAGAAACAACCGGGGCAGGTCCCCAAACATCTGAATGAATAATATCAAACAGTGCAGAACTGCGAGAAACAGGATAGGTAGTGCGTGTATGTTTACTAAGCTGACACACATCACACTGAAAAGATTTCTCAAACGAGACACTCAAAAAAAGCGACGACACGATCTGAGGACTCGCATGCCCCGGTCTAGCATGCCAAAGAGCAGGTGAAGTAGTAGCAGCAACGATGGATGGGGGTGAGAGACGGGGCGAAGGAGGTGGCCCGTCGCGTTCACGGTCGTAGCCAAAAGTCCTCCTCGTGGTCAGGTCCTGAAAAACACAGCCAGAAGGAAAAATTATCACCGAGCAGTTCAACGAACGAGTCAATTGACTAACAGAAAGAAGATTTAAAGCAAGTTTGGGAACATGAAGAACTGAATCCAAGGAGAAGGAGGGAGTGAGAGGAACTGTGCCCCGATGAAGGATGGTGGTCACAGAGCCATCGACAAAGCGAACCTGCCGATGGACGCTCAGAGTCTCAAGAGAAGAGAACAAGCAAACTTAAATCGAGCTTGTATTCAAAACCTGCCGATGTGCCCCAGTTCGGTTTGGTTCGGTTTTTTTTACATCTGTTCGGTTTTCCAGCAAACTTAAAATCTGGTATTCAAAAATTATTGGTTTTTGTTAGTGTTTTTTTGGATGGTCGACTACTAGTTGAATGGAAGTCCGATTAACTATAAAAATATATTATCCAAAAAAATAAGTTTATCATCATTTAAAAAAAAACTCAGGGAACATTTAGATTAACTAGTGCAATTAAGACAATAAGTTCAATGATTCATTCAAAATGGGAACAATAAGTACAACATATTTAGTGTTAGTTGTCACCTAGGACGAAGGAGTTGGATGTTTTGATCTAAACAAAATTATAATACATAAACTTTACTAATAATTTTTATTCTCTAAATATTCGGTTCGGTTTTTTCGGTTTACCCAACCAACAAACCGAACTGAAACGTTGTCGGTTTTTCATCCCCCCTAAACCAAAACTGAACCGAACCAATCAGTTCGGTCCGTAACTCGGTTCGGCTTGATCGGTTCGGTTCGATTGGTTTCAGTTTTTTATGCACACCCCTAAGAGAGCTACCATAATCCCATCAAAGGGAAAAGGAATAGACTAAACTTTTTAGGTTATTTCATTCCGTACAATCCACGCCTTTAAATAGGCTTATATAACACAAGATCCATCATGACAACTCCTAACTTCTAACCCTTAAATACTATTTAAATGACCCGACGTTAAAGAAAAAGATCCAAAATGATATAATAATAATGGACATTAAAAGATAATCATAACTAGACCCATCTCTAGAGGCCCATGATATCTCACTTGACCTTTAAATCGAGCTTGTTCTCAAGTTCGAATAAAGCTCGACTGATTTAATCATCGGGTTCATTTATTTCTCACCAAAACAACTCCTTGTCATGCATCGTTGTAGCAGGGGTTGCAGAGAGCGACAACACTTCTTCGTGCTCACGGATGTCACGAATGATAGTGATGTTGTCGGCGGGTCATAATGTGTGTGGCGATATGATCGAAGAGGAGACCGAAACATGTTCTTTAAATAATTGAAGTAGTGGTGTAGAATAATCCGCAGATGTCTGATGACGAGTCAGAACCATATCAATTTTCATGCGAGTGAGAGGAGTGTCATCGACGATCTTTGCACAATCAATGTATGGCAGTGGCGTGTCCTGAACGAGGAAAACACTAGGTGTCGTTGCTGGAAGACTGCTGGATTAGCCGGAATATCAGCAGTCTGCACCTAGTTGGGTAGAGGTATCGGCCGTGTGATGAACAATTGTTTACTTTTGCGTGCAGCGATCATGTTGTCGAGTAGAGTCATGATGGCGGCGCTGATGTCCGTGGTCAACTTGTGAGAGAGCAACGTAGCATTCGAATCGTATTGAGGGGCCGCCACAAATGTCATTGTTAGGAGAAAATGTAATTAATTAATTTTGAATTACTAATCAATTAATTGTTTTATGAGAAATTAATGAATGAATAATTAATCTATCAAATAATGGATTAACCAATTAAATCATTAAGGAAGTTGGCCTTTGGAGGCATGTAGCTAAAAGGAGGGCTCAGTGCTCGAAAAGGTGTCTGTCGCCTGCTCCTAAGCGAGGGTTCGGTGGAGCTTCTTCAGCTGTCAGGCGGAAAAGTTGCGCAAGGTTCAAAAAGTTGGAGGCTTGGGCTCAAAAATTGTGTTACGCCGTCATTACGCTTCTCGGGGCATCAATATGTTCGTAGACGCAAGAAGTCGACAAGCAACAACGAGGCTGAACCATCTGGTTCAACCCCCACTCAGTGAACCGGCCGGCCGGGGCTGAACCAACGGGTTCAGCCCCTTTTGGAGGGGCCGGCCGGCCCCTTCTTGGCCCGAATATTTATACCCGGGCTGCTCTCTTGTGGAGGCATGCAAGATATCTCAAGGTATTTCCCTCTTCTCTCCTCCTCAACCCTAGTTCTCTAGTTTTTCTCGTTAAATCTCTTTCTCCCCCTCCTTCCTATCATTTGGTATCAGAGGCACGTTTCTCCACCTTGGTTACTACCCGAACGCAAGAAGAAATCAACCGCTTGGAAACTAGAAGAAAACTTCGTTGGATTGACAGATTCGTTGGCCGCCATAGAGGAAAACATGAGGACGTCAACGCAACGACTTGAAGAACGGACCAACGCTCGGATGGAGGAGATCAAGGCATTACTAGCGCAAAATCTGAAAGGGAAGAGCCCGGCGAGCGAAGAGAACGGCGGATCTCCAAACCTCGGACTCGAAACGACGGGATCTCACCCGGCGGGTCCGATCTTAGGGGAGACGACGACGGGGACGGCGCTAGGGCGCGGGATCGGCGCGAACCCCAGCGCGAGGATGGCGGCCGCTGGCGAGAGACACCGTCCGAACCCGTCGGGCACGGGTTCGTCCCAGGGCGGCATCAGCGACTTCGGCGCAGGCCTCACCCCCTGGCGACGGGTCGGGGAGGACCAGGGCTGGATCGGGAGACCTGCAGGTCAGGATAGACCACCTCCCCTGGGCGCGGGAGGGCTTCTTCCTCAACCGGGGGGCTTTCGACCAGTAGGAGGCTTCGGGTCGGGCATTCCTTGGGCCGGCCAACCTCCTCCACTGGGAGCAATGTATCAGCAAGGATATCAGGGCGGATTTCCTGAACCGGGGGAGCAAAGGAGACCAGCCGGCTACGGGCACAATCATGGTTGGTGTTAGAAAAGCCTACTTTAAGGTCCATCTAGGGGCCCATTCTTCCTTCTTCTCTCTCTGTCTTTCTCTCCCTATTTGTATTAGTCCCGCATCTTGGATTGGGATTTCTCTCTCTTCTTCCTCTATATAAATGTATTCATACTTGTAATTATTAATTGAAGAAATATATACAAGGTTTGGAGCTTTCTCTATATGGTATCAGAGCCAGGTTTCTGTCATCTGCGGTTTGCTACTCTCAGTCCGCTTCTTTTCTGTTTCCTTGTGTTGCTCTTCTCCCGTGGATCCACCTTCCCCTCCCTGCCTTTTATAGCCTTTCCTCCCTCCTAATCTGTGGGACCACCCTCTTGTCTGTCCGCTGCGGACTCGCCAACGTCCTGTCGTCAGCCCGCCGACTTGCTCTCCGCTTCTGTCTGTTCGCGAACTGCTTGCTTGCGGACTGTTCCTGTTCGCAGCGGTCTTGTTCACGCTCTCCTGCTTCTGCTTTCCCTAATACGCTTGTCTCTATACTCGCAGATTTCTTTTCTGTTCGCCTTTGTGATCCGCCTGACCGTACGGGTTGCCTATTTCTCACCCGCATCTTGGTCGCGGTCTCCTGCTCCTCTGCTCTCTGTCCGCGCGACTTGCCTCTGTTTGCCGCTGTGATCTGCCTGACCGTGCGGGTTGTCTCTTTCTCACCCGCATCTTGGTCGCGGTCTCTCTCCTCTAGCCGCTCGGATTCCTCCCGCGGTCCTTGCTCTTCTCCGCCGGCCTCTCCTTCTCTTCGTGCGGTCTGTTCCTGTCCGCTGCGGTCTGGTTCCTGTGCTATGACCGCTGTTGTGTCCACCTAGACCGTGCGGACTCTCTGTTTCCGCATTTTGGTCGCGATCTGCCTCCTCGCTGGTGTGACTGCGCGGTCTGTTCCCTCTCACTGCGGCCTTCTGTGTTTGACCTTGGTACGGTTTGCTTCTATCCGCCCGGTCTCATTCCTTATTCGCCAGGGGTGTGCTTCTGCTGCGGTCTTCTCCTAACCGCACCGCCTGCCGTTTCTTGCCGCTGCTTGAAGCGGTCTTCCTGTCTGTTGCGGTCTTCTCCTTGCAAAATGATCGACTGTCCTCCGGGTTCTGTGGTATCTGTTTCCGATGGTGGTACCTCCTGCCTGGCTCCCAGCTCATCATGGATTTTGGATTCCGGTGCCTCTCACCACATTACCTCACGAAAACCACCAACCTATTTGCCCTCCGTGCATCCCCAGTTCATTACCGTTGCTAGTGGGGACACACTTCCCGTCTCTGGTGCTACAGATATCCACCTTACTCCATCCATTACTCTTCGCTCTGCCCTTCATGTTCCGGGCTCTCCGTTCAACGTTCTCTTTATTGGCCGCCTCACTGCTGACCTCAATTGTGTTGTTATATTTTCTTCTAATTCATGTGTTGTGCAGGATCGCAAGACGCAAACTATCATTGGAAAAGGGCATCTGTCGAATGGTCTCTATCTCTTTGACCCATATCCTCCAACGGTGTTGTCGTCTCTTAGCTCCATTGACTGGCACCGACGTCTGGGTCATGCTCCTCTCCACATTCTCAAAAAATATCTCCCCGACGTGTCCTTCCACGAGTTCACGTGTGAGTCTTGTATCTGTGGGAAACATCATCGCTCTACGTTCCCACCACATCCTTCTCGGCGTCCTGCTCCCTTTGATCTTGTTCACTCTGATATTTGGGGCCCTTACAAAATTTCCAGTGTCTTTGGATACCGCTACTTTGTCACATTTGTCGATGACTACTCCCGGCTGACCTGGCTATACCTCCTTCGTGACCGCTCTGAATTACCCGGTGTATTCCAGACCTTCTTTATTGAAACTCGCAACCAGTTCTCCACAACCATTAAAACCCTCCGCACCGATAATGCCCGCGAGTACACCAGTCATACCTTCTCTCACATCTGTGCGGAGTTTGGGGTCATCCATCAGACCTCCTGTGTCTATACCCCCCAACAAAATGGCATTGCTGAACGCAAGAATCGACACCTGCTCGAGGTCACCCGCTCCCTTATGCTTCAGATGAATGTTCCAAAACAATATTGGAATTTTGCGGTTTCCACCGCTTGCACTCTTATTAACCGTCTGCCCTCATCTATCCTCAATTTTGCGGTTCCTTACAATCTCCTTTTTCCCTCCCAACCTACCTTCTCCATCACCCCACGCATGTTTGGTTGTGTGTTTTGTTCATCATCTTGGTCCGTCCACTGACAAGCTTGCTCCCCGTGCCACTAAATATATGTTTGTGGGCTATTCTCGCACTCAGAAGGGCTACCTTTGTTTTTCTCCCACGGACCGCAAGGTGGTCACTTCTGCTGATGTCACCTTCCTCGAACATTAGCCATACTACTCTCCATCTACTGACCCTCCTCTTTCGCCACCTCTCCCGCGACCTGTTATCCCCGTCCCTTCCACCCTCCCACCTCTACCTTCCCCACCCAACCCTCCTAAACCACCTACACCACCAGTTATTCGTGTGTACACTCGACGTCCTCCCTCGTCTACTACCATCCGAGAGCTGCCCCGCTCTCATGATGCTTTGCAGCCTGCGGCTCCGACAACTGCTTCCACTGCCCACTCGATGGCCAACTTTGTCTCTCTTCACCGCCTCTCTCCGGAACTCCGTCAGAGTGCTCTCTCTTTATCCTCTACCTCCACTCCTACTTCTGTACAGGAGGCTCTTCAGCACCCCGGATGGCGGGCGGCCATGGAAGATGAAATGCGGGCTCTCTGGGCCAACCGCACTTGGGATCTGGTACCTCTTCCTGCAGGTCACTCATGTGTTAGCTGCAAGTGGCTCTTTGTTATTAAACATGCGGCAGATGGCACCGTTGAGCGTCTCAAGGCCCGCCTTGTGGCCCGGGGTTTTACTCAGCAACAGGGCCTTGATTATGAGGAAACGTTCTCCCCGGTGGCCAAAATGAACACTGTCCAAGTTCTTCTATCCATGGCTGTTCACCGTCATTGGCCTCTTTATCAGCTGGATGTTAAGAACGCCTTCCTCAATGGTGATCTTCAGGAGACTGTTTATATGCATCAACCCCCCGGGTTTGAGACCACGGGGGAGTCTCGGGTTTGTCATCTTCGGAAATCCATTTATGGTCTCAAACAATCCCCGCGCGCTTGGTTTGACAAATTCAGCACGGTCGTCCGCAATATTGGCTTCACTAGGAGTTCGACAGACTTCTCTCTCTTCACTCGACATCGGCCAACCGGAACAGTGATTCTACTTGTCTATGTTGACGATATCCTCATTACTGGCGACGATACTACAGGGATACAACATACCAAGCAACAGTTGAACTCCGCTTTTCAGACCAAAGATCTTGGTAACCTGCGGTATTTTCTCAGGCTTGAGGTTGCACGACGGCCTGATGGTCTTGTATTATCCCAAAGGAAGTATTGTATGAATCTTCTTCATGATGCTGGCTATTCAGGATGCAAACCTACGGATACTCCAATGGACGCGAATCACAGGCTATCGGCCCATAGCTCTGACTCCGATGAGCTGCTTACGAATCCGGAATACTACAGACGCCTGGTTGGAAAACTGATCTCCCTTACAGTTACTCGACCGGACATCTCCTTTGTCGTTGGAGTTGTGAGTCGATTTATGCATGCCCCGAGGACATCTCATCTTCAAGCTGTCGAGCGCATTCTTCGGTATCTCAAAAACGCTCCAGGACAAGGGCTTGTGTACAAGCCATGCACTTCTTTATCCCTTGTCGCTTACTCTGACGCTGACTATGCCGGGTCCATTGATGATAGGCGTTCCACAACAGGTTTCTGTACCTACTTCGGTGGACATCTCATAACCTGGCGTAGCAAGAAACAAAATGTGGTTGCTCGCTCTTCTGCTGAAGCTGAGTACCGCGCTATGGCTGCTGTTGCTTCCGAGTTGACTTGGCTTGAGAGCCTTCTGAGAGACTTGGGTGTTCGTCTCTCATTGCCAGCGATCCTATTTTGTGACAGTCAAGCGACAATCCATATTGTCAAGAATCCTGTATTTCACGAACGCACAAAGCATATTGAAGTTGACTGTCACGTCATCCGAGAAAAGGTTCAGGCAAAGAAGATAAAACTTAGAGCATGTTCCTGCTGCAAGCCAAGTTGCTGACATCCTGACTAAAGCTCTCTCCCGGCCTCTATACTACCAGTTTTTATCCAAGCTTGGTGCCTACGACTTGTACGCTCCAGCTTGCGGGGGAGTGTTAGAAAAGCCTACTTTAAGGACCATCTAGGGGCCCATTCTTCCCTCTTCTCTCTCTCTCTCTCTTTCTCTCCCTATTTGTATTAGTCCCACATCTTGGATTGGGATTTCTCTCTCTCTTCTTCCTCTATATAAATGTATTCATACTTGTAATTATTGATTGAAGAAATATATACAAGGTTTGGAGCTTTCTCTACAGTTGGCAAGGACACGGAGCACCGCGAGCGTACATGCCCCCAAAATTAACCCGCATGAATTTCCCCAAATTCAACGGAGGAGACGCGTTGGAGTGGATACACAAAGCAGAACTCTTCTTCAGTTATCGGGATGTGCCGGAAGGGCAATGGGTTCAACTTGCATCCTTCCATCTGGAGGACGATGCCTTCCAGTGGACACAGTGGTTTTTACAGGGCCAGGACTACGTCCCCTGGGTAGTGTTTGTGGAGGGCTTTACGTCCCGGTTTGGACCCCTGGAGTACGAGGATTTTGAGGCCCTTCTCCAGAAGTTGCAGCAGAAGGGGACGGTGATGGAATACCGCACCGAGTTTGAAAAACTGGCAAATCGGGTGCAGTGGGAAGAAAAGACGCTACTTAGCTGCTTCGTCTCAGGACTCAAGGAGCACCTTCGTGATGAGGTGCACACACACATGCCCCGCACGTTGAATCATGCTATCACGTTGGCCCACATCCAGGAGGAACGCTTCCACAGGCATCAGACTCGTACCACGGGGAGGCAGCCAACATCCCCCGCAGTTGCACGACGGGATCCCTCAGCGGCTGGCAAGCCAACGGTGACACGACTTTCATGGGCCGAACTCCAAGCCAGGAAAGAGAAGGGCTTATGCTTTAACTGTGATGACAAGTTCACGCCGAGACAAATGCCAGAAGATACAAGTCTTTATGCTACGTGAGGACACGGAGGACGGGAGCCTACCCGAATCAGAGTGGGATGGGGACTTGGATTTGACTGAGTTCGGCGTGTCAATTCAGGCGATGGAGGGGTGCAATGCACCACTCACAATGAGGATGGCAGGGAGAGTCCGTCAGGAAAGGGTGACTATTCTGGTAGATAGCAGGAGCACACATAACTTCATCCACCCGGAAGTGGCGCATCGGGTGGGACACGAGGTTGACCGAGTAGCTGCTTTTCATGTTATGGTGGCTGACGGGAGCTACCTCCAATGCGAGGGAGTTATGAAAGGCGTGGAACTACGGATACAGGGGTACTCAGGACACACAGACGTCTACCTCCTACCCATCAGAGGGTCAGACATGGTGCTTGGGGTGCAGTGGCTACAACAATTACGGAGGGTTACCTTCGATTGGGAATAGATGACGATGAAGTTTCTCCAACAGGGGAGGCAGTACTGCCTAGGCGGCCTAAAATCTTCTCCATTGAAGGAGATATCCCTTCGCAGTCTGGAGCGGCTGGGGGAGCAGGGCAACACGATGACGATGACCATGGCAGTTACGGAGGCCCCCGGGGCGCCTCCGGCAATACCCAAGCAGATGCGGGCGTTGCTCGCTCAGTATACAGATATATTCCAGACACCCAAGACGCTCCCACCACCGCGGTTCCGCGATCACCAGATCCAGCTGAAGACCGGGACAGAGCCCATCAATATTCGGTCGTACCGGTACCCGTATAGCCAGAAGTCCGAGATCAATCGCAGCGTTCGGGAAATGATCACAGCGGGACTCATTCGCCCGAGTACCAGTGCATTCTCGTCCCCCATAATCTTAGTCAAGAAGAAGGACGGATCGTGACGCTTCTGCGTGGACTACCGCGGCCTAAACAGTTCCACCATAAAAGACAAATTTCTGATACCGCTGATTGAAGAACTACTAGATGAACTACACGGTGCTTCCCGTTTCACCAAACTCGACCTCCGGTCGGGTTACCATCAGATTCGCATGCATGAAGAGGATGTCCACAAGACCACATTCCCCACACACATGATGGGCATTATGAGTTCCTGGTGATGCCGTTTGGGCTCACCAACGTCCCCTCCACATTCCAGGCCGTCATGAACGAGATATTCCGGCCCCTTCTCCGTGAGTCCGTGCTGATATTCTTTGATAATATTCTGATCTACAGTGTCAGCTGGGAGGAACATTTGCACCATGTGGAGCAGGTCTTCGCCATCGTTCGCCAACACCAACTGTACGCCAAGCAGTCCAAATGCTCTTTCGGGCAGGAGGTAGAGTACTTGGGTCATTTGGTATCGACTGACGGCGTCAAGGCGGACCCTCAAAAGATTGCAAGCATGTTATCCTGGCCGCGCCCCCAGACTATACGGGCATTAAGGGGCTTCTTGGGCCTCACAGGCTACTACCGCTGCTTTGTGAAAGACTATGGCAAGATTGTCCGACCTCTCACCCAGTTGTTACAGAAAGACGCCTTCATTTGGCAGGACAAGGCAGAGGCAACATTTCAGGCACTTAAGGGGGCCATGACGTCTACTCCAGTCCTGGCGCTCCCAGATTTCACCAAGGAGTTTGTGCTGGAAACCGACGCTTTCGAGGTGAGCATTGGTGCGGTGTTGATGCAGGAGGGACGACCCCTAGCCTTCTACAACAAGGCACTGGCCCCTCGCACGCTGGGATTGTCCACCTATGAGAAGGAAATGTTGGCTATCATCCACGCGGTGGCTGTGTGGCGGCCATACCTGCTAGGCCGACATTTTAAAATTCGCACCGACCACCAAAGCTTGAAACATTTCCTGGATCAACGGATCTCTTCTCCTCTTCAACAAAAGTGGGTCACCAAGCTTTTGGGTTATGATTATGAGATTAACTATCGGAGAGGCAAAGACAACGTGGTGGCTGACGCTCTCTCTCGTCTTTCTGAGGGTACTGTTGCCCACATCACAGGGCCACTAGTGGATTCCCTGGATGATATACAGGAGGAAGTGATGCGAACTTCCACTTTACGCACCCTGGTGGAGGCTTTGCAGCGCGGTGAGACCGTGGACTCCGGCTATCACCTTCAGAATGGTCGCCTCTACCATCATGGCCGAATGGTTATTCCTCCGGACTCGACATGGAAAACCGTGATGATGCACGAGTTTCATTCTTCACCGACAGGCGGCCAGACGGGAGTGCTCCGTACCCTTCACCGGGTGCGAGCAAATGTTTCTTGGCCCGTCATGCGCCGCGACATACAGCAGTTTGTGCGGCAATGTGAGATCTGCCAACATTAGAAGTACGAGGAAACCTCGTCGGCAGGACTGCTTGTGCCTCTCGAGATTCTGCAACATATTTGGGATACGGTGTCGATGGATTTCATTGACGGGTTGCCCAAGTTCCAAGGAAAATCCGTGATTCTGGTGGTGGTTGACAAACTCTCCAAGTACGACCACTTCCTTGCTTTGAGCCATCCATATACCGACGAATTTTTCGCCGCTCTTTTTTGCTCGGGAGATTATCCGCTTGCATGGCCTGCCTCGGGCTATCATCTTTGACCGGGACCCCACCTTTGTGAGAAATTTTTGGCAAGAACTATTTCGGCTGCAAGGGACATGTCGACGTTTCAGCGCAACACATCACCCCCAGACGGACGGCCAGACGGAGGTCTTAAATCGGGGCGTGGAGACCTATCTCCGTTGTTTTATCATGGACGAGCCCCAGACTTGGCCGGGGTGGTTGCATTGGGCCAAGTATTGCTACAATACTTCCTACCACTCCGCCAGCAGGATGACCCCGTTTGTGGTTGTTTACGGCCGCCCCCTCTTTCTCTGAGCAGCTATGAGCCGGGCAGCACGGCCATGCCGGCGGTTGATCGGGCTCTTCGTGACAGGGATCGCATGTTAGCAACCCTGTGTGAGAACCTCCGCCTTGCCTAGGATTGCATGAAGGTTCAGGCGGACAAGCATCGCAAGGAGAGGGAGTTTGTCGTGAGCGACAAAGTGTTTCTCAAGCTTCGACTGTACCAACAGTTGTCAGTCGCTCGTCGTCTGAATCAGAAGTTATCTCCCCGGTATTACGGCCCCTTTCGTATACTTAGCAGGGTGGGGCCGGTGGCTTACAGGTTGGCACTGCCTATGGATTCTCGCATTCACCCAACTTTTCATGTGTCCTTGCTCAAGCGGAAGGTTGGTGCCAATGTCCAACCGAGTGTTGTTCTGCCAGAGGATACCAGTGCGGGCGAGCTTCGCCCACTTCCAGAGGATGTTGTGTTGCTCAAGTGAAAACCGCGAGGCGCTGAGTACCACCCCGAGCTCTTGGTCAAGTGGAAGGACCTCTCGGCGGCGCACAATTCCAGGGTGGATTTGCTGGACTTCAAGGAGCTTTACCCTGACTACTACCTTGAGGACAAGCTGGTTCTTGATGAGAAAGAGAATGTTACGCCGCCATTACACTTCTCGGGGCGTCAATCTGTACGTAGGCGCAAGGAGTCGACAAGCAACAACGGGGCTGAACCATCTGGTTCAGCCCCCACTCAGTGAACAGGTCGGCTGGGGATGAACCAACGGGTTCAGCCCCTTTTGGAGGGGCCGGCCGGCCCCTCCTTGGCCCGAGTATTTATACCCGGTCTGCTCTCTTGTGGAGGCATGCAAGATATCTCAAGGTATTTCCCTCTTCTCTCCTCCTCAACCCTAGTTCTCTAGTTTTTCCCTTTAGATCTCTTCCCCCTCCCCCCTTCTTCCTATCAAATTGGCTTCATCCGCTGGTGTCCAGCTGAAAGGAAGGTGTGACCCAGAGATTCCGTCAGCCTAGGGATACGGCAGATACGAGGCTGAATTGTAGGTTTTGACGAAAGCTACGCGCAGGTTCACAACTTCGTTGACGGCAATGCACAGTGTAATAGCTTTGACTACGCTGCGTAGGGTAGCTTCGGCAACAATGTGCAGGGATATTTCAAACGACGATGATGGGTCGGTACTCCTTGTGGGATGTTGATGTCGACACCATGAGCATCATACAACAATCTTCTCTGGATGCGGAAGAAGAGATGGGCGGGGGGATGACGATGTCGGTTGGATGTCGGTCGGAGGCAGCCAATAGGGGCTTCCACTGGCACTAAAACTGCAAAGGCGATTTGAAGATAATTTAGATTCCACATATGTTGGGTGCAGAAATGGGTTTAGAACATGACAAGTTTTTTTGGGTGATGAGTGTTGAAACCGGAAACCGGCCTCTTGTGGAGTTCGACCCTTGGGGAAGGGGTGGTCTCGCGCCTACTTCGCACCTGCAAGAAAAACAACGAGAGAGACAAGGAAAGACAGACCCAAGGGCTCGGCAGGGAGGTCCCATCACAAACCCGGAAGATCTCTGAGCGCTTCCCCTCCTTAGCCAAGAGCCGAGCTAAGGTACTCTCAGAGAACACTTGAAAATGAGAGCAAGGAGGCACTGAAAGCGTGTCCTCTGAGGTACCCCTTGGGTCTTATTTATAGATTTTCAGAATCTGAACTGCCAATAACCGAAAGGACTGACCTGGAAGTACCAAAAGACCCCTGGATGGGTCTGCCAACAGCCAAACTCCGCTGTTCTGAACAGCTATGCGCAGTCCAACCTGGTCTGCCAACAGCGAGGCTCCGCTGTTCTGAGTAGCTATTCGCACCCCCGGGCGGTCAGCTCGCCTTCAGTTCTCCCGCAGGAGGCGGGCGCGACCCGGCTCTGGGGCTTGCCTACCCTCACTGGGCGAGTGCGAGCCGATATGGGCGAGCCGCCTGCCTTTTGCCGGGCGGATCGGCGGTCAGGTCGCGCTCGGGGTCCGGCTCGCTTGCGGCGGGTCGCCAGTCGCGGGTCCGGCTCGCTTGCGGCGGGTCGCCAATCGCGGGTCCGGCTCGCTTGCGGCGGGTCGCCAATCGCGGGTCCGGCTCGCTTGCTGCGGGTTGCCAGCTCGCTCGCCTGGGATGGGCAGGCGCGGGCCAGCCCTTTAGTCGTTCAGCCCGTCCTGCCGCTTGGGTGCGAGTCGCGGGGGCAGGCCTGTTCATTCTCCCTGGTGGGACCCGCTCGCCGGACACAGGGTTGTACACAATCCCCGCTCTTTTTGAGCTTGAACCAAGCTCGGAAAGAACCATCCAACCCGCGTGTTCGGCGAGCCCCTGTGCTGAGCTGGCAGGGAATCTTCTGGTGGGGGCCCACTGTTCTGCTATAAATACATACCGCTGACCCCTGTAGGAGGCTCCCCACATCCCTTTGTTTTCTCTGAGCAGTCTCTTGTTCCTCGATGCCGGTTAGCGAAGAAGTGCGAGCTCGCCTGGCGGCAGCGGTCCTGCAGACCCAGGAGGAGGCCCTCGAGGCCGCCCCATGGATAGCTCGCGGATCCTCCGGCCCCCTCTTCAGGCCGGCGAAGGGGAAGATCGTTAAGCGTTCTCTGGCGGGTGGCTGCCCGGCCTCCAGCTCGGCGGCGGGTGCTGAGGTCGTCCCCGGGGTGCGTGGCCTTCCGCCGATTATCGCTATTCGTCTGACTCCCTGTTTTGCAGGTAATTCCCTGTGAGGAGGTGGAGAACCGGGGAGAGGATCGTCCTCCGCCTCCATCGCCTGAGAAGATCGCGAGTTCCCCAGGTCCGGATCGCCCACCTCCGGAAACTCCCCGTCCAGCGGTCTCCCATGGGCTGGGGAAATCTCTTGAGTCCCTCGAGGGAGGGGACTTTCGGGATCGGCCGGGCTCTTCCCGCCCATCTGTCGGTGCGGGCGATGTGCCCACCCCTGGTGAGCTGGTTTTTATCGTTGACTTTGCCTCTTGCTCGCTCATTCTGACCCCTCCCCGCTCGCAGGCTTTCGCAGGGCCTCGCCTGAGACCGAGATGAGCGAAGGGTACTCGCCCCCGCCTGACGTGGACAGTGTATCTGACTATCTGGGCGACCCGAACGATGCGGCGGGGATGAAGAGGCAGGTGACGCGGCTATTCCAGAAACACACAATGCTGCTGCAGGAGGCCATAAGGAGGATCGAAGGCGACAAGGCCGAGACCGATGCCCGGCTCGCGGCCTTGGAGGGCCCTCGGCGTGAAGCGGAAGACGACGACGTCACCTCGCCGGGCGTGCATATAACGCGAGCCGAGGGGCATCTTAAGAGCGCCGTGGAGCAGGTCGGCCGGGCTCAGCGGGAGCTGGTGGCGGTTCGCGATTACCACGATCCCCGCGTGCCGCCTCGGGCGGGAACGAAGAGGCGGCACAGGTGGAAGTGGGTCGAGTACTGACCCAGTTGTTTGCCCCTCGCTCGCGTGATACCGCGGGATTACCGTCATCTCGAATTTATCTTGTATTTGTATTTGTAATTGCTTGCGACTCTTTTAGCCTGCCTATGGGCCTGACTATTTTGTTGCTGAGTTGTATTGAAATTGTTGCGCTGCTCTTCTTTGGTCTTCTGTGTGCGGGTTAGGGGGAAAGGTCCATTCTTCTCTTCGCGCTGATCGGGGCGGGGGCGAGCCGAGGAGCTCGCTAGACGGGGAATCCCCCGTCTCGCGCGGCATGCCGTGCGGGTGCGGGTTGGGGTTGGTTCGCCCGCACCGGTCTCCCGCGGCTGCAGCCGGGCGAGAACCGTGCCGGCTCGACCTTTGAGGTGTGCTCGCGCGCGGGAAGTCGAACCGTCGGATTAATTTTTGCTATCCGCACCCCATCTTTTGGCGGGAAGTTTCCCGCCCCTTCTTTTTTCCTATAAATAGGTCCTCCCGGCCCTTATTTCTTCACCGACTCCAAAACGTCTTCTCGCTTCCCCTTTTCTCGCGAAGTGCGATTCTAGCTCGCCTCCCGGCTTTTTGTCTCGCGTTCGGCGGCGAATCAACGGGGATGGGCGGAGGCGGCGGCGACGCGGACGGCCGAAGCAAATGCGCTTGGACCTTCTCCGAGCACGATTTCCCTCGCGCCGTCATCTCAGAGCGCGAATACTTGGAAGCTCTAGGCGACCACATCCCGGCCGGGTTTTCTGCGAGGCGACCTGATGAGAGGGAGAAGATCAACGACCTATTTGGGGATGAGCTCGCCATCCCTCTCGCTCACTTCGAGGTGGGCCTGCGACTTCCCCTGTGGCCCGAGGTGCGCCAGGTGCTCAAATACTTCGGGGTCGTCCTGGGCCAGATGACCCCGAACTCCATCGCCGTCATGATGGGGTTCGCCTGCTTCTTGCGAGGGGAGCGGGTGGAGTTCAGCCTCGCGGTATTCCGGAAGCTGTTCTCCTTTAGGGCGAACCGAGACGGGACGGCCTACTTCTCCAGCGCCCACCTCAAGGTGCGGGAGACCGTCAACAAGAGCCACAACTGGCTGAAGAAGTTCCTGTTCGTCAAGGGGGACTTCGGCAACGTGCCCTTCTCGCCGGTGCAGCTCAGCGAGGCGAGCTACCGGCCACCCAACCTAGGCGGCCATGAAGCCGACCTGTTCGCGTTCTTCGTCGGGAAGAACTTCGAGGTCGCGTTCCTGCGCCGCCACCTTGACGATCTCGCGGTTGTCGCGCCGGGGGGAGGTTTGCTACTCGTCTCCATTAGTCCTTACTTTCCCACTCTTCTTTCATCTCACCTTCCCTTCTTCGCAGGCGAACGCGACATTCCCCTTCATCCTCCTTACGAAAGCGCCCGGATCCCCCCCGGGGTTCTCGCCCGCGCCCAGGCCGCGGATGCCGCTCAGCGCGACATCTCATCGGTCCCGGCCAAGAAGCGACCGGGCGGCGGGCAGTCAGCGCCTCCGCCGAAGTCGGCGAAGACCGCGGATCAGCAACCATCCGCAGGCCAAAGAAAGGGCAAGGCCCCCGCGGTCTTGCCGACTGAGGCCCCCTCGCCCCCGCTGGTTGTTTCGACCAGCGATTCCCCGGTCGGGGCGGCGGGCACCTCCGCGCCGCCAGGCGGGTCTGGAGCCGCTGCGGAGCCGGTGCCGAGAGGGCATCGGAACTTCGGCTACGGCGAGAGGTACTTGGACGAGCTCGGCGTCCCGCTCCTGGCTTGGGACAAGGAGTCGAATCGCGCAACGATCTCGACCCTGCTGTCGAGCTGGATGGAACAGGACACAATCGGCGGGGAGGCCTGGAGCTGGCTCATATGGTGGGGCGGCGCTGTACCCAGGTGGAGCGGAACGCCGCGTCCATCCAAAAGATGGCGGAGGAGAAAGAAGAGGCCCGGAAGCTCGCTCGGGAGGACGCGGATCTTCAGAGAGGGCGAGCCGCCGCCGCCGAGGAGACCCTCGCGCAATATCTGGGCGGGGTGGTACGCTCTCAACCGGAGCTAATCTATTCTTCCTGCGAACGCAGCTCATGATAATTCCTATTCCGTTTTTCAGGACGCGGCGACTGCGAGCCAGATGGGCGCCGAGATTGCCACCCTTCGCCAGGAGAAGGCGGCGCTGGAGGCCCGGATACGCGAGCTGGAGGCCGCTGCCGCTGTCCCTCCTCCGGCCAGCGGGGTCTGCCCGCGCGAGCACCTCTCCGACTACGACCTGGAAGTGCTGATGCAGAAGAACGCGACCAGCGCAGCGAGATACACGATGCAGACGCTGAGGCGCGCGGATCTGCTTACGAGCGAGGCAGCGGGACTCTCGGCAAAAGACGTGGTGCCGGCGCTGTTCCTCCCCGTGCCGGAGCCCGGCGACAGAAGCTTCCAGCCGCTTTAGGGTTTGTAGGTCTCGTGTTTTTTGTAATCTGCCTTGTAGATGAACATTATGTGTAAAGATCTGGTCTGAGTTATATGCGCGAGTTGCGCTTATGCTTTATATTTCTGTCTACTGTTCCTTTTACACACTGTTCTTTTTACATTTCTCGCCTGTCTTGTTTTTCCAATGATGTCACTGCCGGACGGCGCGACCCGTCCCAGCGGCCCGGCTCTGACGAGGCGAGCTGGCTCGTCCGCCGAGCGAGACGAGCTGGTTCGTCCGCCGAGCGAGGCGAGCTGGTTCGTCTGCCGAGCGAGGTGAGCTGGCTCGCCTGCCGAGCGAGGCGAGCTGGCTCGCCTGCCGAGCGAGGTGAGCTGGCTCGCCCCTCGGCCGCATGCTTAACTCTCTGTGGACCCTCGCCCAGGCCTTTGTGTTTACTCGGCCACTTTTCCCGGGGCTTGAGGGTGGGGCTATGCTAGACCCTTTCCTTCTTTTCTGGCTAACTCTTGCGATTCCGTCCTGCTGCGCACGCTTTTCGGGCAGTTTCCGACCATGCCGGCTAGGTGGGAGTCTGACCATGCAATTTGCTCTAGATCGCAGGCCATTGCTTTCTGGATCTTCCCGAGGCTAGGGATGACACCGAGTGACTTCCGGCCCTGCCAGCTAGGTGGGAGCCTGGCAGCGGGATCTTCTCGGGGTCCAAGTTCATTCCATCGAGTGACTTCCGGCCCTGCCAGCTAGGTGGGAGCCTGGCAGCGGGATCTTCTCGAGGCTAGGGATGACACCGAGTGACTTCCGGCCCTGCCAGCTAGGTGGGAGCCTGGCAGCGGGATCTGCTCGGGGTCCAAGTTCATTCCATCGAGTGACTTCCGGCCCTGCCAGCTAGGTGGGAGCCTGGCAGCGGGATCTTCTCGAGGCTAGGGATGACACCGAGTGACTTCCGGCCCTGCCAGCTAGGTGGGAGCCTGGCAGCGGGATCTGCTCGGGGTCCAAGTTCATTCCATCGAGTGACTTCCGGCCCTGCCAGCTAGGTGGGAGCCTGACAGCGGGATCTTCTCGAGGCTAGGGATGACACCGAGTGACTTCCGGCCCTGCCAGCTAGGTGGGAGCCTGGCAGCGGGATCTTCTCGGGGTCCAAGTTCATTCCATCGAGTGACTTCCGGCCCTGCCAGCTAGGTGGGAGCCTGGCAGCGGGATCTTCTCGAGGCTAGGGATGACACCGAGTGACTTCCGGCCCTGCCAGCTAGGTGGGAGCCTGGCAGCGGGATCTTCTCGGGGTCCAAGTTCATTCCATCGAGTGACTTCCGGCCCTGCCAGCTAGGTGGGAGCCTGGCAGCGGGATCTTCTCGAGGCTAGGGATGACACCGAGTGACTTCCGGCCCTGCCAGCTAGGTGGGAGCCTGGCAGCGGGATCTTCTCGGGGTCCAAGTTCATTCCATCGAGTGACTTCCGGCCCTGCCAGCTAGGTGGGAGCCTGGCAGCGGGATCTTCTCGAGGCTAGGGATGACACCGAGTGACTTCCGGCCCTGCCAGCTAGGTGGGAGCCTGGCAGCGGGATCTTCTCGGGGTCCAAGTTCATTCCATCGAGTGACTTCCGGCCCTGCCAGCTAGGTGGGAGCCTGGCAGCGGGATCTTCTCGAGGCTAGGGATGACACCGAGTGACTTCCGGCCCTGCCAGCTAGGTGGGAGCCTGGCAGCGGGATCTTCTCGGGGTCCAAGTTCATTCCAACTCTCTGAGCAAGCTTAGATATGACATTCCTGGGGGGAGGAGAAGAAAATCTTCATTATGAAAAATCGGGTTGTTTACAGAAAATCAGGGAAAAAATCTCTTCAAGTCGTCTCCACTCCAGGTGAGACTCAGGGCCTCGCCTTCCACATTTTGGAGCCGATAGCCCCCCGACTTCAAAGCTTCCTTCACAATGAATGGCCCCTCCCAGGTGGGGTTGAGCTTCCCTACGGACGCTGACCGCCCTGCCGCGTCCACCTTCTTCAGTACTAGGTCCCCTTCCGCGAACTGCTTGACCCTGACATGCTTGTCAAAGTATTTCGCCATCCTCCTCTTGACCTCCTCCTGTCGGACGGCCGAAAGATCCCTCAACTCTTCTACCATGTCGAGGGAAAGTCTCAGCTCTTCCCCATTCTCGGCTTGCCATTCCTCTCGGCCTTCCCTGGCCGTTCCGACCCGCGGCGTTTGAACTTCAAATTCTATGGGGAGCACCGCCTCGCACCCATGGGAGAGCTTGAAGGGGGTCTCCCCCGTGGCCGTGTTGGGAGTGGTTCTAAGGGCCCAAAGGACGGCGGGGAGCTGCTCCACCCAACTCCCCCTCAAGTTTTCCACCTTCTTTTTGAGGAGATTGACGATGATTTTGTTCGCCGCCTCCACCTGCCCGTTGCTCCTGGGGTGGTGGACCGAGGCGAATCTGAGGTCGATCCCAAGCTGCTCGCAAAAACTGGTGAACTCGGCGCTGGCGAACTGAGGCCCGTTGTCTGTGACGATGGCCTGGGGAAGCCCATGGCGACAGATGATCTCCCCCCAGACGAAGTTCCTGATTACCTGGGAGGTCACCTTTGCCAACGCCTTCACCTCCATCCACTTTGAGAAGTAGTCGATCATCACCAGGAGGAACCTTCTCTGGCCGCTAGCCTGGGGGAACGGCCCAACCAAATCCATCCCCCAGATTGCAAAGGGCCAGGGGGCCGTGATGCTCTTGAGTTGCTGGGCCGGCTGTAGCTGGAGGGGGGCAAATAGCTGGCACTTATGACATCTTCTTGCGAACTCCGCGGCGTCCCGGCCCAGGGTGGGCCAGAAATACCCCTGCCGGACTATCCTCCCCTCCAAGGTCCGACTCCCGGAATGACTCCCGCACTCCCCTGAGTGGACTTCTTCCAAGATCCTCTGTGCCTCGCCCTCGGATACGCAGCGAGCCAGCATCCCGGAAAGGGTTTTTCTGTATAGTTGCCCGTCTTTGAGGAGGTAGTAGGCGGACTTGTGCCTCAGCTTCTTCTTGTCTACTCCTTCCGGATACTCTCCCGTGGAGAGGAAAACTACTACTGGGTCCATCCACGAGGGCTGTTGATCGATCTCCATGAGCTCCCCCTCTTCGATGGAGGGGCGGAACAGGTCGGTGATGGTGCCCCCCATCCGGGGGCCATGCTTCGCCAGTTGATCGGCCTGTTCATTCTTTCCCCTTGGCACGTGTTGGATGGAGAAGGTCTGGAAGGTCCCTATGACCCCCTTCACTTTGGCCAAGTATAACTTCAAAGCGGGCTCCCTTGCTTCGAACTCCCCGTTGATCTGGGAAGCCACCACCATGGAGTCGGTCAGAACTTCCACATCCAGCACCCCCAACTCTCTGGCCAGGCGTAGTCCCGCTATCACTGCTTCGTACTCGGCCTGGTTGTTAGTAATGGGGAAATGTACCACCACCGTCTGCTCAATCTGAGTCCCTTGGGGGCTCTCCAGGACCACTCCTACTCCGAGAGAATGCCTTCCTGATGCTCCGTCCACCCTCACCTTCCAAGGAGCCGGGCAAGTGAGCTCCCCCTCTGCTACTTCTACCACGTAGTCGGCCAGGAAGTCGGCCATCGCCTGAGCTTTGATCGAGAGCCGTGGCACGAAGGAGACATCGAACTCGCTTAGCTCCACCGACCACTTGGCCAGCCGGCCCGAGTGCTCCACCCCCTCGAAGATATTGCGGAGAGGATGGTCTGTCACCACTCGGATCGAGTGCGCCTGGAAGTAAGGCCGTAGCCTCCGGGCCGAGATGATCAGTGCGAACGCAAGCTTCTCCAAGATTGGATATCGGAGCTCGGTCTTCCTCAGGACTCGGCTGACATAATAAATAGGGAGCTGCCTCTTCCCCTCTTCTCGCACCAAGACGGAGCTCAGGGCCTCTGCCCCGACCCCGAGGTATAAGAACAAATCTTCACCCTCTTTCGGCCCCTGGAGCAGCGGGGCCTGTGTTAGCTGCGCCTTGAGGGCCTGGAACGCCTCCTCGCATTCCTTAGTCCATTCGAACCTCTGGCCCCCCCTCAGCGCTTTGAAGAAGGGGGAGCACTTCTCCCCTGCCCGAGAGAGGAAGCGGCTCAGTCCTGCTAGCTTCCCTGCCAACCGTTGGACTTCCTTTGCATTCCGCGGGGACCCCAGCTCCAAGATAGCCTTGACCTTGTCGGGATTCGGCTCGACCCCCGCGGGGGTGAGGAGATGCCCCAAGAACTTCCCCCGGCTAGCCCCGAAAACACACTTAAGGGGGTTCAGCCGCATCTTGTATCGGCGCAGGGTGGTGAACGTCTCCTCCAGGTCCCGGAGGTGGGAGTCCACGTCTCGGCTTTTGATCATGAGGTCGTCCACGTAGACCTCCAAGTTTCTCCCCCTTTGCTCCTTGAAGACCCTGTCCATCATTTTTTGATAGGTGGCACCAGCGTTCTTCAACCCGAACGGCATCATCTTGTAGCAATAGCAGCCGTCCCCTGTGATGAATGAGACATCCTTTATGTCCGGGGGGTGCATCCTGATCTGATGGTAACCTGAAAATGCATCTAAAAAACTCATTACAGAAAAACCGACGGCTGAGTCAACCAGCGCGTCGATCCGAGGCAAGGGGTAACAATCCTTAGGACAAGCTTTATTAAGAAGGGAAAAATCGATACACAGGCGCCAGCGGCCGTCTCCCTTTTTGACCATCACAACGTTCGAGACCCAGCCGGGGTATTGGATTTCGGACACGAAGCCCGCTTTGAGAAGTTTTGCCACCTCCTCCCTGATGGGCTCCGCTAGCTTGTCCGCCGTGGATCTCTTCTTCTGCTGGACGGGGCGTGTTCCCGGGTCCAGGTTGAGGCGGTGGCAAGCCACATCCGCGTCAACCCCCGGCATCTCCGCGGCGCTCCAGGCAAAGATGTCCACGTTCTTCTGGATGCACTCCAGCATCCTGCCCTGGTCCTCCGGGGTCAGCCCCCCGCTGACGCGGATCTTCTCCACCCTGCCTCCGCGGGTGAGCACCTCCAGCTCCACCACCTCCTCTGCGGCCTCCAGTCTGGACTGCTCCTCCCGTCCCTCGGCATCCCCTTCCTCCTGAACGGGGACCTCTACCTCCATTCCCCCTGCCACGGCCCTTACTTCGACCACTTCCTCCAAACCTCCTCCCGCCTTTTCTGCGCAGCCCTTCTCCTCCAGCTCCACCTCTCCGGCTCCCTGCTCGCTTGCCTCCATCCTCCGCCCCATCTCCTCGGCCCCTTCCTGCCAAGAGATGGTGTTCACCGCGGTGACGTAGCATTCCCGTGCCACCTTAGGGTCCCCCCTAACCCTGACCTGCGCCCCCTCAGTGTTGAACTTCAAGCACTGATGGAAGGATGAGGGGACGCAGCGGAAGGCGCTGATCAGGGGCCTCCCGAAGATTGCGCTGTAGCTGCTGGGGGCGTCCACAATGACGAACTTGCAGTTTCGGGACTGCCCCCCCAGGGTTACGTGGAGGCCGACTCCTCCCTCTACCTCCTTCCTCTCTCCCGAGAACCCGAACAAGGGCCCGTCCGAGGCCAGCACCCTCTTAGCTTCCACCTGCATCGCGTCAAACGCCTTCTTGAAGACGACGTTCACGGAACTCCCATTGTCCACTAGGATCCGAGAGACAGTGAAGTTCTCGATGGCGGCCTTGATGACCAAGGCATCACAGAACGGATCCTCGTGGTCCGGCATGTCGCTTCTGGAGAAAGTGATCCTCTCCTCTGGCGGCGGGGTCTGGGACGTAGAGGCGACGCTCCGCCGATACATGGTGTGGAGACTTGCCTTGCGGGAAGCCTCGACCCCCACTCCTCCGTGGATCACTCCGATCATTCCTCGGGTCCCCACATCCACCCGGTCTTCACAGCGATCCTCCTCCGTCCGGGGCAGGACCTCCTCGATCCTTACTTCCTGCCGCACCTCCTCCTGCTGCTGCTGCCGCCCCCTGTTCTCTCTCATCTCCAAGAATTCCGGGCACGCGGCCGTTGCGTGCCCCTCTTCCTGATGGAAGTCGCAGTAGGGCAGTTCCACCCTGAACTCCCTTCTCCTCCTCCTCATGACCCCTCTCCTTGCGCCCAGAGCTATGGCCATGGCCTCCTCCTGATCGGGGAGTCGCGGCCTCTGACCCTGCCTCCAGCCTGGGGGGTGGAACTGGTCCTGCCTCCCCTGATAGTGGCCTCTCCCGTAGTATCCCCTCTGTGGCCCCTGCCCCTGCCACTCTGGTCTCCAGCCCAGCCTCCGGTCGGGCTCCTGACGCCCCCATCCCGGTGGCTGTCCTTGGAGTTGCCTCTGCTCCCTCTGCCTGGGCTCCTCCCTCCTCTCTTCCTGTCTTCTTCCTCCCCTCGACTCCTTCTCCTCCTCAGTCGCCCACCTGGCCAACTTCCTCGCAAATTCTGGGTTCGACGCTTCCCCGTCGACCTCTCTCGCCGCCCTCTCCATCAGCTCCTCGTAGGAGAGGGGGGGAATCCTCTTCAGCTCCATGCGGAAGAAACCCTGCTGCAGGCCCAGTGTGAAGACCATCATCAGACTGTGGCCCGGCATCTCCTGGACTTGGGTGACCTCCTCCTGGAACCGGTCGACGTAGCTTCCCAACGTCTCGTTCACCCCCTGCTTTATGTGGAACAGGGACTCAGACTCCTTCTTCCTCTTCTTTGCGGTAGTGAACCTCAACATGAACCCTCGGCGTAGATCCTCGAAGCAATAGATGGAACTGGCCGGCAGCTGGTGGAACCACTCCCTCGCCTTATCCCGGAGGGTGATGGCGAAGAGACGGCACTTGAATCCGTCCGACATCTGACGGATGGAGACCACGTCTTCGAACCACTGGACGTGCTGAACCGGGTCTCCCTTCCCGGTGTAGTAGGTCATCTCGGGCTCTCTGAACCCGTCTGGTACTGGAGCTGAGGAGACCAGCTCGCTAAAAGGGCTGCCTCCCCCCACCTGGCGGGCCGGCGAGTCACGCGGACCCAGCTCGCCGAATCGGCCTCGGCCTGCCGAGCCGGGGAAGAGCTCGCGCCCCGAGAGCTCGCCTCCCCGACCTTCCTCAGCCACTTCCTTCCCGGCTCGCCTGCCAGGAGCGTCCTCGCCCAGAGAGGGGGCGGCCGCGATCTGGGCTGCCGGAGTCGAACACTCGGCCCGCACGCCGAGTGCGATCTTGACGAGATCCAGCACCTCGTTCCTGAAGTCTTCAAACATCCCCACTGTCGCGAGAGGTGGGTTGGGCGGCGAGTTCTGCCTGTCAGATCCTTGACCTCCCGTCATTGAGCTCGCCGAAGCTTTTCTGCACTGACCACTCTCCACGCTCACCGCACCAAAATGTTGAAACCGGAAACCGGCCTCTTGTGGAGTTCGACCCTTGGGGAAGGGGTGGTCTCGCGCCTACTTCGCACCTGCAAGAAAAACAACGAGAGAGACAAGGAAAGACAGACCCAAGGGCTCGGCAGGGAGGTCCCATCACAAACCCGGAAGATCTCTGAGCGCTTCCCCTCCTTAGCCAAGAGCCGAGCTAAGGTACTCTCAGAGAACACTTGAAAATGAGAGCAAGGAGGCACTGAAAGCGTGTCCTCTGAGGTACCCCTTGGGTCTTATTTATAGATTTTCAGAATCTGAACTGCCAATAACCGAAAGGACTGACCTGGAAGTACCAAAAGACCCCTGGATGGGTCTGCCAACAGCCAAACTCCGCTGTTCTGAACAGCTATGCGCAGTCCAACCTGGTCTGCCAACAGCGAGGCTCCGCTGTTCTGAGTAGCTATTCGCACCCCCGGGCGGTCAGCTCGCCTTCAGTTCTCCCGCAGGAGGCGGGCGCGACCCGGCTCTGGGGCTTGCCTACCCTCACTGGGCGAGTGCGAGCCGATATGGGCGAGCCGCCTGCCTTTTGCCGGGCGGATCGGCGGTCAGGTCGCGCTCGGGGTCCGGCTCGCTTGCGGCGGGTCGCCAGTCGCGGGTCCGGCTCGCTTGCGGCGGGTCGCCAATCGCGGGTCCGGCTCGCTTGCGGCGGGTCGCCAATCGCGGGTCCGGCTCGCTTGCTGCGGGTTGCCAGCTCGCTCGCCTGGGATGGGCAGGCGCGGGCCAGCCCTTTAGTCGTTCAGCCCGTCCTGCCGCTTGGGTGCGAGTCGCGGGGGCAGGCCTGTTCATTCTCCCTGGTGGGACCCGCTCGCCGGACACAGGGTTGTACAATGAGTATTTGAATGGTTTTAAGGCAAAATTAGAAGATTGTGTGAACTCGAAGAGTTTTAGGCATTGAAGTCAGAAAGAAGGCAAATCAAAGTTTTATTCACTTTGGAGTTGTGGTCAGGAAGTTATGATCAAACGTTGTAATGTGGTCATGCAGGAAACTGGGAATTGGATACGGATTTGTGTTTTATTTTGTGGGAATTGCGCTGGCTTTTGCGAATGCGCTCCCCTTATGCTTATAAATAATACGCACATGTAGTCTTTCACACATACGTTCTTCATCACATTTCACTAATGCAAATGAAAAGGCACATAATGCGGTAACACAAGTTGATGACGGTTGGGGTCTACCACATCATATATCCTGATTTATATCTGCATTCTTTTCAGTAATTGAGCGGAGATCCTTAAACCAATCACATCTATTTATCTCTTTAATTTATAATAATTTTTTATTAATGTTATGTACCACCAGAGAGAAAGAGAGATGCCAGTATAGACCGCTAGACCGCCCGGTCTCCAAGCCGGCTGAGACAAACCGCCAGACCGCGCGGTCTTCAACCCGCCAAGACAGACCGCCAGACCGCCCGGTCACCAACTTCAACACTCCCCCTCAAGCTGGAGCATATATATCGATCATGCCCAGCTTGTTACAAACATGAAGAAACGAGGCGGAAACTGGCTTGGTGAAGATGTCAGCCAGCTCTTTATCAGAAGTGACAAAGGGAGTGCAAATTTGTTCCTTTAAGATCTCTTCACGAATGAAATGACAGTCGACCTCAATGTGCTTTGTTCTTTCATGGAATACCGGATTTTTAGAGATGTATATGACGGCCTTGTTATCACAGAACATAGGTAGAGGATGGTTGTAGACCTCTCCTAAATCTAGCATGAGAGCCCGCAGCCATTTTAACTCACAAGTGGTCGATGTCATACTGTGATACTCAGCTTCTGCACTGGACCTGGAGACAACAGACTGGTTCTTGCTCTTCCAGCTCACCAGATTTCCCCCAACAAAGGTGCAAAAACCTGAGGTTGACTTGCGATCCCCTTTGTCATCAGCATAACTTGCATCTGAGTATGCTTCAATTCTCAGATGACCATTCCTCTGAAAAAGTAATCCTTTCCCAGTCGCTGCTTTGATATACTCCAAGATCCGCAAGGTAGACTGTAGATGACACTTCCTAGGTGCTTGCATGAATTGACTCACCTTGCCCACAACATAGGAAATATCAGGCCTGGTCACTGTGAGATATATGAGCTTACCAACCAGACGCCTGTACCGCGAACTATCTGAAAGAGGAGGCGAATCATCTGTCCAGGTTTTGTCTTCTCCAGTTGCCATGGGGCATCAGGCAGGTTTTGCTCTAGTCAATCCTGCCTCTTTTAAAAGATCAAAGGCATACTTACGCTGAGAGAGAACTAAAGAGTCGGGCTTCCGAGAGATTTCGATCCCCAAAAAGTACTTTGGAGAGCCCATATCTTTTGTGATCAGATGTTGGCGAAGATGACGCTTTGTCAGGGCTACCCCTTCCTGGTCATCGCCAGTGAGAAGAATATCATCAACGTACACAACAAGAACAATCAGCCCGGAAGGAGTTTTGCGAATAAAGAGAGAGTGATCGGCAGAGCTTCGCACAAAACCAACGGCCGCCACGATCTCGCTGAACTTGTCAAACCAAGCTCGAGGGCTCTGCTTGAGGCCATAGATTGCCTTCTGCAGCCGACATACTCGTGTCTCCCCCTGAGCAACATACCCAGGAGGTTGCTCCATGTAAACGACCTCATGAAGATCACCATAAAGGAAGACATTCTTGACATCCAGTTGGGAAATCGGCCAATCCTTATTTACCGCCACAGAGAGAAGGACCCGGATAGTGCTGAGACGAGACACGGGGGAGAAGGTGTCAAAGTAATCAACCCCATAGGTCTGAGTGAAGCCCTTAGCAACAAGGCGAGCCTTATAACGATCCACAGTGCCGTCGGGGCCAAATTTAACCACAAAGACCCAGCGACAGCCAACAACATCAATGCCGAAGGGAGGAGGAACAAGAGTCCAGATACCCCGCTCAGTTAGGGTCGCCATTTCCTCATCCATGGTCATCTTCCAATGAGGAATAGCAAGGGCCTCCTGGTAGGAGCGGGGTGTGGCAGTGGCAGAGATAGCCAGTGCAAATGCCCTGCGAGAAGGGGTAAGACGATCATAAGAAACAACAGCAGCAAGGGGGTGTAGGGTACACGTCTGCACCCCTTTGCGAAGAGCTATAGGAAGATCCAGGTCAGTCGGGCCCGCGGCATCCGGAGCATCCGTGGTAGAGAAAGCTGGCCCGGGAGTAGAGAGCGACGGCAGCGGAGAGGAGGGAGAGGGTGGTGGAGAAGGGAGAGAGAGAGGTGAAGGGAGAGGAGGGGATGGAGACGGTGTAGGGGTGGAGATTGGAGTAGGAGGCGAGGGAACGAAGGGAACGGCAGGAGAATCAGAAGCTGGGAGAAGAGGAGAGGAGTCATCCGAGAAGTAGGAGATATTCTCGAAGAAGGTGACGTCAGCAGAGACGAACTGCTTACGAAGGACAGGATCAAAGCAACAATAGCCTTTCTGAGTGGTGGAGTACCCCAGAAAGACACATTTGGTGGAGCGAGGGGAGAGCTTATCACGGGTGGCAGAAGGGGTATGCACAAAGGCAGTGCATCCAAAGATTTGGAGAGGGAGAGGAAACAGCTCCTTGCCCGGATACAGAATGAAGAACGAGGTTTTGCCGTGGAGAACCGTGGAGGGAATGCGATTGATAAGGTAGCAGGCAAGGAGAACAACATAGCCCTAATAGGAGCGAGGAACATGCATCTGGGTCATCAAGGTGCGAGCGACATCGAGGAGGTGACGGTTTTTGCGTTCGGCCACACCATTTTGTTGTGAAGTATAGACACAATTAGTTTGATGAATAATCTCATTTTGCATGCAGAATGTAGAAAAGTCATGACTGATATATTCTTTGGCATTATCAGATCGAAAAACTTTGATAGAAACACCAAACTGAGTTTTGATCATGAGATAGAAGAGCGTCCATACAGAGAATAATTCAGAGCGATCTTTTAATAGATACACCCACGTACAGCGAGAGAAATCATCAATGAATGTGACAAAATATGAACTACCCCGTCCAATGGTAAGTGTAGGAGAAGGACCCCAAATATCGGAGTGGATAAGATCAAACGGACGGGTAGAGCCACGAACGTGCTTTGGAGGGAAGGAGGAGCGGTGATGCTTGCC
Source organism: Platanthera guangdongensis (assembly GCA_039583875.1). Lineage (NCBI taxonomy): Eukaryota > Viridiplantae > Streptophyta > Magnoliopsida > Asparagales > Orchidaceae > Platanthera > Platanthera guangdongensis. The sequence goes on from CM077153.1 coordinate 266,011,344, forward strand.
AAGCTGACAAGCCTCACAGTTGAGCGGAGGACTTTGTGGAGGAAGGTGGGGCAGAAGTTGACGAAGAAGACGGGGATGAGCATGACCAAGGCGGAGATGCTATTGAAGAATATCTGTGGAGGTGGAGGAGAAGGTGGAAAAAGCGGAAATGTTGTCCAGGAAGTATAGGCCGCCACTCTCAGTCCCAGTAGCAATCGTCCGTTGGGAGTCCGGATCCTGAAAAGAGCAAGAAGTAGAAGTAAATGTGACGGAACACTGTAATTGCTTGCATAGAGAGGTAACAGATAATAAGTTGCACGGGAACTGGGGCACGTATAGAGTATCCGCCAAGTGAAGAGACGGAGTGACATGAACTATCCCCGTCCCATGTACTGATGATGAAGAGCCGTCAGCGAGAATAACCGGGGGCAACCGATCATGTGTTTCTAGGAGAGAGAAACACTGGAGATTGCCGGTCATATGATTTGTAGCACCAATGTCGATCAGCCATTTTCCCTGAGTAACAACGTGGGCACGACCAGAAGACGTGACAACCGAGGCGAATGGCTTGGAGGAGGATAAGAAAGCCATGAAGGGAGGAAAAAGAAACTGCAGCGGTCTCGGTGACAGCACACCAGCGGCAAGAAGGGCCACGACCAAGGTGCAGAGCAAGGCAAAAGGGGAAGAAGAGGGAAGCACAAGCCGCGCGACTGAACAGGAGGTCGCGACGACTAACAAGCAGGAGCGGCTAAAGGAAGAAAGGCAGAGAGGCCGCTCAAACAAGAAAGAATCCGCGCGAACAGAGAGAAAGCCGCGGGGAGAGGAAAAGAGAGCAACCCGCGCGAAACCGCAGCGGTTAAAGGGAAGAAGCCGCGCGAACACTAGCGGCCAGGAAGCAGACCAAGGCACTGCGGGGAAGAGGTCGCGCGGACTGAAAAGTCCGAGCGAACAGAAGAGAAGAGGAAGCAAGAAGCAACAGCGACAACAACAAGTCGCAAGCCGGGCGAACAGAAACAGGCCGCTCAGCGAGGGGAAAAACAGGCGGTTAGAAGGAAACAGGTCGCTGCGACAACTAAACAGGTCGCGGCGATGAAGAGCAGCAAGAGAAGAGAAGCAACAAGCCGCGCGAACAGAGTAGCGGGCGGAAGAGAGGACAAGTCGCGAAGACAGGTCGCGAGAAGCAGAAACAAGCGGCGAGAAGCAGAGAGCGCACACAATCAGGAGGAAAAGACTGTGTACTCTGATACCATGTTAAAAGTAGCGAACATGCAGTAACAAACGGATAGAGTTTTGAATAATTGAAACTTTATTATCCAAAAAAGATATCTATTACAAAGGTATGTCCTCCCTTATATAGAATGAAGGAGACAAGAGAGAATACAAATAAGAGATGTGAGACTAAAAATTTACAGGACTAAGCGGACTATACAGAACAAATCTCTCAAGCCGCGCGGTTAGACAGACGGGCTAACCGCACGACTACCACCAGAGAGAAAGAGAGATGTCAGTATAGACCGCTAGACCGCCCGGTCTCCAAGTCGGCTGAGACAAACCGCCAGACCGCGCGATCTTCAACCCGCCAAGACAGACCGTCAGACCGCCCGATCACCAACTTCAACAATCAGTAAGGTTGTTCTAAGTTTTCACATAACTTAATAAATGTTTCATCGATCAACTATGTTATATGCAAAAAAGCATACGCCAGCCGCCCGGGCACTTCATTTTGATTATTTTTTGTAATCATTTTCGTAACTATATTAAAAAAGATATGGATTGTTAAATGTTGGCCCTTGTTGTATCACCCCACAACTACTTCAATACTTGTATGTTTTCTTTCATACAAATATTAAATAACTAGCACCATACTATTGTATCTTGATATCATTTAGAGTAGTGCTAGCATCATCATTATTTATAGTGAAGTATTTTCACATCTAGCATTGTCTCTTCTCTGTTGTACAAATTTATTCATTGATTTTTATGAATACGAATGCATAGCTGGTATCAATATCGATCCTACGTTAGAAGTATCTATCATTGATATTTTCAAGTTATCTGAAAATATTAGATCATTAGATTAATCGTCGACGAGAAATTATATTTCCTAATGGCTTAGGCTTTAAGCATGAGATAGCCTCCCTTAGGGAAAGTATTGATTTGTTTATTTATGTATTTTCTGCAATGTCAAATATTTCATTTGTATATCCAAAATTATAGAAGGGGAGGCTTGGTGCTCCGATTGAGGTGCTGTCGTGTGACCTTGAGGTCACGGGTTTGAGCCATGGAAACATGCTCTTGCAAAATGCAGGGTAAGGTTTGTCTACATTTCACTCTTGTGGTGGGATGTTAGGATCACAGATAAATTTTAGGAGGAATCCGGAAAGAGAAGGGGCCGGTGGTGGTGCGCGGGAAGAAGAGAGGAAGAATAAGAGAGGAACTTAAGGAGCAACCCTAAAATCTTTCATACATTCATCATACCATCACACATAACCCCTCCCCCTTATATAGATGAGGGAGGGCAACCAAACTGTTGAGAGTGCCCAAAGCTTGTATGTATTAATCAAGTATGTAAATAGAAGGAGAGAATACAAATATATAGGAGAGAGGAGAGAAGAATAAATCCTATACATGATGTGGGACTAAAGAAGGAGGAGAAAGAAAATAAACAAAGTGGGCCATTAAATGGGCCTTTTACATGGGCTTTTCCAATACTCCCCCGCAAGCTGGAGCGTACAAGTCGTATGCATCAAGCTTGGATAGGCACTGATAGAAGAGGGTACTAGGTAGAGCTTTGGTGAGGATGTCAGCAACCTGTTCAGTACCCGGAACATGCTTGAGCTCGATCTTCTTCATGTGGACTTTCTTTCGGATGAAATGACAATCTACCTCAATATGCTTCGTTCTTTCATGAAAGACCGGGTTCTTAGCAATATGTATGGCAGCTTGACTGTCACATAGGAGGAGAGCTGGTGAATGTAGTTTAACTCCAAGGTCGGTAAGGAGACTCTCAATCTATGTGAGTTCAGAGACAACAACAGCCATTGCCCGATATTCTGCTTCTGCTGAGGATCGAGCAACCACTGCTTGTTTCTTGCTTCGCCAAGTAATCAGATGTCCTCCAAAATAGGTGCAAAACTCGCTAGTAGATCGTCGATCGTCGAGGGAGCCAGCGTAGTCGGCATCAGAGTATGCCACTAGTGTAGGAATGGAAGATGAGGTTTTGTATACAAGTCCTTGGCCAGGAGCTGTCTTAAGATATCTGAGAATGCGTTCCACAGCCTGGAGATGAGAGCTTCGAGGAGAGTGCATATAGCGACTCACGAGTCCCACAGCGAAAGATATATCAGGTCTTGTAACTGTTAGGTAGATAAGTTTCTCAACTAGACGACGGTAATATTCTGGATTTTGTAGAAGAGAATCAGAATCCGAGCCCTGAGCACATATTTTGTGATTTGCATCCATGGGAGTGTTAATAGGTTTGCAGCCAGAGTAGCCTGCATCATGAAGAAGATCCAGACAATATTTTCGTTGAGAGAGAACCAGACCATCTGACCGTCTGGCCACTTCCAGACCGAGGAAGTACCGAAGATGTCCCAGATCTTTAGTTTGGAAGACGGAGCTCAGATGTAGCTTAACGACCTGTATGCTGTCCAAGTCATTTCCAGTAATAATGATGTCGTTGACATATACCAATAGGAGAACCGTACCAGTGGCCCGGTGGCGAGTAAACAATGAGAAGTCAGCCGAGCTTCGAGTGAAGCCAATTTCCCGGAGAGCTTTGCTGAACTTGTCGAACCATGCCCGAGGGGATTGTTTGAGACCATATAGCGATTTGAGAAGGTGACAAACCCGTGACTCCCCCGTGGTCTCAAACCCGGGAGGTTGTTGCATGTAAACCGTTTCCTAAAGGTCGCCATTTAGGAAAGCGTTCTTGACGTCGAGTTGAAATAAGGGCCATTGGCGATGGACAGCAACAGAAATGAGAATTCGGGCCGTGTTGAGCTTAGCGACCGGAGAGAAAGTCTCGTCATAGTCCAGCCTCTGTTGCTGGGTGAAGCCACGAGCAACCAAACGAGCTTTGAGGCGATCAATGGTCCCATCAGGAGCATGTTTAATGACGAAGACCCATTTGCACCCAACAGGTTTCTGGCCGGGAGGAAGGGGCACCAAGGTCCAAGTCTGGTTGGCCCAAAGAGCAGCCATCTCTTCTTCCATGGCAGCACGCCACCCAGGATGTTGAAGAGCGTCCGGGATAGAAGTAGGAATAGAGACCGAGGATAGCGAAGTAGCCAAGGTCTGAAGAGGTGGAGAGAGGCGATGGAGAGAAACATAGTCCGCCATTGGATGAGCGGTAGAGGCAGACACCGGAGCAGCAGAACACGGAGAAGCCGAGGTCGAAGCCGACTGCAGAGGAGCAACGAGAGGAAGAGGGCGACGAGTATAGACCCGAATAACGGGCGGTCGAGGAGGGTCAACGGTGGGAGGAGGCAGAGGGATGGTGGGAGGTGAGTGGACGGGGATCACCGGCCGTGGGAGGCAGGGTGTTGGAGGAGGTGGTGGTAGACGTGGTGGCAAAGGAGGAGGGAAGAAGGGTTGATCCTCGCGGAAAGTAACATCAACCGATACAGAGACCTTCCGGGTGACCGGAGAGTAGCAAACATAGCCCTTTTGGGTGCGGGAGTAGCCGACGAAAATGTGTTGGGCCGCACGGGGAGCCAGTTTGTCAAGAGTGGGGCCCAGGTTATGGACAAAGCAGGTACAGCCAAAAACCCGGGGGGTGAGGGGGAAGGCGGGTGCGGAGGGAAAAAGAAGGCTGAAGGGGGTAGCGTTCTGGAGAACCGGAGATGGGAGACGGTTGATAAGAAAACATGCAGTGGACACCGCAAAGTTCCAGAATACTTTGGGAACGTGCATGTGAAGCATGAGGGAGCGAGCAACATCAAGCAAGTGGCGGTTCTTTCGTTCGGCGACCCCGTTTTGTTGAGGGGTGTAGGGACAAGAGGTCTGGTGAACAATACCGAAGTTTGCGCAGATCGTGGCAAACTCGTGGCTAGTGTATTCCCGGGCATTATCAGAGCGAAAAGTTTTAATGGTGGTAGAGAATTGCGTACGAGTCTCTAACACAAAAGCCTGAAAGACACGAGGAAACTCAGAGCGATCATGTAGGAGATACAAGCAGGTAGTGCGAGAGTAATCATCAATAAAGGTTATAAAATGACGATAACCAGAGATGCTAGAAACTTTATACGGTCCCCAAATATTAGAATGTATTAAATCAAACGGAGCAGAGCTCCGAGTACAATGTGCGGGATAAGAAGAGCGAGGCTGTTTGCCAAGAATACAAGAATCACATTTAAAAACAGGAAGAGAAATGTCTGGAAGCGTCTTCTGGAGGATAGGTAGAGGGGCATGCCCAAGCCGACAATGCCAATCAGTAGAGGAAACAGAGGAAAGAGATGTGGGAGAGACATCGAGGAGGTAGAGCCCGTTCTGCAGTCGACCCCTACCAATGGTAATCCGCGTCTGCCGATCCTGTATCAAAAAACCAAAAGAGGTGAAGGTGATATAGCAATTCATATCAGTAGTAATACGACCAACAGAGAGTAAATTAAATGGTGAGGCCGACACATAAAGAACGGAACGAAGAGAGAGAGAGGGAGGGAGGAAGAGATCAGCACATCCGGAGATCGGAACAAGCGCAGCATTGGCCACAGTAATAGACGGGGGATGAGCAGCAGCAGAGAACTGGGGCGGCCGCATGGAAGTGATGTGGTGGGTGGCTCCCGAGTACAGGATCCAGCGAGATCCGGAGGAAAGACAGGCAGTACCTGTAGTGGAGGTGGAGACAATACCTGCATGGGAGGTGGAGGCAATGGAAGCAGATGGAGGGTTGAGGAGCCCCTGGAGTTGTTGCAGCTGAAGGAGAAGAGCCTCAAGATCCGTACCAGTCGGAGGAGAGCTATCGGTAACAACGGCAGTAGGCGGGCGAGGAGGGTAGCCATGTTTCTTGTGACAGACTGCTTCAGTATGGCCATCCCGGCCGCAGTAGGTGCACTTGGGCCGTCCGCGGCCACCACGGCCCCGCCCACGGGAGCCCGTACGTCCACCCCGAGTAAAAGAGGGTGGGGGAAGTAAAGGAGGAAGGGCCTGCTGAAGAAGGGCCGGCGAGGGTGGGGCAGGAGCCTCCGGTGGAGGTGGTACGCGAAGTAACATCGAACAGACATCGGAGAAGGAAGGGGTAGTGGGTGAAGCCAAAACCTGGGCCCGGATACTGTGAAGGTGTGGCGGGACGCGAGCCATAATCATAGCAATACAAACAGCCTCCTTCTGGGCGCGTTGAGCAGCGAGATCAGTAGTCGCGGGCTGGTGCTGAATCCAGGCTTCCGTGAGAGTTTTAGCACGGGCCACGAAGGAGGTCATGTCCAGAGCTTTGCCAACATCCAAAGCTTGAAGATCAGTGATGATGTCAAAAAGGTGCTGAAGGCTGTCCTTCCCCGAGTACAACGAATGAAGTTCATCCCACATGGCTTTGGCGGTCTCATGATACATGATCATCTGGTACGGCTCACCCTCCACCGAGTTCAGGATCCAGGTCTGGACGCGACCGTCATTGCGGAGCCAATCATCAGTAGGAGGAGTCGGTGAGCCCTGGGTAAGGTGACGTGCAAGACCCTTGGCCTGTAAGACCCGGCGGACGGAGTGGACCCAGGGGATGAAGTTGGACTTGCCAGAGAGGGAAATAGTAGTAATCCGAAGCTCATCGCGGAGTTCGAGAGGAGCCACGTGGTCGGCCGGGGGTTGAGCGGTAGTGGAGTCGCTGGAGGACATGGCGACTGAGGATGAGCAGATAGCAGGGCACGGAGAGAACAAACCGCGCGGCAAGCAGCGGGTGAAAGGAGGTCGCGGCGAACTGGGTGAGGTCGCGGCGAACTGGGTGAGGTCGCGGCGAACGGGAGCAGTCCGCGAAAGGAGGTCGTGGCGAACTGGATGAGGTCGCGGCGAACTGGAGCAGTCCGCGACAGAGGTCGCAGCGGTTTGGAGCAGAGCTGGATGAGGTCACGGCGAACTGGGGGCAGTCCGTGGCAGAGGTCGCAGCAGTTTGGAGCAGATCGCAGCGGACTGGGGCAGGCCGCTGAAAAACCCGTGGCGGACTGAAGAAGAGACCGCGAGGAAGAAGAAGCCACGCAGCAAGAGAGAAGAGGAGCGCACAACGGACACGAGGAGAGCCCGCAGCGGACAGGAGCAGTCCGCAAGAGACTTCGGATAGGGAGTCCGCGAGCAAAGAGGCTCGAGCGGACAGAAGCAGAGCGGGCTAGAGTGGAGCAGTCTGCGAGCAAAGAGGCTCGAGCGGACACAAACAGAGCGTGCAGCGGACAGGAAGGATCGTCCGGAGCGGATAGAAGAGGTGGGCCCCACGAGTCAGAGCAGAAGATGGCTATAAGAAGCCTGAGGAGGGTGGAACCACGGAGAGAGAGAAGTGAGGCGGATGCAGAGGGGCAGTCCGCAGGAGACCGGAGCGGACAGGAAGGCAGCCCGCAGGAGAGCCGAGCGGACAGATGTAGAGGGGCAGTCCGCAGGGAAGGCGGACAAGAAAGGCAGTCCGCAGAGAAGCGGATGCAGAGGTGCAGTCCGCAGGAGACTGGAGCGGACAGAAAAGGCAGGTCGCAGCTAGAGAGAACCTCCCTCTGATACCATGTTGAGAGTGCCCAAAGCTTGTATGTATTAATCAAGTATGTAAATACAAGGAGAGAATACAAATATATAGGAGAGAGGAGAGAAGAATAAATCCTATACATGATGTGGGACTAAAGAAGGAGAAAGAAAATAAACAAAGTGGGTCATTAAATGGGCCTTTTACATGGGCTTTTCCAATACAAACAAAGAAATACAAAAGACAATCAAATAAGGAAATTAAAAATACTTATTTAATTGATTAACATTAATTAATATTCATATGTGCGCTTTATGGTGGCTTCCATATGCGCGCTCCATAAATTATGACAAGGGTATCCACTTGAGTGAATGCGCCCACGACCACGGTGAATTTCATGTGTGCTCCATAAATTATGACGAGTGAGGTCCACTTGAGTGAATGTGCCCGCGACGCGTGGACTCGTAATACTCCATTTGTCCTTCAAAACGAGTTTTCCCTCAAGCTCGTATACCAAGCATGTGGCCAGATCATCTGGTGCCTTGACATCCCGCCAGAACAAGGCCAGGCAGCACGTAGCAGCAACGACGGTTTTTGCAAGTCGCGGCGGCGCCATCGGAAAGACGAGCGATAGAAGTAATGGCTTCCGCAAGGTCGGTGGAGCGGTGGTGAGCAGCAGTCATAAGGATTTTGAAGACGCGAAGACCGACAGCAGGAACGGATCTGTCAGGGACAGCGGAGCACGAGACGATAGAAGAGCCGGCGAGGCGACCGGTGGAAGCGACAGAGGGATGACCACCGTGGAGAGAGGTGGTACCTCAGCAGCCTGTGTGCCTTTGACGGGAGGATCGACTGAGGGGAGGAGGGGCAGGTTGGTGTCGTAGATGAATGTTGGGGCAGGCATGGCAGGATAACTCTCGCATGGTGCAGGAGGCAGCCGTGGAGGAGCCGACTTAGGGCAGGGAACCTCGTGAGGGGTTGCAGAAGCCCGTCCATTGAACGCGAGGAGACGATCTACTTTGACATGGATGGCGAGGAGGGAGGCGTGCATGGAGGAGACGAGTTGCTCTTGAGCGTCAACTCGGTGGCTCAAGTCGTCGACGACGACACCGGAAGGAGGGTCGCCGGTGCAGCGGGTGTTGGGAACCATGGGCTGGAGACGACGAACAACGACTGGAAGGGCGGCTCTGGCTGAGATCGGAGACAACAGAGGACCTGCGGTCTTCCTGTGACAGATCCAGCAGAGAGGAGCGGATCCACGACCGTCCTGCAGTAGATCGGCAAAAAGGAGGATGATCGGTGGCTTCCGCGACTGATCGGGTCGAAAAGAGCGGGCATGTGTCTTGTATGCCGACGGAGGCAGCCCTGGAGCGACGGATCGGCGATGGCGGCACGCAGATGTCAGAAGACGATGGATCGTCGCGACATGGGAGCGGATTGAGCGGATTGAGCGGAGCAGCAGCCTCTGCGGTAGGCGACGAGGCGGAGGTAGCCCTGGACGATGCAACTGGACAACACCGCGATGCGTGGCGTAGGCGGGCGACACGATGCGGGACGACGCGATGCAGGGCTCAAAATTGCGACCCAGGCGAACCCGCGATGAAGATGGCAGGCGTACGTGTGATGCGATTTCGTGAACAAGCGCGCGAGCAGGTATTTGACGGTCGGCGGCTGTCAAGCGGGCGACATAGCAGGTCAGACCACTTGTTAGGATCACTGATAAATTTCAGAAGGAATCCGGTAAGAGAAGGGGCCGACGGTGGTGAGCGTGTAGAAGAGAGGAAGAATAAGAGAGGAACTTAAGGAGCAACCCTAAAATCTTTCATATATTCATCATACCATCACATATAAACCCCTCCCCCTTATATAGATGAGGGAGGGTAACCAAACAAGGGAATACAAAAACAATCAAACAAGAAAATACAAAATACTTACTTAATTGATTAATATTAATTAATATTCATATGCGTACTACATGGTGGCTTCCATATGTACGCTTCATAAATTATGACAAGGGAGACCCACTTGAGTGAATGTGTTATGGGCCGCTCATTCACGGGCCTAATTCTGACGGTCAAGCCACACAACATGGACCGCGACCCTGCACACCCAACCCTCCTCCGCGCGTGTTCTCAGTGTGATGGGGTGTTGAGGCCGGGTCTCAAACCCTTCACCTCCTTGATGTAAGCTCTTAACGCTAACTCACATCACCAACTGATCCGGTGTTACGTTTTTGGGTTATTTACACTCATGTCATTGAGGCTCTTATATAAGCCCATGGAATCTTGTAATGAAGGTATCAACGAAATGAAGTCTAGTTCTCGTCACTTGTTGTGAGATCTTGGTGGCTCTCTCCTCCAACGAGCAATCCCGTCTATGCAACCGCGGTTCCGGCTCCACGGTATCCTCCACCACCGTCATCTTCTCCTCCTCCGATCACTATCCCGGCGAGTTACCGTTCTTACGGAAGTAGGCCCGTAACAACTTAGTATCAGAGTCATCCTTCCTTGGATTGCGACTTCCACTGCTAGGCACTTCCTTTGTACTCACGATTTCAACAAGCCAGGGTTCCTTTTCCGCCAATGCTAACACCTCCTTGCAGCCCTGCGGCTGTCCGCAACAGAGAGGCTGCTCCCGTTCCCGAGACAAACCACTTGCACCGCTCCTCTATCGCTGGTCCCCCCTGCACAAACGACACACCGATGACTGCTTTACCACTCTGTTTCCAGCGACGACGCCCCACCATCCTCGTGCGACGATTCTGATGCTTCCCGTGGACACCCCTTGTCGTTCCAGCAACGCCGATCGATTTCGGCTTCGAACCCCCCACGCCCCCCCCCCCCCCCCCGGTTGCTTCGCCGCATAAAGCCCTGTGCGGAACTGCCACTCCTTTCTTTTGCGGTTTCAAGCCCCGTGCGCCTTCTGCAAACAACCCTTGAGCCCAACGCAAAAGCCTGCATTATTTAAATGTCTAATTTATTACATGGCCGATTATATCCCCCGGCCTATTAAATTATTCCGATCGCGTACGGGACCAAGGTTCGGTCAGTGGCTTCTTGTAATGCCCCTCTTCAGCAGCTTTATTTGCCACGTCAGCAGCTTTATTTTATTTTAAGCCCCAACTTTATTTATTTCTTCCTACCCACACCCGCACAGCCTTGTGTCTCTCTCACGTCACCTCTTTTTTTTAATCATTATTATACTTCCTATCTCTGCTGCTTATTCACATCAAGCCCACCACACTATAGTCATTTATCTGATTATTGTTTCAGTAATTACTTCGCTTAATTTTATCCTTACAATGATATCGTCGTCAACCCCACCTTATGATTCAGAGGCTACTCGACTCGTTCACGAGACGCAACGTCTCGGCACCGCCATCCAGGTCCTCTATGAAGACATACTTGCTAAAAGTAAACATTTGCTCATCATTCCACCGCCGCCACAGGACCATGCAGTCGCCATTCCGTCGCTGATGCCAGTCACCGCCTTGCCAGTCCCGGCTCCACTCGCCCCGGTCAACTCGCCGCATCTTTTGTCGTCACTTGCTCCGCCAACTCCGACGGATCCGTTCTTGCTGCCATCTGTCGTTCCTCCGGCCTCTTTGTTGTTACTGCTCAGTGCCGCTCCGACAGCTCCAGCAGACACATTTTGGCCGATGCCCGTTGTATTGTCGGCACCACCGCTCCTCGCCAAAGCTACCGCTGACACGGCACACTACCGGACGCTATTTTGGAGAAAGATCAAGATACCAGATGACACGGTCATTCACGCGAAGTTCGAGCTTGAGGTCAAGCTCTATTTCAAGGACAGATGGGGTGTTATGGATCCTATACGTCAAGTACCTAGTTTTATTATTATTATTGATCCCGGTCATGATATTAAGTCAAATGTATTATTCGAGTCGTTTCGTTTATTAGTCGGGTCGAGTCTTTTATGTTTTATGTTTTCGGGTTATTTACACTCATGCCATTGGGGCTCTTATATAAGTCCATGGAGTCTTGTAATGAAGGTATCAATGAAATGAAGTCTAGTTCTTGTCCCTTGTTGTGAGATCTTGGTGGGTCTCTCCTCCAACAAGCAACCCCGCCTAGGCAGCCGCGGTTCCGGCTCCACGGTTTCCTCTACCACCGCCATCTTTTCCGCCTTCGATCACTATCCCGGCGAGTTACCGCTGTTACGAAAGTAGGCTCGTAACAGAATGCACCCACGACCCCGGTGACTTCCATATGTGCGCTGCATAAATTATGACGAGAGAGGTCCACTTGAGTAAATGTGCCCGCGACACATGGACCCGTAACATGGGACCCTTCCCCGGACCCTCGCTGCACGGGAATGCTTTATGCACCGGGCTGCCTTTTATATCCAAAATTATATGTGAATACCCTGCATCCTGATGTAAAATCAGAGTCTTTGTATGGATTGTTAGTCATAAATTACGTTGAATGAGTGTATCCGTGATTTAGCTTTATCCAAGGGAAATTGCGTATCTTTTTGTGCACCTTGCTCTAACACTTAGAAGTTTTACATCAAAGTATTTAAATGCTAACGTCTGGTATATTACTTTCTTTCATTTTTTAGATGGCTTTATTGCCGGAAGGCATCACAGAATTGCTGCACCATGACTCGCTACCTGTGCCATTGGTATGAACTTTTTCATTCCTTTGAAGTTGTTGCGTAGATGTATCAAATGGCAATTGGTATCTTTAGCTCCTGTTCTTTGCTTCTTTCTTGATTGTGTTTGCCCTCTCTTTTTGGTTCTGTCATGCAAACTTGTGGTCCACAGACATAAGAAATATTCTTGTTCTTTCTTTCATCCATAAAGCTACTTTGAAGATGATTTTTCTACCACCTATTTCTTTAAGGGTTCATTTGGTCACTTGAATTTAGAAAAAATGTTCTTTAAGATATGTAATTTGTTAAATCCACTATTTAGTTGGATGTGGTTAGTCACTAAAGTTGAATTGTTGAGTTAGAAGTTGGATGTTTTATCAAGGGCTCCTTTGGTGACTTTTAAATCCAGTGTTCGGTTGTATGGTACAAATTAAAGTTGAATTCACCCTCAATAAAACTCCTGTAAACCAACTCTTTCAAAATCTCTATTTTCCAATACATAATTTGCATCTCCAAGCAACCAAATGAGCCCAAAGTATAAATGGATTTCTAGCTTGGAAAACAACTCCTCAATATGAACTTTGTTTATTTCTTAAGATGATCAGTTTCTGATCCTATTTCGCAGATTAAGTGCAGTAACGTGATGGTTCTTTCTGCAACAAATATTTCTGAACTGAAGAAACAGTGGGACTGTCTCCTACAATTACCGAGCAGCCCTTTAGTGCAAGTGGCCCCCTTCATATCAAAGCAGCTCAGTACCATGCTTTCTGATGTATCTCACACTACTTTTGTCTCTATATTCGTATATTTTTTACCTTGACAGCTATAGTAATGATGTTCTTTTTCCACAGTAGATCAACTGCGAATTACTGCACTAATATAATGACTGTTTATTTGAAGTCGTCAATTCTTTCGAACTTTATTCGCGACTAAAGTATCAAGTCACCTTTGCACTTTACGGTCACAAAGTATTCTAATAGGGATCAAATAGAAGTGTCCCTTTGACTAAATTGATTATTTCACTTTAACCTTGAGTAGGGGGGCAAGAAGCGGGGAGAAAGAAAACCAAAATAATTAAGCAAAAAGCTTCATGAAAATGAGAGCTTTTTTCTCCTAAACCCTTAACATAGTACTTGGGCAAGAGGGTGGGAAAAAAGAAAGAAAGAAAGCCTTATGAAACCGAAGTATTTAGTAAACTTAGAGGGGAGGTTCCAGTAAATGACCCTTACATTATCTCTTAATCTATAACTAAAATAGAGGATCATACAAGATAAAATGAGTGACAATCTTGTTATAAACTATCAATTAACCTAATCATTCATGACAATTAATACAAATAATCAAATAAAAGATAATTGTATTGACAAATAAACAATGTTCCCTACATCAAGCACCCCCCCCCCCCCCCCAGTGATTTAGTTCAACTGCGCCTTACTCGTGTTTCTTTTGTCACACAGGTTGAGATTGCCGATGGACTTTCACAATTAAGCCGTACTTTCCCCGATATTTATATTGGTAAAATGTAGAGGACCCATTACATGTCTAGAATTGCTTTGAACCTGCAACTGAAATATGAATGTTTTTGGCACTTAAAATGCTTCTTCTAACTGCAATTTCGTATTCTGCGCCGTGAAGGATGTCATCGCAAGTCCAGAGCCGGGCCTCTCATAATAAGTTTTGTTGGAAAGGTATCTCCTTTTGTTCTAGTTGATTGGATGTGGTTAGAGACCTCTTCCTAAAGATTTGTGATTTTATTTTCAGTGAAAATAATATTTAGAATTGTGATATTTATTATTCCTTATTCAAGAATGTTCACTTTTTTGCAATTTTTTACATTTTCGAGCAGGATCATGCGAGAATAGACTTTGCTTCGCAGACGTTGTCTCAGAAGTTCGACGGAGGAGCATTTTCAGAACTAAGCAGCGGGTGATTTTGTTCATGCTTTCTCCGTCGTTCCATTCTTCTTCTTCTTCGAACCTGCGAATAATTTGGTCACCGACTGAAACTGCGTGGAGAGATATAGATATAAAGAAGAGAATCCGAGTCGCCACGAGTGAAGGAGTTAAGGAGGAATGTTAAACTAAGGTTCCTCCGTCATTAAAGGGCATGCCTCCAGTTGAAGAAGACTAGCAGGAGTTGTTTTTTACAAGTTCCTTAATTTGTGTGGAGAATGCTGCCAACCTTCCCACAGCAGCAACAAATGTTTTGAATTGTAAATCAATATATCTACATTAATATATTTAATAAAGAAATTCTCTTATGGTGCAATGGTGTGGATCATCAAAACAATCTTAGCCCTCCATTCAATCATCTCCTCTATTTATTTATTATTTAATTAAATGCATGATGCCCTTAAGATTGCAATTGGCCGCACGAGAGGCACCCTTTCACTGTCCCGTAGGAATTAAGAGGAGGTAAAGTCATATTTAGTAGTTAAAAGTAAAGCAAAGATTTATATTATATTTTTAAAAAATAGTGATAATCTAAAACTTATGAGGTTCATCATCTTTAATGTCTATTCACCTGCGCGATGCCCTACAAGTATGTCCAATGTTTGTGTTGACCATCCTAGACCCTAAAATGTTCAAAGACCTCCCCAGTAAAACATGTGGGAACTTGAAGGTCATAGAACAAATCCTAATTGATCATTTAGATCTTAGACTCTGTTTGGGACAGTTGTGATATTATGAAAGGTTGTGAAAAAATAGCGCTGAGAATAGAACTATCGGGAAATTAGTGATAGGAAATATGATAGAAGGGGGATGACCAACGGTAAAGCACGAAAATGAGAAAAATTCGTTTTAGATTTCATGTAACAAGGAGGTTTACTGTTTATTATAAAGTTTAAAAAATGTCTTCCTGGAATAAACATTTTTTCGGCTACTGAAAATCTAAATCATTTAAAAAAGTGATTATTATTAGTACCGTAGTTTTGGTTGGTCGCACCGCACTTTCTTCTAATTTTTCACATATTTTGAAAATAAGATATGTAAATGTTTTTTTAGGAAGTGTCCAGCACAAAAGTTGTAGATCTTGACTAGATCTACAACTTTCGTGTTGAACATTTTTCCTAAAAATGCATGTACAAGACATATTTTCAAATGACTAATGAAGATGCTACAGGATAGTACTTGTCGGGAGTACTCGTCGACCTTCAGGAGAGTACCTGCACCCCCTGGTCTGGGAATAACATTCTGGTTAAGGCGGGAGCGGCTGCTGGCATACCAAACCACCCCCCAGATTTGCCTATAAATAGGACCCCCACCTTCCTTGTACCGAGCTCAGCAACGGCTTTAGGAGCGTAAGTTAGTATATACTTCCGGGTGTATGGTGAGACCGCCTCGCTGCAGCACGCAGGTCTTATTTTTAGGCAGCTCGGAGTACTCGCCAGCCTTCAGAAGAGTAATCGTTGGGAGTACTCGTCGACCTTCAGGAGAGTACTCGTCGGGAGTACTTGTTAGGAGTACTTGACAGGCTTCGGGAGAATACTCGTCTGGTTTGTCGGCAGTCTGGAGTTGTCCTTTGTGCTCGCTATCTTCTTCTCACCGAGTCTCGTGTGGATCGACCACTAAGCTAAACCTTTGGTCACCCCCTTGGTCCGAACCACAAGGATCAATTTTCTTGATTCCAACAATAATGTTCATTTATGCAATTATGCATTCAAAAAAATTGAAATCAAATTTTCAAAAATAAGTTGTCAAAATTAAGTTTTTAAATTATCATAATTATTATATTATCTAATCGTGACTGTCAAATAAATAAACATGAGTTTGAAATAAGAAAAAGGGATACGAGTGGAGTATTTCATGTTATGATGCGAATAGCGGGAGCACCATGACACTCTCCCGACGCACGGCTCACGCGGGGCCCGTCTACTGTCACTAGTATATACATGTATATATATAGAATTTGTGTAGGAATTATATTTTTTCCTAACCGGATTAAGAAGCAGTGGTTAAGCAGCAGAGCTCCAAGCAGCCTGCTTCTTCATCCTCGATGTCCTAATTGCGCCCCACACATCGGCAGCCCTCTCCCACATTTTGGACGCAGCAAAGACATTAGAAATCACAACATACTTGCCGACATTATCGGGCTGCATCTCGAAAAACTTGGCGGCGGCGACCCGCGCCAGCTCGACATCTCCGTGGACTCTACATGCGCCAACCAGAGCTCCCCAAACCACGGAGTGGCCGCCGCAGCGCAAACTGAGTACAAATTCGTAGGCCTCTTTCACCCTCCCCGCCCGACCCAGCATGTCAACCAGCATCGCGTGGTGTTCCTTCTTCGGACTCACGCCGTACTCCTCCATGGAGTTAAAATACCTCCACCCGGCGTCGACAAGTCCTCCGTGGCTGCACGCCGATAGAATCGACAGAAAAGTCGCCGAATTTGGCCAGAAACCTTCTCCCACCATCCGATGGAACATCTCAATCACATCATTCACTCGGCCATGCCAGCCGTAACCGGAGATCACAGCTGTCCAAGTGATGGCATTTCTCTCGGGCGATCCGTCGAACACCTTTCGTGCGTCGTCCGGGCTGCTGCACTTGAAATACATATCCACGAGGGCGCTGCTGACGACGGCATTGGCCGCCGTCTGGGTCTTGATCATTACGCATTGAGCGCGCGCGCCGTGGCCGAGCGCAGTCAATCGAGCGCAAGCGCGGAAAATCGACGCGAAGGTGAACTGGTCCGGCTCCAAACCGTTGGCTCTCATCAAGTAGTAGAGCTCAAGAGCGAGACGCTCGGCGGCCCCGTGCACGCAGCCTGAAATCAAGGCGTTGTATGCGAACAAGTTACGGTCAGGCATTTGATCGAACAGGTGACGGGCAGATTTCAATTCGCCGGCTTTGGCGTGGAGGATGAGCAGCTTGGTGGCCAAATACTCTCCGGTGATAAATCCGGTGGATATGATGTGGGCGTGGATGGCGTTGCCGAGCTTAAATTCTCTCCGGTGGATGGTTTCTTGGAGGACGAGGGAGCAGGTTTGAGGAGAAACCGGCGAGCCTCCGCAGCAGAGAAGCTGGACCGCCTCCGATATTCTTCCCGATAGGCACAGAGCTTTGAAGGTTTTGTGCATATTACTTGAAAATCTCTTCACGCGTCAGAAGAATCCATCTTCTTGTTCCAATCGATCTGAATTTTTTTCCGGCATGAAAAGAAACTTTCCCAGCGGCGGCGGCCGGCCGTATCGTTGTGGATTTGCTACATAGCATTTTCAGGATGAGAGTGGGTGTCAATTGGAATGAGGCTAGCGTGAGAGTGGCCGTATGCTACAAAGCATTGTCTGTACTGGTGCTAATATCGGGTTGAGTTCGATTGATTTTGGCTCGGCTCGAAATCAAAATTTTTGACTTGAGCTCGTCTCGAAATCGACTTAAATTCGAAATTGATTTTGAGCCGAGCCGGCTCGACTCAAAATGACTCGATTCCGAGCCGTTTCAATATGACTCCGAATCGAGTCGGCTCAATATAGAATCGATTCCGGCTCAAAACTTTGGGAAAAGAAAGCGATATTAATTTTATCTTTTATCTTTATCATTTTCATTTTCTTTTATTTTCTCCTCTTTCACAGCAACTTTTTTTGTCTTTCGCAATACCTAACTTGATAACATTTATAAAAATGTTTTCTAAATCTTTATAGAGAATAATTTATAAGTGTTGCAATATGTTAGTATCTTTGGACAATACATTTTGTGCAACATTTAATAAATGTTCTCTAACACCTTATAGAGGGCATTTCTGAAATGTCGCACTTGATGGTTCACAATTTTTTGACTTTTTCAAAAATAATTTGCAATACATTAAAATTTTTGCCTAACATTGCTCAACTCAGCCAAAATAACTATTCACACACCCCATAATATTACTTTAACTATTAACTTTATAAAACTCCTGATTTTAGGCTCAGCAATACCTCGACACTTTCCTGACTGCCCTCATCTTCCTTGTGTGCGGGCCACTTCCTTTTTATTTCCTCCCGCTAGACCAACTACAAGCGAGCAGTAGTGGACTCGAAATCAGATTAGAGTGAAAATGAATCGACTCAAATTGAGTCGAATCAATTTTAACCGATTCCGATTCGGCTCAATATTCAAGCGATTTTCTAGCGACTTTTGAGTTTCAAATAATATGCTCAGCCCTAGTCTAGACAGGCATGACCATTCATTTGTCAGAGCAGGCGTGAGTGCTCATCTGTGTATATTAATTTGAAGGGTAAATTGCAGGGACCTCCCCTCGGAGTTTGCATAATTACAGGTTGCACTCCTCTACCTTTTGAAATTACATTCACCTCCCCCTCCAAATTTTCTCAGTTTACAAAAATGTCCATTTCATTAGAAATGTGGGTGAAAAATGATAAAATCAACTAAATTATTTTATAATATTTCAATTTTATATTTTTATAATGATTCTAAATTCATTAGAAAGGGCAAAATGTAAAACAACTTTTTCAACATAAAGTTATTACAAAGGATTCATGTGACATATTTTATCACTTTCCATCTATATTTCCAAAGAAAAATGTCACATCTTTCAATGTAAAGTCATTACAAAAGATAAAATTAAATATCAAAAAATAATTTGACTAACTTTATCATTTTTCATTCATATTTCTAGCTGAATGGACACTTTTGTAAACTAGATAAACTTGGAGGGGAGGTAAATGTAATTTTGAAAGATAGAGGGACGAAACTTGTAATTATGCAAACTCCTAGGGGAGGTCCTAGTAATTAACCCTTAATTTCAATGTCTAAACAAAGTGGGTTCCATGAGTGAATTATGATGCATTGATGTGGTCAAGCTTAGTCTAGACCAAGCTTGCTCACTGCTTGTGTTAGACCTTCAGGATCGAAAGATCGAGTTGCCCAATACGACCCTTTTTTCATGTAAATCAATAGTAAATATATTTGATGAATGTGACACCTAAAATATCATTGTAGTATAGCTTGTTTAATTACTTGCCTTACATATTATTGATGTAACAGTACTCGACAAATGAGCACCGGCGGACCCATGTGGAGGCACACCCGGGCACGTGCCCGGGCATGAATTTGGGAAAATTCGTGAATGGGTCAGCCGCATGAGTTTTTTTCTCCTAAACAGAGCAGCGGCACTTCCCTAATTCCTTCCAGGCTTCCTCGATTCCTTCCTCAACGACGATTTCAATGAGCAGACCGACACCCTATCAGTGCTTCATCTTCTTCGCCGGAGTTCTCCCACCGTCCGACACCCTATATCCGCTCCATCTTCTTCGCCGGCGAGCAGTTCAGGTGTCCAACAAATTAACCTTGTCTCGCAGTCATAGCGGTTTTCCCATCATGTTTGGTTTCTTTTTCCCCCCAACTAATTGAGTGTTTAGACGGTCCTTTCACTAGCAATAGGCCAGTGGTCGGATCCTAGAAGGCAGAAGTAGTCGGCCCTTCCCTTGGTTCCCTAGCAGCAACCAACAGGTAAAACTTTCATTTCGATTTCAATTGTTGTTTATAAATAATGTCAAGTTTTTTATTCCCAAATTTTTGATTCCCTGCACTGATTCTCTATTTGTGGTGGCACTTGCACAACAATAATTATTGAGGATTAGGAGCCACAATAATTTTGACGTCCTCATAATACGATCAGCACAGTAAATGCTAGAACAAATAACTGCAGATTAGGATTAGGAGCCACATCCAGTGAACCAACTCTAATCCAAAGGAATCATCTTTCAAAACCTGTAAATTTTATCTCTGATAAAGACAAGAAAAACACTGAACAAGTAAATAAGGTTATTTTAAGCCCCTCGTAAAATTAAATGAACATAAAATCTTATCAAAAATGTTACGAGGGGCTTAAA
The DNA here is from genome assembly GCA_039583875.1 of Platanthera guangdongensis. NCBI lineage: Eukaryota > Viridiplantae > Streptophyta > Magnoliopsida > Asparagales > Orchidaceae > Platanthera > Platanthera guangdongensis. The sequence goes on from CM077153.1 coordinate 266,031,422, forward strand.
ATATTACTTTGGAAATTTATATGACATGAACTATACTACATGGACGATCGGAAAAACAAGGCAACTGCAGTCCTCATAATACGAAGAAGTTAGAGTTATTTTATAAAATATAATAATTAGTACATATATAATAAAATATGAGATTTTCCAATATCCGACCTTAGCTCAGTTGGTAGAGCGGAGGACTGTAGTGTTAGCAGATTAATCCTTAGGTCGCTGGTTCGACTCCGGCAGGTCGGAATTTTTTTTCCTATATTTTAAAATAGATTCTTTGCTATATTTTAAAATGTATTATTTTCTATATTTAAAATAGTTTCTTTCCTATATTTTAAAATGTACTATTTTCTATTTTAAAATGTTTTTTTTTCTATTTTTAATGTATTGTTTTTAAAAAATAATTGTATTACTTATCTTTTTAAATATTGCAATAGTTTAAAATAGATTCTTTCCTATATTTTAAAATGTATTATTTCCTATATTTAAAATGTATTTTTCTATTTTTAATGTATTTTTTAAAAAAATATTTGTATTACTTATCTTTTTAAATATTGCATTACTTTTCTTTTTAAAATTTGTATTAGTTTTCTTTTTAAAATTTGTATTAGTTTTCTTTTAAAAATGTATTACTTTTTGTTTAAAATTTTAACAATGTGATAGTTTTATTTTTATCAATTCGCAGCAGCATAAATATACGCAATGAGCACGTAGTGCCCACCATTATCGTTTTCACCAACAACCCCTTCCTTGTCGGTCACTTATCTCCTTGTTCCCGTACACTTGAGAGATTCAAAGTAATGTCGCTCAAGTCGTCGGAGTTGGCCCAAATGGAGTTTTACCTCCCCCTCCGATAAATGAGATAAGAAGATATTCTCTTTCTATAAGACATGAGATCATAAGATTTTCTCATCTTTGAAATATTTACTCATAGAATATAAAAAACTGTTTAAAATCAAATGATCCTTTCTCCTATGATTAGCAAAAACCAGGCTAAGACTCTTTCAAAACCCTAAAACCCTTTTAAAACGTGTCGAGAGTGAATGCAAGCATAGAGAATTGCCATCAGGCTAACATGATTCAAATGTATGCCGCAATTGATCATCTCATTGAATAGAAAAACTGTTGCCATGTCCTCCCCAAATGAAGCATTCCTATTCTCCAGAAAGCATTTAAGGCTTCATTGGGCGTGGTGGTGGCGGGAACAGACGGGGTCCCGAACTGGAGGGAGGGAGGCGGGGGTCAAAACGGAGCTTTTTGCTCCATTTCTCATGTCGTGGCAAGAGCCATGAGAAATACACAGACATAATTGAGTTCCAATATACAACATTTGTCACAAACATTTCGTCAAACAGTTGTTTACCTCACTCGTACATGGATACCAAAACATTTGTTACCAACAAAATTGGCACTAGATGGAGAGATGGTGCAATAAGGCAATGGAGACGGAGAAAACGTGGAATTACAAATTTGGCACTAACTAGCCGGCATGGAGTGGAGCTCAATGGTATGCTGAAGAGAAGGGGGTGGAACAGGGGAGTGCAGATAGTAAAGAAAACAACCCTAGATGAAATGAAAAAAAATCGAATTTTGAGTGCTATTAGTCAATCTTGTAGTGCTCATAACAATTGTCAATATTTTATTTTGTTAACATATCACCTTCTTTTCAAAATATAAAAATGTTTAGCCTTTTGTTATTATATTGTTCACATATTTTACAGAGATGGTGAGATAAATTTTGCTTCATTTCAAAACATTCAAAAATTAGATTAAAACAGATTGAAAATCAACTGGACAAAAAAAATCAAAGACTTGAGAGGTGATAGCGGAGGAGAATTTCTCTTTTCCAACTTCAACCATTTCTACCAAGAGAGTATGATGGGCATAGAACTAGCGACTCCAAGAACACCCTCAACAAAATAGGGTTGTGGAGTGATGCAACCAAACTTTCGTGGAGATGACAAGAACAATGATGTCGAACAAATCTTGCCCGAAGAATTTTGGGCAAAGACGGCCACCCCATTAGTATTTCTACATATTCCTAACCGAGCCAAAACGAAAGCCCTGATAAATACAACACCATATGAAGCACTGTTGAATCTAAAGCCCAGCATTGCCCACATGATGATCTTTGGATAGATCGCTTATGCTCATAAGAATAAAAAGAAGCGAGGTATGTTAGGAGAATCAAGCCAGAAACGTATCATGCGCAGGTACGACGAGCAAAAGCAAGGGATATCGGCTCCGTTTGGGGGTACTTATTTTCACCGGTCAAGCGGTTACAAGCGCATGAACCGCACCTTAATTCGTAACCGCTTGACCGGTGAACATAATTCCCCCCAAACGGAGCCATCGTCTAATAGAATATGTGAGCAACAAGGTCAAACTATAAAGAGATGTGTCGTTTGATGAGGCTAGCAAATGGAAATCGGCATCAAAAGCAGATCAAAGTTGATGAATCATTGATATTGCCGTTTGAGTTGGAAATTTCGCCAAACTCTATCCAGGACTCACTATTATCTTGAGTCTGATAAATTAGACTGAGATCATGACTCGTAATAGATCCCTCAAAGAATTTTTTTAGTGAGGAAAATTTGGTCTACTTCTCTCCTCGTCCGAAGTAATAGCAAAGGAGAAAAGTTTTAGAAAGGCAACGAATGAGAAGATATAAGTCATCAAGAAGAATAACACTTGGTCCATGGTCTACAAACTAGAGGATCGAGAAATCTTATGCCTTAAGTGGGTCTATAAATTAAAACAGAACGAAGGTGGAGAAATCTTCAAGCATAATTCTAGGCATGTGGCCTAAGGATACTCACAAAGGCCTGAAGAAATTTTCGCGCCAATTGCAAGGATGGCCATCATAAGGGCCCTCCTCGCTATGCCAACAAAAAATGGATATCTAGCATTCTAATTAGATGTGAAATTAGTCTTTTTGAATGAGGAATTGACAAAAGATGTCGATGTAGCCTCAAGATACGAGGAAAAGTGTGGAGATGAAATGTTTACAAACTCCACAAAGATCTAAATGAGCTTAAAGAGGGCCCTCAAGCATGACATGATAATACTGACATTTATTTCCTTACCAGAAGCCTAAATGAACCATCTATGTATATCAAGAAGGGAAAGGATGATAAAACTATAGTACGTCGATAGGTCAACCACCTCGTCGTCACAGGCACAAACTTGGCCCTCATTATAAGTTTTAGAAAGAAGATAAAGAAGCATCATGGGATATTGAGCTATATTACATCCAAACCAAAGACCAGCTAGCAGATGTGATCACCAAGCCGTTGCATTTAACATTTGTATCCAGTGCATTCAACAAGGGTTCAACAAGGGTAAACAAATGAACCACCGGCGGCGTTTGCTCCGTTTCCACCCGTCCGGCTTGAGAAACGCCCCAAAAAGCTCCGTTTGGAGCAGCCACCTCCCCCCTCCGTTTCGAACACTCCGTTTCCACCCGCCGGATCGACCCGCCACCGCCGAAACAAATGAAGCCTAAGACTCGTATACCTCCTTCCTCCTCTTATCAAAAGCCATCAGAGGAAGTGTTAGGAGACTGGGCAAAGGTTGAAGTCGGTGAAGGCGCAAAAACTTCCCTCTCGGTCATAACTGGGAGGCAAATTTATGGGTCTGCATTTAGGTTCATTAGAATGATTGGGTCTGCGGCTATAAACACCTGCCTTTTATCCATCCAAATCTTAAGAACTTGTGGATTTTGTTCATCTTCTTCCGACCCTTGTGACTTTCTTTTTAATTTGGCATCATTCACATTTATGTAGCTTCATATGTCCCTATGTCTAGGCTTGTGGCTTCATCTGTTTGAACCCGAGGATATATAGTCTGCCTCTTTGCACCTTCTTATTCAGTCTTCCAGTGTCAGATGGTTCTGTCGAACGGTTCCGTTGTTGGGAGCCAAAAGTCGACTCCATTGACCGGTTCGTTGTTGGGAGTAAGAGAAAGTTTGGGTACATTATTCGGCCAAAAAAAATCCTCTGAATATGGATGTATCTTATGAGGTTTGGCAAGCTGACAGTCTTATTCACTCTATGAAACCATATATTGCAAGACACATGGTGTGCACGAAGACAATTGATGTAGGGTAAGATTTGCTTACATTTCACCCTTGTGGTGAGATCCTTCCCCGGACCCTCAGTGCGCGGGGATTCTTTGTGCACTAGGCTGCCTTTTTTCTATACAATATGAATGTTTTGTAAAGTAGCGATTCCATTCACGAAAACTTTTAGCCCACTGTGTCCCCTCGCGCATCTTTCGGACTAACACTAATCTCTCAAACACGGTTAAAGGTACTATCACAATTGCATAAAGTAACCATGTACACAATTACTTCTAGACCACAACTTATTTCTTGTTTTTCATGCAACTAGATTTCCCTTGATAAATGTGCATAATCAAAAAGCATATTTTCAATCTCTTGTAATCATTATTTTTTCATGTAACTAGATTTCCCTTGACAATAGTGCTTTAATGGATGATTGTTTCTTGAAAGTGTCTTTTCCTAAAGACATTTTAATGTATTCTAATATTTTTAAAAAAACTTTCAAATGACACTCTCTAGAAGCCTGCATGAATTGACTAACCCTCTCAACAACATAAGAGATGTTAGGTCTAATTACAGTTAGATGAGTTTACTAACCAAACGTCTATATTGAGTAATACCCTATAGAAAAGTTGATGTCGCATCTCAAAGTTTGTTAGTGCCCATAGGTATGGCATTTCAAGCTGGCATCATTCCAAGGTAAGCAACTTCATTTAGTAGAGGACTATGAAATTATTGCGTACTTACGTTGGGAGAGAACTATGAAATTATTGCATTGCAATTTTAATTCCCAAGAAAAATCTTAGAGGGCCCATATCTGATGCAGTAGCCCTGAGCCGCCCCTCTCGGTCGGCCCTACTCAGCCTAGCCAGAGGACCACGTTCTGGCGACCACTGCCGGGCTTAGGCTCAGTTGGTGATCGTCCCTGTTAGGAAATGGATTTATCAAGGGGGCTAGGTTCGAGACCCCGTCTCAACATCCCGCCGCGCTGAGAATAGGCGCGGTCATGGGTGGGGTGCTTGAGCTGCAGCCCGGCAGTGATCGCCAGAACGTGGTCCTCTGGCTAGGCCGAGTAGGGCCGACCGAGAGGCGCGGCTCGGGGCTACTACATCAATATCTTTGGTAAAAAAAATACTCACAAAGATGTACCTTAGTTTTCTCTATTTCAGAAGAATCATTTTCAATAATAATAACAATAATTATAATTATAATAATATAAAGGATCTATATCAGAAATTTAATGCAGATTACTGTGTTTAATTTGAAAATGGGAATAAGAACAAAGGATAGAGGACAAGCAAATCTGATCAGGAAAAACAGAGACCATTTTCTTCTGTAAAGCATAATTGGTGAGTAGCATAACTGGCGCTGTATGGTATAAAAGCTCATTGTACTAGGATTTTGTCACCTGCTGCTACCCAATCTAGCTGCTGCAATTAATCATAATGAGCCCTAAATTCAAGCCACAAAAATGAGCCCTTGAAAATGTATTTCAAAGCAATCTCATCAAGCCAGCACTTGAACCTTTTACAGGCGCAAAATTATATTGTGATGACATTGTGGAGATGCAATTACAACTCCGCCTCGGCCCACCCAAACTCCAATTTCGATGGTTATGATTGAATCAGGATTCCAATCCCGGTGCGACCGAGACGGGCAACATCACATGCACAGCTCCTAAATTATAGAAGATCCAAACAAAAGTTCGTAAATTTAACCACAATGCGATGATGATGATGATTTCGGCGTACAAGAAAGTGGCCCGACATAAATAGTTGTTTTCTGTCGGAAAACATTCGTTAAATATGCAGGTCCCCTCATCCACCGCGGCAGCATACTCCTGCCGAGGTAGTGGGGCCCACTCGAATCGTGCAATCCAAGAGTCACAATTCAGTACACTGAAAACTGGAGCAATAACAATAGCATCTACAGAAATTTAAATTTAACCCCGCAGGGCATCGGTCAGCTCGTCATTTTTCAGAGGGCTGAGTCTCACAATCACTTCTGCTCTCTCAACTGTTACTGAGATTTGCATACCATATTATATATCAAACTGCATGCCTGGACTGGAAAGAGAGAAAGAAACTTTCTTCTGGGGTGCGAAATAATGAGGTCGGGCTATTGTCCCTTGTCGTTCTCAAACTTTAGCACCGAGAAAAGACTGCAACCAAATCAGAGTTTAATTTAACGGGGTAAACAACAATCCTGCATGCGTTAAGCATGTTATGCAGGGCCTGTTTGGCGCAGCGTTTTTGATTCCGTGAGTTTGGAAAAAAACACAATCGTCGTCGAATATACATGTTTGGCATGACAACGGTTATGACTGTCACCAAGAAAAAAAAATTAAAACATAAAAGTGGATTGAGTTCCTTAGGTGAGGTTGGGTGTTCATGAACGACGGTTCATAACCACCGTGTTCGTGACCACCACCGCTGTGCCAAACAGATCCATGTTCTGCAACTAAATATTTAGCAAGAAAAAAACCCCAGGGGATGAAAATAAAAAACTCATTTGCCTTTGACAGCTAATGAAGAAAGAATAAATGAACTAGTGAGACTTTCTAAAAAGGCCCCTCGTTTTTGCATAACCGCCCTAGCAAAATTGTATTAGTTTTAGCAAAACGGTTCTTTCTGGAAGGGAGATCAATGCTAAATATATGAAACTACACCGAGTGCATGCAGGCGTATACATAAGTTGGAGTAATAATTGAACTTGAGAGAGCGAAAATCGGTCGAAATCATGTTTAATTTTGTCTTGAATCGAGACCAAATAAAAGTAAACCACCATGAAACTTAGACACATTATTCATGAACACTTGAGCTATACTTGCGGCTGAGTAAGGTTTTTGAGGGCCATGAAATGGGCATACTTGCTTAGTCAGTCCACCAATACCATAATAATTTCATACCCTTTCGACAAAGGGAGTCCATCTTAAATGAAATCCATAGAGAGATCCTTCAAAATCTTTTCAGGATTTGGCAGTGGTTGTAACAATCCCAAAGGCCATTCATTTGTTGTTTTACATTTTTGGCAGACGACACAATGTCGTATATATTGATACACATAATCCTTCATATTCTTCCACTAAAAAATGGGCTTCACTTTTTGAGGAGTGACAAACACTCCTGAGTGCCCACCAATGCTGGAACTGTGGAAAATATGGCAAAGTAATTTCCTCACCTCATCATGCTTACCCACCACTATTCATCCCTTCCTCCTGCGCCATACATTATAAACTTGAAAGTGGGGCTTTAGTGCTGGGTTGCTCAATTTCATTCGAATGACACCATGGACTGTTAAGCCTCCCGACGAGGCTAGGCTATTCGGGCAACATTACCGGCGGCGGCAACGGCGCGTGCAAGGCAACAACGGGGCTGAACCATGGGTTCAGCCCCCTCTTCTTAAAAAATTGGCTCAAGGGGGCTGAACCACATTTGGTTCAGCCCATGGGGGCCGGCCGGCCCCCTGGTTGGCCGGCCTCGGGTCCGGGGTTATATATACCCGGACCCCTCTCTTTTGAAGGCATGCAAGAACTAACAAGGTATTTCTCTCATTTCCCTCTCATTTCTACCCTAGCGTCTCTCTTCCTCCCCTAGATCTTCTTCTCCCTAGTTTTGCTCATAACATTTGGTATCAGAGGATTCCTTCCTCCGTCATGGTGAATACACGCTCGCAAGAGGAGAATGGCCGCTTGGAAACCCTAGAGGAAAACTTGATGGGGCTTACCGATTCGGTAGCCGCCATCGAAGAAAATGTCAAAACGTCCACTCAAAGGTTGGAGGAGCGGATCGACGACCGCTTGAACGATATCATGGCGCTATTAGCGCAATTTGAAGGGCAAGGCGGTGGTAGAGGAGGAACCGGGCGGATCTACAGGGAATAGGCCGGAAATGCTTGGAGTTTGGCGGATCGGGTGCGGGAAGTGCGGGGATCGGGAGCCGCAGGCGTCGGACCCGCTGCTGCGAACCCGACGGGTCGGATCGGGCGCGGCGTATCACGGAGGGGCCGGATCGGCCTGGGGCGCGCGTCGGGTTGGCCGGATCGGCTTCAGCGCACGCCCAGGGCCCGGATCGGCGGGAGTGGCCGCTGGCTGGGCTGGATCGGGAACGGCGAACATGTCGGGGGTCGGGTTTGTCCCGGCGGGTTACGGTGGAGCGGGAATGCAGCAGGAGGCTCCGGAGGGGTCGGGTGGGCATCAGCGGCCCCTGTGGGGCTCGGATCGGGGCTGGCGAGTCATCAGGGCGCCGGATTTGGGCCGGGTGGCTTCGGCATGGCTGGAGGGGGCTTCGGGGTGGCTGGACCCCCCGGGGCACGCACGGGGAGGGCCGAATTTGGGCCGGCAGGCCTGGACATGGCAGCCAGGGGTGGCGGGGTACGCAACTGGTGCTGACGGACTGGCCGGGGTGACTTTTACCGAGCACGCTCCTTGGAGGCAAGGTGGGGATGGTTGTTACCCCCACCAGCAGGGAGAGGGCAACCACCAGGCTTTGGAAAGAGGCTGCAGTGGGGAGAAGGGGGGGCCTTTCCGTCATGGGGCCCCAGTGGCGGGGGAACGTGGCCAAAGGCCGTACTGGCTCCCAAGTTGACTCGGATGAATTTCCCTCGGTACAGTGGGGGCGACGCGTTAGAGTGGGTACAGAAAGCTGAGTTATTTTTCAACTATCAGGAGGTGCCAGAGGCTCAGTGGGTGCAGTTAGCGTCCTTCCATCAGGAGGATGACGCGTTCCAGTGGGCACAGTGGTTTCTGCGGGGACGGGAGTATGTTCCGTGGGAGGAATTTGTGGAAGGCTTCACGGCTCGATTTGGGCCTTTGGAGTTTGAAGACTTTGAGGCGCTCTTACAGAAGCTCCGGCAAAAGGGTACCGTGATGGAGTACAGGACGGAGTTTGAGAAGTTGGTCAACAGGGTTCAGTGGGAAGAAAAGACACTCCTCAGCTATTTTGTATCGGGACTGAAGGATCACTTACGCGATGAGGTTCATGCCTACATGCCCCGTAGTCTGAACCATGCGATCAGCTTGGCGCGCATCCAAGAGGAAAAGTTGAATAGGCAGCGAGCCCGCAGTCTGTCAAGGCACACTACTACACCGGCCGCGGCCAGGAGGGAGACTCCAGTGACCGGCCGACCTACGGTGACACGGCTGTCTTGGAACGAGTTACAGGCACGGAAGGAGAAGGGCCTTTGCTTTAACTGTGATGAGAAATTTACGCCAGGACACAAGTGTCAGAAGGTCCAAGTCTTTATGTTACATCAGGAGGAGCAGCTTGAGGGGGATGAGTTACTGGAGGAGGATTTAGAGCCTGGGGGGGACTTCGATTTGACGGAGTTGGGTGTGTCCCTTCATGCCATGGAAGGGTGCAATCCACCTCCGCTCACTATGCGGCTGGCGGGGAGGATTCGACAGGAAAGGGTGACCATCCTGGTGGACAGTGGGAGTACTCATAATTTTATTCATCCCGATGTGGCACAAAGGGTGGGGCACGAGATTGACGCTGGAGCGGCGTTCCAGGTTATGGTTGCAGACGGTAGCAAACTACAGTGCCAAGGGTGTTGAAGGCGATGGAGCTTCAGATGCAGGGTTATGTGGGGTGCACGGATGTCTATCTCTTACCGATCCGGGGTTCAGATATGGTGCTTGGAGTGCAGTGGCTACAACAGTTGAGAAGGTGACTTTTGATTGGGACCAGATGACGATGGAGTTCTCGCAAGGGAGGCGCCAGTTCTGTTTGAAAGGGCTCCGATCTTCTCCAGTCAAAGAGATATCCATTCGCAGCTTACAGCAGCTTCAGGAGTCCGCTAGTTTGATGACGGTCCTGTTGGGGGTGAGGTCTGGCGAGGATAGACCGACGGAGGTTCCTGACCAGCTGCGAGCGTTAGTGGAGGAGTATGATGACGTTTTTCAGGAGCCGGGGACGCTTCCACCGTCACGGTTCCGTGATCACCAGATTGTGCTACAGACGGGGCGGAGCCGCCCAACACTCGTCCTTACAGGTACCCCCACATGCAGAAGGCAGAGATCGAGCGTAGTGTGAAGGAAATGCTTGAGGCCGGCATTATACGGCCTAGTACTAGCTCCTTCTCAGCACCGATCATTCTGGTTAAAAAGGACGGATCGTGGCGTTTCTGCGTAGATTACCGCGCCTTAAACAGTGTCACCGTGAAGGATAAGTTTCCGATTCCCGTGATTGAGGAGCTGCTGGATGAGTTGAGTGGGGCGACTACATTCACGAAGCTGGATTTGCGATCCGGCTATTATCAGATTCTTATGAAGGAGGAGGACGTGCATAAAACGGCGTTCAGGACTCATGATGGCCACTACGAGTTCTTAGTGATGGCGAATGGCTTGACGGGGGGGCCGTCTACCTTTCAGGCCAATATGAATGAGATTTTTCGCCCATTCCTGCGACACTTCGTCTTGATCTTCTTTGATGACATTCTGATCTACAGCGCTACTTGGGAGGATCATTTACGTCATGTGACTCAGGTCTTCTCTACTCTTCGGCAACATAAACTCTACGCTAAGAAGTCCAAGTGTTCTTTTGGACAACAGGAGGTGGAGTACTTGGGGCATCTCGTTTCCGCGGAAGGGGTGAAAGCCGACCCACGGAAGATCGAGAGTATGCTTTCGTGGCCCCGACCTCTGACCATCCGGGCGCTGCGAGGATTCTTGGGCCTCACTGGGTACTACCGGCGATTCGTTCGGGATTATGGGAAGATTGCACGGCCACTTACGCAATTGCTACAGAAGGATGCTTTCTCGTGGCAAGATGAGGCCGAGACCGCCTTTCAGGCGTTGAAGCAGGCAATGACGACGACTCCAGTGCTGGCACTCCCTGATTTTACTAAGGAATTTGTGGTCGAAACGGATGCTTCCGGCGTGGGAATGGGAGCAGTCTTGATGCAGGAGGGGCGGCCGATTGCTTTCTACAGTAAGGCCTTGGCTCCACGGACACTGGGCCTATCGGTGTATGAAAAGGAGATGCTCGCGGTTATTCATGCGGTGGCCTTATGGCGGCCATACCTACTGGGACATCGTTTTAAAATCCGGACAGATCATCAGAGCTTGAGGCACTTTCTCGACCAGCGGATTTCCTCCCCTCTTCAACAGAAGTGGGTCACCAAGTTGTTGGGATATGATTACGAGATCGAGTATCGGCCGGGGAAGGACAATCGGGTGGCGGACGCCCTCTCGCGCTTACCAGAGGGGGCCTTGGCACACATTTCGATGCCACAGTTGGAGTCGCTGGATGAGATTCAGGAGGAGGTGCAGCGTGATCCCGAGTTACGGGTTATTGTGGAGAACCTGCGGCAAGCTCGTGAGGTAACCCCAGGTTATCACTTACAAAATGACCGGCTCTATTATCAGGGACGGGTGGTCATCCCTTGGCAGTCAGCTTGGAGGACGGTCATGATGCATAAGTTCCATTCGTCGCCGACGGGCGGTCACGCGGGTATTTCTCGCACTCTCCAGCGGGCCCGGGCCAATGTATTTTGGAAGGGAATGCGCCGTGACATTCAGGAGTTTGTTCTGAAATGTGATATCTGCCAACGACAGAAGTATGAGACTACTTCTCCAGCCGGGCTACTCACCCCCTTGGAGATTCCGCATCAAATCTGGGACACGGTTTCTATGGACTTCATTGATGGGCTGCCCAAGTCGCAGGGTAAATCAGTTATCTTAGTGGTGGTGGACAAGTTGTCCAAGTATGGGCACTTCCTTGCTCTGAGCCACCCTTACACCGAGGAGTCTGTGGCGGCTTTATTTGTTCGGGAGATTGTTCGGTTGCATGGGATCCCTCGGGCGATTATCTCCGATCGGGACCCTACCTTCGTTGGCCGATTTTGGACGGAACTCTTCCGCTTGCAGGGGACTTCCTTACGTTTCAGCATGGCTCACCATCCCCAGACCGATGGACAGACGGAGGTCTTGAATCGGGGCGTGGAAACTTACCTTTGTTGCTTTGTCATGGATGAGCCGAGGACATGGGCCAATTGGTTACATTGGGCGGAGTACTGCTTCAACACGTCGTATCACTCCGCTAGCAAGCTTACCCCCTTTGAGGTCGTCTATGGACGGCCACCTCCCTCCTTCAGCAGTTATGAGTCAGGCAGTACCGCGGTGGCAGCAGTTGATCGAGCCCTCCGTGATCGTGATCGGACCCTCGCCACCCTGCGCGAGAATCTTCGGGCGGCGCAGGATCGTATGAAGGCACAAGCAGATCGACATCGGACGGAACGGGAGTTCCAGGTGGGGGACGAGGTGTTCCTCAAACTTCGCCCTTACCGGCAGTTGTCTGTGGCGCAGAGGACGAATCAGAAGCTGGCACCCCGCTACTATGGTCCATTTCAGATCACACGCCGGGTCGGGCCAGTTGCGTATACCTTGGCATTGCCCGAAGGCTCACGGATTCATCCTACCTTTCATGTCTCATTGTTGAAGCGTAAGCTGGGTGAGGCGGTCCCGGTCTTTCCCGTCCTGCCCGAGGCTACTTCCGGAGGCGAGCTTCGCCCCCTACCGGCGGAGGTACTCTTGGTCAAGTGGCGACGTCGGGGCACAGTGCACTGTCCGGAGCTGTTAATTCAATGGAAGGATCTCTCCGCGGAGCACAATACGTGGGTGGACTTGCTGGAATTCCGGGAGCTTTACCCCGATTACCCACTTGAGGACAAGCTGGCTTTTGATGGGGAAGGGAATGTTAAGCCTCCCGACGAGGCTAGGCTATTCGGGCAACATTACCGGCGGCGGCAACGGCGCGTGCAAGGCAACAACGGGGCTGAACCAATGGGTTCAGCCCCCTCTTCTTAAAAAATTGGCTCAAGGGGGCTGAACCACATTTGGTTCAGCCCCATGGGGGCCGGCCGGCCCCTTGGTTGGCCGGCCTCGGGTCCGGGTTATATATACCCGGACCCCTCTCTTTTGAAGGCACGCAAGAACTAACAAGGTATTTCTCTCATTTCCCTCTCATTTCTACCCTAGCGTCTCTCTTCCTCCCCTAGATCTTCTTCTCCCTAGTTTGCTCATAACATGGACCTTCTCATCTTGTTGTTGGGACAACGTTAGCTTCTCCTCTAGAACGGTGTTCCATGTCACCAAAGTGTTTAAGTTGTCTTTTTCTTGCCCTTTTCTGGACAGTGCATATGTGGTTACATTATCTACTCCTTTTTTGTATTTGATAGAATAATCATACCCAAGGAGTTTAGCCATAAATTTCTTCTACCAGGGTGTGGTGAGAAGTTGATCCATCAAGAATTTAAGGCTTTGATGGTCAGTGTGGAACACAAAAGGTTTTCCTATAAATTGAGAGGGCCAGATGTTTCTTTCCAAGAGTTTTGCTGAAAAAAAAGATGGGGTGGCCTTCCTGTAGCAGCACGGCTCCTACTCCCTGATTTGTCTCCAGAATGAACTTCTTTTGAAAGTTCGACACGGCCAGTACAGGTGGGGAAGTGATGGCTTGTTTGAGTTCCTGAAATGCTTTGTGAGGTTATGAATTCCATTTGAATTGATTGTTCTGAGTAATTCTGTGAAAGGTTTGGCAATACATTCATAGCCCTTAATAAACCTCCTATATTAGCTCATGATCCCCAAGAACCCTCTCAGTTGTGGGTTGAGGACAAGCTTTCATGTCATCCAATTTGAGGGGGTTGACTGACATTTCTTGGGCTGAGATAATAAGGCCGAGAATATTAATTTGGGAGACCCCAAACTGGCATTTGCTTTTCTTAACATAAAGCTTTTCCCTCAATAGAATTTAAAAAGTTTGCTCCAAGTGTTTGAGATGCTCTTCCCAATTAGTGTTATATTTCAAAATATCATCAAAAACATCCAATAGCTCTTCTACGATTGGAATGGGAACATTGTCTTTAACCGTGGTGTCATTGAGCCTTCTGTAGTCAATGCACATCCTCCATGAACCATCTTTCTTTTTTACTAAGACAATTGGAGAGGAGAAAAAACTTATTATGCGGCGTCCAATCCCAACATCTAACATTTCACTGATCATCTTTTCAATTTCTGCCTTCTGCATATTTAAGAACTATGTGGGGTCGTGTGCCCTAGGTGAGGGGCTTCAAAGATTTCTTGATATTTATTTAGAAGTAACTCAAAGCCTGATAAATGATTGTTTGGGATTCCAATTAGTATGATGTCATCCTCTTTGCAGCTTGGTGGCGTTGTTTTGTTGGCAGCTTCTTCCTAATGTTGCAGCCAACAAACAGACCATAGTGCACTGTGCTGATTTTTGGATCAATTTTGACATTTTTTTTGTATGCTAATAATTGCACTTCCTACGTTCTTACTACCCTGCGGGCAATTCCCCCCCCCCCCCCCCCACCACACAAGAATTTCATATGCAGGTTCAGGAAATCCCACTAAATGGTGCCCAACGTAATCAGCCATTGAACACCTAGCACCACATCACATCCACCTAAGGGCAAAATTAACATGTCAGCTTTGAACGATATTCCATGCATGATTCATTGAAATTCTGCACACAACTAGGTACTTGCCAGACGATTACCATCTGCTACTGCCACTTTGAATGTTGGTATTGTAGTTGTGGGACACAATAAAAGGTTGGTTATAGTCTCATCAATAAAATTGTGAGTGCTCCCTGTGTCAATTAGGATGAAGATTTGTAGCCCTTTATACAACCCAGTGACTCTCATTAATGATGTCCGTAAGAGCATGCGTGGAAACTTGTGGGCTAATGAGAGGTTCTTGGCACTGCACTTTTGGCTCCTCCTCCCCCTTCTCTTCTTCCCCCTTTTCTTCTTCTCCCATCTCTACTTCAAGAACATATAACTGAGTGAAATTGCCGGATTTATGCCCCTTAAAATATTTCTGGTCACACCAAAAACAAAGTGCCTTGAGTCGTTTTCATCCATTTCTTTGGGGGATGGACGTTTGGTGGGTTTTTGAAGGTTGTGGCAAGTTTGAATTGGCAGCAGACATCCGGCTGGGTGCTCTGTTGCCTTCAAGTCATGGACACACAACCGCCATTCCCTGATGATGAGAGCCACGATTGCCTCCAAGTGAACACTTTTGTTCTTGTATCCTTGTCAATGCATAAGATTTCTGAAGGGAGGTCGTCATAAACATATGCACAGCCAGGGAAATGTCCTTCCAAAGAACTGTGAGGAAGAGGCTAATTTCATACTCTTCTGAAATAAATAATTTATTGCGTAAGGCTTCGAATTCATCCAGGTAATGTTGGACTATGGAAGTTTGCTTCAATTCTTTTATTTCACTCATGGAATCATCAAAAACAGTGAGGGCAAAACGTTCATGAATGGCCATTGCAAACTCATCCCACGTAATATCAAACTTGGAAATCCTGGATTTGGAAAAAATCCAGTACCAAGCCAAGGCCTTATCTTCCAGATTCATCACCGCCACGTTCACCTTCATTGCTTCAGGAGTGTCGTCGACATCGAATAATTGCTCACTGCAGAACAACCAGTCACGCACAGCATCTCCAGAAAAACGTGGGAAGTCTAATCTTGCTCCTATAGTCGGTATTGAGTAGTTGTGCTGGTATGAAGGCACCCTGTTTTCAGTGGTGGTACTGTTGGTTGCCTCCACACGCGACTTCTCTATTGTCAAGGTTGTAAACATCTGTCTCAGTTCCTCCATGGCTGACAATTGGCATTGGACCATTTCCTTAAGTGTCGATTTCCATTTGTCATATGTGCCATCTAAATTTTGCATCTTCTCCTTCAGGGCATCCACAACTTTGTGTAATATTTCGTTTCAGGTGTTATGAACACTCATAATTGCAATCTATCCATGGCCCTAGAAGAGCTCGGATACCAATTCATACGTTCTACTTTCTGAATTTGCAGGAAAATGAAGAGGAAGAAGGGCTAATGGCACACCATCAACTCCAAGGTGGAAGAGAAATGTAAAATGCTATAAGGAAATTTTCATAAAACATCATCATACACACTGCAGCCCGAATTTGAGGCATATGCACGCACATACAAGCGGTTTGGGTGGTTGAATAACTACTCCCGCTGGATTGTTTGCCATCTCATTCACACACATTAAGTTCAAATTTAAATCACGCTCACTCACACTATTACATAAAATGGTAGAATTATAAAAAGTATTGTAACACTTTGTTTGGCGCAGGATCAATTGTATGTCTTGGAGCAAACATTTCTCAAGGATAGATAGCAACCAAATTGTGAACTCTTCCTTACGTGATATTCTGGAGCGGTTAAATACAGGGCAGTGTGGACTTTTGTGGGTAGGAAAAGTATACCTCTTTTTTAACACCTTACATGACAAACTTTTACCACAAAAAAAGAAAAAAAGGTGGAAAAAAAATCAGACACCTAAAAGTCGTTTCATGAATATTCTATCATGTGTTATCAGCAGCAATTAATTTGGGATCGGTATTAGTAAAATCCTACTTTCAACAGAACGTTTTGCAGAGTTCCGATGTTAGTTAGCTTCTGCATATCAATTTTGGGTCCATTTCACGATCCAGAGTCAATCTTATGTAAGGATATAAAATATTGTCTTTATAGAAATTAAAAAAAGGATGAGATGGATGCTATCCATTTGCCTCCAAATGGAGAGAATATCTTTCCTCCTTACCCATGGTTGTGCATGCTCAAAATACCTAGAATAAAATTTATCTTTCCTCTGTTAGAGAATAGATTAATTTCACAAGGGGGCTCCCCCCTAAATATATGAGAGGAAAATACAAGGACAAGAATGGAAATATAACAACGAAAACATAAAAAATACAACACAATTCCAACACTCCCCCTCAAGTTGGGTGTGTGATATCTTGCATGCCCAACTTGCACATGATTTTTCCAAATGCACTTAGACTTAATCCCTTGGTGAGACCATTTGTTAATTGTTGATGAGAAGGGACAAATGGTGTGCTCAAAACTTTTTCTATGCTCTCTTTGATGCAGTGGCGATCAACCTCCACGTGCTTTGTGAGGTTATGTTGGACAAGATTGTGAACAATGATGATGACAGCCACAATCCTGGTTTTCCATGTTGAGATCATTCAGAAGAGACCTAATCCACAATCCTTCGCAAATCCCATGAGCCATAAATTTGAACTCTGCCTCCGCACTCCACCTGACAACCATATGTTTTTTTACTTCTCCAGATTACCAAATTACCACCGACTAGAGAACAATACCCAGAGGTGGACCTTCGATTATCAAGAAATATCTGAGTGTGTTGAAACCGAAAATCGGTCTTTGTGGAGTTCGACCCTTGGGAAGGGGTGATCGCACACTTACTTCTCTCTCACAAGCTAAACGACCAAAGACTTAGCACAAGGAACAGACTCAAGGCTACAGCACGGAGGTCTCACCACACACCCGGAAGATCTTAGAGTGTTTCCCCTCCTTAGCCAAGTGCTGAGCTAAGGATACCTCAGAAAGCGCAAGAAGACCAGGACACAAGTAAGCATGCATTCTGAGGTACCCCCTTGGGTCTATTTATAGTTTTTTGAAGTTGGTCTGCCAACAGCGCACCTCCGCTGTTCTAAACGGCTATATGAAGCCAAAAGTGGTTTCCCAACAGCGTAACTCCGTTGTTCTAAACGGCTATATGCAGACCTAATTAGGTTAACCACGTGATGCCAGCACCCCACTCTTAGGGGAAATCGGGACCAACTCGCCACTAGCCTGGGTGGACGCGGGCTGGCGAACACGACTCGCTGCAATCGTTAGGTGAGCGCGAGTTGGCTCGCGCGACTCGCCCGCCCTTCCTGGCGGAAGCGGGCTCGCGGTCCTGGCTCGTTCGCCTACCTGGCGGGTGTGGGCCGGCTGCCCTGGCTCGCTCGCTTGCCTGGAGGGTACGGTCCTACTGCCCTGGCTCGCTCGCCTGCCTGGCGGGTGCGGGCCGGCTGCCCTGGCTCGCTCGGCCTCGCCTACCTGGCAGGTGCGGGCCGGCTGTCTTGGCTCGCTCGACTGTCTGGCGGTCCCACTCGGCGAACACTGGGTTGTACAGAGTGAGTATGAGATAAATAAATAAGGCGACCAAACAGTCGTTGGAATCTAGAGATATCTGCTACCGCTTCCCCATCATCTCTTCTCAATCTATGGTTGATTTTAATTGGGGTGTCACTCACTCATCCTAGATGACTTAAGCAAGTCTAGGATATACTTCCTCTGAGATATGAATATCCCATGCTTTGACCGAGCAACATCAATACCCAGGAAGTACCTGAGATTTTCTAGGTCTTTTATTTCAAATTCCTTTGTCAGTCTTTGTTTCAGTGTTTGAAGTTATTATGTGTCATCGCCTGTTATAATGATATAATCCACATAGATAATAGAGCAGTTAATATCTCATGCTTGTGTCTTACAAATAAAGTATGATCAGTAATACTCCGTGAGTATCTAAAAGTCACCATAGATCTATGGAATCTTCCAAATCAGGCCAGAGGGAATTGCTTTAGTCCATACAAGGTCTTCTTCAGCTTGCATATCATCCTTTCGGGGTAAGACCCAATGGTAAGGACATGTATACTTTTTCTTCCAAGTACCCATGAAGGAAAGCATTCTTCACATCAGACTGGGTCAAAGTCTACCCTTTGCACGCAATACACGAGAGCAAAACCAACGGCGCGCCATGACCGACACATGTGTATTCCCGCAGGAGGCAATGATCCACTGCCCAGACGGACGATCAGAGTCCGTGGTTGTGTCGGGATGATCGATCCAAGTCACTTTTATATTTTACTTTTTTTATTTCGAGATGTTTACCCCACGATCGGTCCAGACACTTTCAGCCGTCAGATTCTGGTGGTTTGATTTTACAGTTTTATGCTGCAATTATTTTTAGGTCTTTATATAGGCAGGCGGGGGCACATTCGGGCATCGTGAGTTTTGGAGAAATCTAGAACCGACGGTCTCTTGGTCTTGGTACGACGCCAAGTCTTCCGCCGGGAGCGACTTCTGGATCCCCGCCGCCATCTCTTGTTCTGTCTCCATCCCCTCTGATCTCAGCCCGCAGTAAGTCCCTTCTATCCCCCCTTACATCTTCCCCACGCTTGTAGCCCTCTCATCCTTTCCATCCCGCACACCCTAATGTCGGTCTACCCTGTTACCCGACGCCACTCTTCGAGCAGTCCCCCCCCCTTCCCTGCCGGTCTTCCCCATTTCTCTCCATCCCAACTTCTTCCATATTTTATCCTCAGCCCAGTAAGCCTACACAGAGCCCAAATCCATGTCGCAAGCCTCGTTAGTCCACAGCCCACACCTCCTTAGCGTCTCCGTGTTACCTCCCCACCACCTCCATCTCCCTAGTTCCTCTTTCAGTCAGCATATACTACGTCCAGCCACCAAATACTACTTCCTACATCGTTACTATTGCCGAGCCATTCCCATTCCTCATTCTCAATTTCCTCATCTCCGAGAAACCCCCCCTACTCCCTTGTCCTGGATCCCACCCCGAATCAGCCCGCCTGACGTGACCTGGAATGCCTTCTAGACCCTTCATCGTCGCCGCCTGCACATGTGAGTTGTGGTATGCAGTTTTTTATCATTTATTGTTGTGTATTTCGGCACCTGAACTTGTAGTGGATGTTTACTTTATTATTATTAGTATTATAAGACGTATGATTTTCAGGACTTATTCTGCGCATGCTTAAAATTAATTGCGTCTTGTTTAATATGTGAACATTTCTTGATTTCCCTAATTAAAATTTGCGAAAGTTTATGCCTCTGTCAAATCTTTATATAATTATTACAGCTGTAACTTTTGAGCGAACCGCTCTTTGCACTAGCATTACACCTCATCGCATTTAGGGTTGCATTTAGAGTGTCCACCTCGAATCGGTCCCTCCACTACATCAAATTGGTATCAAAGCACTAGGTTAGGGTCATTTTCATGTTATATAGTGGTAGAGATTATCGTCAGTCCATGTCGAGTCACAATCACACCGACGATAGGACCGCCAGTTCACAGACGGACATGGCGTCTGCTGAGTTTCAAAGACTTGTTCTCGATCGATTTGATCGAATGAGAGTCCAGTTCAAAACCCTTAAGGGTGATATTGCGAGGGTTAGTACGAGGGTTGATCAATTAGAGACTCCTAGAGGTCGAGCGGCTCCTCCCCCTGATGAGGAGCCTCATGAGGATCCACGAGACGCCACACCTGCTCCGGAGAGACGTGGTAGAGGAATTCCTCGCCGAGATCCCCCGCCCCCTCCGAGAGGGAATTTTCGTCGTGGATACGAGTATCGGCAAGATCCGGGGAGGAATCAGCATCCACCTGATGAACCTCGTCCTCCCCTACCTCGTTGTAAAGATTGAGCACGATATGATTACAACTATGATGCTGAGTACAGTGACTGTCGTGAGCCACGTCGTGGGATGACTCCAGAGGAGGATGATATCACCCGACGGATCAGCAATGATGCTCCCACCTTCGATGGCCACCTGGACCCGAAGGCCTTTGGTGATTGGCTCATGGACATGGACCACAATTTTGATTGGTTCGAGATGAGCAACGAGAGGCGAGTACGGTTCACCAAGATGAAATTAATTGGTCAAGCCAAAATATATTGGTTGAGTCTAGAGAGGTCTCTTGAGCGGGATGGTTGCTACCTCATCGCTCGATGGGATGAGATGAAGCAGTGCTTGAAAGATAAATACATCCTAGCTTCGTATCGAGATCAACTCTACGCGCTACGTCAGGGGTCTCTCCATTGCAGATTATATGTCTCGATTTGACGAACTAGTAGTTCGTAGCGATATTATGGAGGAGCTCATCGCCACTACTTCCCATTTTCATGTGGGACTTAGATCGGACATCTGAAGGGAACTGATTCCCCATAGGATGGAGACGGTTGAGCAGGTCTTTCAGCTCGCGCTAGAGTACGAGCAGTATTTGCACACTGTTGGCCTGAGGTCGGTCACCTCTCAACCCGATGCCACCCCAGCTAGGAGGCCAACTCCTGCCACCCATCGCGCTCCCTCTAACGCGTCGGGAAAATCCATTGTACCTGGAGGCCCCAAACCTGGGGGTGTCCAATGTTATCGATTTTCTGGCAGAGGGCACTTTGTCGCGCAATGCCCGACTAGGAACTTACTAATTGAGGATTATAACGAGCTCAGCACTGAGGCTGAGGATGTAGCCATTAAGGAGATTACTGTCGTCGTAGAGGACGGATGGGAAAGCGATACTAAGAGATCGCTAGAGGTAGGAGTCCTCTGTCGCATCCTCCACACCCCACGTGCCGAGGAGGATTGGCGTTGCACCACTATTTTCTTCACATATTTCCCGAGCGCAAGAGGCCCCTGCAAGCTCGTCATCGATAGTGGTAGCTGCGTAAATATCATTGCTAGGAAAGGGTTGGAGAGGATTCAGCTTACGACCGAACCACATCCGCACTTTTACCGTGTTTTATGGGTGGACGAGTCCACCATTCATGTCACACAGCGGTGTCTGATATCGATACGCTTAGCGACCACTGAGGATCAGGTTTGGTGTGATGTTATCCCTATGGATGTCGCCCACATTCTTCTCGGGAGACCCTGGTTGTATGATCGTGACGCCACGTGTTAAGGTCGGTCCAACACATGTGTATTCTTCGACAAGGGTCGAAAGATTACCCTCACCCCGACCCAGCCCAGGGATCCTCCCAAGGGCAAGATTGATTCCTCAGTCAGTGCGGGGTCGTCACTCGTCGAGACCCAAAAATGTCTTAAGGAAAGGTGATTTTCTGAGAGAGTTTAGAGGCAAGGGTCATATTTATTGTGGCAGCCATGATGGAGGCCGAGACCCCTAGCGAGACCGAGATTACTAATCCGGATGTTCGGCAGTTGATTGATGATTTTATATACATTATGCCTGAGGAGATTCCTGATGAGCTTCCCCTACTGAAGGACATCCAACATGCTATTGATCTGATTCCAGGGGGCATCGTTGACCAATCTACCACATTATCGCTTGAATCTGACAGAGCATGCCGAGTTAAAACGACAAGTTGATGATCTCCTACGGAAGAAGTTTATACGAGAGAGCTTGAGTCCCTGTGCTGTATCGCCCCTTCTTACTCTAAAGAAGGACGGGAGCTGCCGCATGTGCATTGATAGTCGTGTCATAAATAAAATTACGGTGAAATGTCGTTTTCTGATTCCCTGCCTCGATGATCTCGTAGACTCGATGGTTGGTGCCCAGATCTTTTGAAGATCGACCTACGTAGTGGGTACCATCAGATTAGAGTTGAGAGGGGGATGAGTGGAAGATGTCCTTCAAGATGAAGCACGGCTTGTATGAGTGGTTAGTTATGTTGTTCAGGTTATCGAACGCGCCCAGTACGTTCATGAGAGTTATGATTCAGGTTCTACGACCCTACATGGGCAAATTCTTGGTAGTATAATTTGATGATGTTTTGATATACAACCAGGGTTGCACCGAGCACTTACGTCATATTTGTCTGGTGTTCGAGCTCCTCCGAAAGGAGCGTCTTTACATCAACTTGAAGAAGTGTTCGTTCCTGTCCACATCCATACATTTCTTGGGTTACGTAGTTTCGGCATCCGGCATATCCGTTGATCCTGCCAAGGTCAGGGCGATTCGTGAGTGGCCCATCCCGACGAACATTCATGAGACTCGTAGCTTTCACGGACTAGCTACCTTTTATAAAAGGTTTTTTCGTGCATTCAGCTCGATCATGGCCCCCATTACGAGCTGCCTCTGCAAAGATGATTTCGTTTGGACGAAGGCTGCAACTCGAGCCTTTGAGGAGATCAAGGAGAGACTATCTACTGCTCTTGTATTACGCTTACCTGATTTCTCCAAGGCCTTTGAAGCAGCATGTGATGCATCAGGAGTTGGCATCGGGTAGGGGTGTGCACGAAAAACCGAAAACCGTCCGAACCGCCCGAACTGAACCGAAATTCGAACTGAACCGCTCGGTTCGGTGTAGGGGTGGTTTTTCATTTTGGATAACCGCCCCCTTTTCGGTTTGGTGCGGTTTTCAATTTCGGTAAACCGAGAAAACCGAACCGAACCGAAAAGTCACATTATTACGATTCGATTAGAAACAATCAAAGTTAGACCTATCACATAATTCACTATTTTAAAGTGTTGTTTCAACATACTTCACTGAATTCACTGTTATTCGTGACGATATAAATTAAATGGTCCTATAAATTATTACTTCACATACTTCACTGAATTCACCGAAAAGTCACATTATTACGATTCTGATTTGTTAAATGATCCTAATTGATAACCATGGCATATACTTAATGTTTTTCATTTTAATATAGTATAGAGACACAGAGTGCACATCATATGATCTATAAATTGATTAAATTATGATGAAAATCATTTATTTCTAACAATATAAATGTTGTTTACACATTTTGTTATTATTATTTTGTTATTTTCACTACTTTATTATATATTATATAATTAAAGAAAAACGTTTTTAAAATAACTATAATACATAAATAATGATATCAAATTGTCCTATAAATTATTATAATAAAACCGAAAACCGTCCCTGAAAACCGCCCCAAACCGCACTGATTAGTGAACCGAACCGATCGGTTTAGGTTTGGTTCGGTTTGGAGAAAAAATAACCGACCCTTTTCGATTTGGTTTCGGTTTTGGTCCAAACCGACCCAAACCGAACCGCTTGCACCCCTAGCATCGGGGTTGTGCTTAGTCAAGAAGGTCATCTGGTGGCTTACTTCAACGAGAAGCTGAATGAGGCACGTCAAAAGTATTCAAATTATAATCTGGAATTCTATGTCATTGTGCAGGTATTGCGTTACTGGCGACATTATCTCCTGCATAAGGAGTTTGTTTTGTATTCATACCATCAGGCACTAAGATATCTAGACTCATAGAAGAAATTGGGTCACCGACATGCCAAATGGGTGGAATATATGCAGAAATTTCATTATGTTCTAAAGAACCGAGTGGGTGTTGAGTTCAACTGGCATACGCCTTGAGTCGCCGAATCAGCATTCTACACACCATGAGCACTCAAGTTGTGGGATTTGAGCAGCTAGCTTACGCTTATTCAGAGTGCCCAGATTTTAGGGACATTCACGCTGCCCTGCCGAGGGACCCCCTGTGAAGACCCTTATTCCGAGTTTCCCAAATAATTCAAGAATCGAACATAATTTCAATAAAAAGGTCGCAGCATCACAGTACAAAGAGCATAAACACAAGAAATTTTATTTATTTATTTACAACAGTTGATAAAGAACTACGAGTATTTATCCATACTCATTACAAAAATCATAATCATAATTGGTACACGAGGCTTTGTGTATTTCCTGAGCTTCGTCAATGCCTATAAATATCTTTAATCATACATTCGTCAACTCTTCAGGGGGGATCCTCTTCGATGCATTGGGAGACGCTCATGTTGCCTAAAAACAATAAGTCCATTATGGGTTATTCATAAACTATGACTCTGTGAGAAAAGTATTTCGTGAAACAGTTATACATGCAGGCAATGAGGAATAGCAATATGCATACATTACAACAAACTATCAATCTCATTTATTCTCAATACTGACCCTTAACTTACCCATTAATTTTGGTTACATAAAATAGAAAATGTTAAGGCATGCAAACTTGAATTGGGCCCCACCCCTAAAGGACAAAAGTGTAGGCTCACCCCTAATGGTGAATCCATCAAAGGATTCAAATCCTTCACATTTCCTTATGCAGAGTTTTATTATTCTTATCTTAACATAATTTACATAAAAATGTGTTTTAACATAAAATTTCCCCTCAGAAGGTTGTATCGCTTTCAATTTCTCTCGCCTACTTTTATTTATAGCGATTTATCATTGAGTTAAACTCATATGCACAGACAGTATTATCTTTCAATAATTAAAACAAGAAATATGAAAAGTACGTGAAATAAACATAATTTAAGAAATAAGAAACTCACCAAGACCTTATCTTTTCCTTTATCCTTCTCGGGTTCATCGTCATGTTGATCTGTGACGCCATCCTCTGGTTTCTTGGTTTTGCAAACCACTGAAATAACACTTGTTTTATTTGGGTTGTGTCACTAGTTACGCGTAGCGTTGAAGTTAAAAAGAATCCATCAAAATACGAAAGTCAACATAACGATAAAAGAACTAAAGTTTATACTTGCTGTCTAACCAAAACAGTCCTCAACCGAGACTGCAAATCTCAAACTCAGCTGCCAAAAAGCACAAAATAGCCAAAAACAACTTCCAAATGGCTCAAAAACAGTCCCAAAATGAAAATCAGTCCCAAAATGAACATAAAACAGCCCACTACACGAAAGCCTCAAAATCCGCATAATGAGTTTGCAAAAAATAATACTAAGCAACCAAAGCAGCCCACGAAAACAGCCACCAAAATGGAGGAAACCTAATTTCAGCAAGACACATCTATAAGAAGTGCATAGTAGAAAGGAGGAGAACATCATTACAGCGGAAGAGGAAGGAAGAAGGGTGCTACGCAACCGTTCATTTTCGGATCGCCGGAGTGTCGCGAGATTCTTCCTAGGTCTCCGGAGGAGGCTCTGAAGAAGGTAGGAAGCAAGGGAATGAAACAGCAGTCGCTCCAAAATCGGCGGCAACAAGCCCTAAAACAGCGGCACGAAAGAATCGTCGACACAAAACCAGCGGCACTGAGGCAGCAAAGCAGCAGCACAGAGAAGTAGCTTCCAGAGAAGGAGAGTAGAGAAACAACAGCCAGGAAGGAGAAGAAGAAGAAGTCGGAAACAACAAAGCAGCGGCAGCAAGGCAGCGGCAGAGAGAAGGCGCAAAAACGGGAAGTGCAGAAATGAGAGGCTCGGGCACGATTTATAACAGGGGAATAAGCGGTCAGCAGTCCAAATCTCACCAAATGAATAGAATATGCGTCACCAAATCAGCCCCCAAGCACAAATTAGCCAACACTTGGCTTAGCCAAGTGTCAAATGAAAAAGCCAACTCAACAAACCAGCCAACACAACAATCCAGCCCACTTTACAAATGACAGCCCACTTAACACAAGCCCATTTTACTAATGGCAGCCCACTATAATAAAGTAAAGCAAATTTAACTAATAAAATGATACGAAAAAACGCGAAAATTTTACGACAAACTCGTACTATCTTGTGTTCTCATCATCGGGGATTAATAAAATTATTTTGCGCATTTTTGGGGTGTCACACCCCCCCCCCATCTTCGTGAGGGTTACTCGATTTCTGATGGGTATCTATTCATGGGCTCTCCCGTCTCTGCATTCACATTCGTCCCTCCGAGATTTCCTTATCTAGGAGCTACATGCAGGCGGAGCTGCGGGGCACTTCGGCCGAGATAAGACAATTGCATTAGTTGAGAATCGCTTCTTCTGGCCCGACCTGAAGAAAGACGTCACTAGGGTTGTCAGGCATTGTCGAATCTGCCAGACCGTGAAGGGGTCCCGCCAGCCCACTGGGCTATACACTCCACTACCCGTTCCTGAGAGGCTATAGTCTGATATTAGTATGAACTTTATTCTCGGGCTCCCACGCACTCTGAGGAAGCTTGATTCGATATTCGTTGTGTTGGACCGTTTTTCTAAGATGACCAATTTTATCCCTTGCCGAAAGACCGTTGACGCCTCCCACGTGGCGGCATTATTCTTTAGAGAGATATTTAAGCACCATGATCTTTCCACTTCCATAGTCTCTGATTGTGACATTAGTTTCATGAGCTATTTTTGGAAGACTTTATGGAAGAAGACCGGTACAACCCTGAAATTCTCATCCGCTTATCACCTGCAGACGGATGGACAAACCGAGGTGGTTAACCATAATTTTGGGACACTTCTAAATTATCTCGTTGGGGATAGTCCGGCTACCTGGGATTTTGTTCTCCCCATAGCCGAATTTGCAAGTAAAATCTATGTCAATAGGACCATCGGTTTGAGTCAGTTCCGTATCATGTTAAGGTACGAGCCTAGGAAACCTATTGACTTGGTGGATATTTCCCTAGAGTCCAGGCCCGGTGAATCAGCCGAGTCCATCCAACATGTGAATGCACTTCACGAGTCGGTTTGTAAAAAAATTGCAACTAGTAATGATTATTATAAAGATCAAGCAGACCAGTACAGGCGGGAACAAATCTTTGAGGCAGGGGAACAAGTAGTGATTCACATTCGATCTAAGAGGGTCCCGCAAGGACCAGCAAAAAAATTAAGCGCTCGCAGAAAGGGCCCTTACACAGTCGTACGACGGATTGATACGAACGCATATGAGATTAACATCCCTCATGGTACGGGCATCAGCCGAGTATTCAACGTAGAGGATCTGATTCCTTACTCATGATTATCGGGATTGCGATCCGGATCGTAGGATCTTACGATCCTACGATCCAAATTTTATAAATCGATCTGCATCTTACCTAGGATCTAAATTGGCATATCTATGACTGGGATCGCGATCCGGATCTTAGGATCTTAAGAATCGCGATCCCGATCTGATTCTACCAGTTTCGCCAAAGGTAACTAGAAACATGTCCAACCTTATCCCGACCCCATTCAACTAGTTCAATGCACATAACTCATTGTTTAACTTTATCCCAATCCCTCCCCATACCGCCATCACATAATCCTATCATGTTTTTTTACCGTATCTCCAAGTGTCGATTGTCGACTGCAAGCAGAGGTCAGAGCGACATCTTTGGTCGCTTCCAATCTAGACCATGTCCTCATTTTCCTTCCTTGTCGGGTTTCTTTTCAAGTGGTGTCAGTGTCTTATCTTATATTTCTGTGTATGAGCAATCCAGTGATTGGTAATCCAGTAACTTCTTGCTTCCTACTTTCAAGTCGATATCTTCTCTTCCTTTCTAGAATACGAGCAATCTATCTGTTAAAAATTTAGTATACGAAACAATTCAAGCATGAATTCATGCTTCCAGCATACGAGCAATCCAGCAGTCTAGGTTCGTCTTTCTTCTTTTAGGCATCCATAAATCCATCAGTCCAGATTTGATTTTATTGTTAGTAGACATTGGGTGTCCTAACTGAAATTGAAAGTGAACTTAGTATGATATTATATTTTTTATTTAGTTATTCAAAATTTTTTAATATAATTATTCACATACTGCTCAATTTATTAATTTTTTGTTAATTGAGTATGTAATTGAATGATACAAAATTCAATTTTATATTGTCTTAATTTATGAATGTTGTTGAATCTTGCGATCCTCGATCTGATCTGATCCAACCTCGAAACGATCCAATCTAGGATCTCGATCCTGACAACCTTGTCCTCACTACGAAAGCACGTGTATGTGGACCCCTCTTCCACACCTCTACCTGAGCCATCAACTCCCATAGCCTCTCTACCTGAACCTCCTATTTCCTCCACCAGTCCTCTATTACCACCCGCGGAGTCGCGCCTTGAGGATCGCATTGCACCATTGACGGTTTCATCGTCACAGCAGTCAGATGGAGATACATCACAGTCATACGGAGATACATTACTGACAAACAGAGATACGTTACAGACAGGGTCACATACGTCTACAGACGACGTACTTCAGATCATCAATCACAACTTCTACACTGCAGACGGATGAGATATTGTGCGTTATCTTGTCCGTTGGAGCGGTAGATCTCTACACGACGCCACGTGGATATCTTCAGAGGAGCTCGAGAGACTCGCCTCTTGGCTACGCAGCAGGTACGCCCACCTTCACTCACCGGAGTTGAGTGTTTTCAAGCCGGGGGGAGTTGACGCCACGCCACGAGCGACACGTGTATTCCTGCAGGAGGCAGTGATCCACTGCCCACACGGACGATCAGAGTACGTGGTTGCGTCTGGATAATCAATCTGAGTCACTTTTATATTTTACTGTTTTATTTTGAGATGTATTTAGCCCCCGATCGGTCCAGACAATTTGAGCTATCCGATTCGGGTGGTTTGATTTTACAATTTTGTGTTGCAGTTATTTTTAGGTTTTTATATAGGCAGGCTGCGACACATTGAGGGTATCGTGAGTTTTGGAGAAATCTGAAACTGTCAGTCCCTTGGTCTTGGCGCGACGCCAAGTCTTCCTCGGAGAGCGACTTCTGGATCCCCGCCGCAATCTCCTGTTCTGCCTTCATCCCCTCCGATCCCAGCCCGCAGTGAGTCCCTTCTTCCTCCCCTTACATTTACCCCACGCTTGTAGCCCTCTCCATCCCGCACACCC
The DNA here is from genome assembly GCA_039583875.1 of Platanthera guangdongensis. NCBI lineage: Eukaryota > Viridiplantae > Streptophyta > Magnoliopsida > Asparagales > Orchidaceae > Platanthera > Platanthera guangdongensis. Next base: position 266,060,635 of record CM077153.1, read on the forward strand.
CGACGATGGTCTATCTTGTTACCCGACGCCACTCTTCGAGCAATCCCCCCCCCACTCCCTATCGGCCTTCCCATTTCTCTTCGTCCCAACTCCTTCCTTGTTCTATCCTCAACCCAGTTGGCCTACACAAAGCCCAAATCCATCTCGCCAGCCGCGTTAGTCCACAGCCCACACCTCAGCATCTTTGTGTCATCTCCCCACCAGCACCATCTCCATGGTTCCTCTTTCAGTCAGCATATACTACTTCCTACCTCCTTCGTTACTATTCCCGAGCCATTCTCATTCCCCATTCTTAGTTTCCTCATCTCCGAGAACCCCCCCCCCCCACTCCCTTGTTGTGGATCCCATGCCGAATCAGCCTGTCAGACGCTGCAGTGACCTGGAGTGCCTTCTAGACCCTTCATCGCCGTCGTCTACACATGTGAGTTGTGGTATGCAGTCTTATCCTTTATTGTTTAGTATTTTGGCACCTGAACTTGTAGTGGATGTTTACTTTATTGTTATTAGTATTATACGTTGTATGATTTGCAGGACTTATTCTGCGTGTGCTTAAAATTAATTGTCTCGTTTGATTTGTGAACATTTCTTGATTTCCCTAATTAAAATTAGTGAAAGTTTGTGCCTCTGTCAAATCTTTATATAATTAATTGCAGTTGTAACTTTTGAGCGGACTGCTCTTTGCACTAGCATTACATCTCATCGCATTTAGGACTGCATTTAGAGCATCCACCTCGAATCGGTCCCTCCACTGCATCAAAAACTCTTATGGTCCGTTCGTTTCGCAGGAATTGAGCTGCAGGAATTGGAATTGAATTTAATTCTCATTCCCGCAGGAATTGGAATTGAATTCAATTCCAATTATATTGTTCGGCTGAATGCAGGAATTCTGTCACAGGAATTGGAATTAGCAATTCCGATGTTCGGCTGTATCCTTAGGGGTGCAAGCGGTTCGGTTTGGGTTGGTTTGGACCCAAACCGAAACCGAATCGATGTTTATCGGTTCGATTCGGTTTTTTGGTCGGTTTACTCGGTTCAGTTTTCGGTTTTTCAGTTATACTATTTTAAATAATTCTGTACTTAAATATCTCAAGAAAATTTTAAAAATGGTATGATAAGTAAAAAATAAATATCATCAAGTATACATATGATATATTACAGCTAATAGCTCATGTTACATTGAAATATATTTATTAGGAAATCGAGTAATAAATATAAAAAGATATAAATAAAATCACTTAAACACAATGTCTTCTTAATGCATAAAATATGCATTACAAAAATTTATTTTTTTCAAATGATATAAAAATTATTAAGTTGATATAATTTGTGTACATTATTTAGTTAATAAAAATAGTTCAAAGATCATTATTGGTAATATTTTTACATGTATTATTAGTCGGCGCGGTTCGGTTTTTCAGAGAGGAAAACCAAAACCGAACCGAGTCGTTCGGTTTGGTGTAAAATCGGTTTGGTTTGGGCGGTTCGGGGCGGTTTGGTCGGTTTTCGGTTTTTCATGCACACCCCTATGTATCCTGGAATTCAAAGTACGGAATTCAAATTTGTAATTTTTATTATAAACTGAATTGAAATAGCTAAATGAAAATCATACTTCAACAGAATAAAAATTAAGTCCACGCACCGAACATTAAAAAAATTTCAAAATAGTCTACAGCATTATAATAGTCCGCACATGAAACCAAAAGTCCTTAACATAATTTAATCAATCGCGCAGATGTAAGCGGAGCCAGGTCCTCCTAATTGCCATCGGTAAAGCCATGAACACGTAGGCCTTCTTGTCGTCATCACTCAGCATATCGATAGTCTGTATGACCTCAATCTCAGTCAAATCCGTAATAGCTGCAATGGCGGCATATATCCTGTCTGCCCTTGAGATCGGCAGCGGTGGCGGTGGCGGCTGAGAAGTCACGCTGCTATCATGCTCCATGTTCCTCGCTATTGCAGAAACAGCATCAGCAATAATATCTGCCGCAGATGTTTTCTCCTTCCTCTTCTTGCTCTTTGGCTCAACCTTGTCCATGCCGTTTTCGTCCACTGAGTCTTCAATGTGGATCTCGTTCATTTGCTCAGTCGCAGTAGCAGCATTAGCTCCAGTGGCCCGATCAACCCACAAATCATAGCTAAGTCGCCCCAATTGACGATCACCTTGCTCCGATAATGTCTTACTGTCGGATGCGCCTACAAGTTTAGTTTAAATTAGAATCAAAATTTAATATAATTTCTAAACAGTTAAATATTTGCTCAATTAAAATATTACTTGTACGTAGTTAGCCCAGACTTCCTCGCTGTCAACCTTCACCACATTACGCTCTCAATCCCATCTGAAACCACTGGTATCCAGCATAGTCGATATTTCCTGCTAGTATTTGTTCCATGTTTTAATCCTGGCTATTATCTTCTCCTTACTAATATCAACGTGGCAATCATCCTTCAATGTCTGTATTGTCGCCGTGTACGCGACACTTTTCCAGCCGCTAGCCGCCTTATTTCCCAGATTTTGCTGCTCAAGGAGAGCAGTCGATAACGCACAATCCATCTGCGGCGTCCATGGAACATAGGACCGTTCACTTGGTTTGACCCTCTTTCCTTTTTTATCCATTTATTTCTGCATAAATAAATCAGACACACAAAAATGGATTAAATAGAAGTTAACAAAATATACACAGACACACACACATAACATACCCACAATTTTGCACATAAATAGATTATAAAGAAGTTAACAAAATATACACATTTTAATTGCCCCGGTGAGCACAATACTCATTAAACATATTCATAGCCATAGTTTCCCTAAACGTGCTCCACTCTGGTGTTGCTTGGACTGGAGCCAATGTATCCGCGTACTCGAAACTAGCAGAAGTTGTATCTTGATTTAATATTTCCGCATCTATCTCGGCAAGCAATCGACCATGATTTTCTAATCTCCCCTCTATAAGAAAATTATGCATAATGCAGCAAGCGTTTATAATTTGAACCTGTTAAAATTAAAAGGTAATTAAAAACTCATTATAAATTAACTTATTCTAATGTTAAAGGTTTAAATGTATATACCTGGACTTTGATGCCATAGAATGATGGTCCCCTCAAAATTGTCTATCTTTTTTTAAGGAGGTCGAATGTCCGCTCTATGACATTCCGTTCCTTTGAGTATCGGAGATTGAACAACTCTTTATAATTGGTGGGGTTATTGCCTTGTGCAGACCACTCTTTCAGGTGATATCTGGTTGACCTATATGGAGCTAGATAGCCAGGGCCATTGGTGTATCCTGCATCCATCAGATAGTACTTTCCAAGTGGCACCTCAAAACGATCTGCTCTTTCGAGTGCATTGCGCAAAACTCTGGAGTCCGATGAGGACCCCTCCCATCCAGGTAACACATACAAAAACCTCATATTTGAATCACATGCGGCCATTACATTCGTTGTAATGGCATGTTTCCTATTCTGATACCTACCTTGATCTTTAGTAGGCACTGTAACTTCAATATGAGTGTCGTCAATCGCACCAATGCAATCTTATATGGACATATGGACAGTTTAGATATTTTAAAATATATTTTAAAATAAAACTTAGGATTGTAAAAAAAATAACTTATAGGAAAATGACGTCATCTTTGTACTGTTGACGCATCAGGGAGTTTTATATAAAGTCAGGACCTAATTTCAGAATTGCTCGCAGCACCGTTTTGAAATGACGGCTAATTGTATCTGTTGATTGTAGATACGTCCTGCCCACAACCCTAAATTTTTGTTGTGCCCCAAAACATGTAAAAAAACGCTGACTGTCTCTCTAATTCCTACATTTTTGTGTCTCTTAACAAACCACGCTGGGTTAGCATGTTACACAAAACTTCGAACGAGCTTCTATTCATCTGAAGCTGATTAAAACAATTTATATCTGTTCCGCCATACAAACGGCTAAACAAACTTTCCCTTACAACATTTTTTGCATCAGCCTCCACAATATTTTTTCTAACCCCACTTTTCATCATCACTATGACGGAAGCAGCAAGAGCAGCAGCTACTGCTCCTCTCCTACGTCTACGACGTTTCACTGTTTCATCCATCTAAACATAAAAAAACACACATTATATAGCTAACCACAAAAGCACACACACAAACACATACACATTTTCTGTCTAACTGAACAACTAGAAAAGAATTATTAATCACCAAAACCAATTCCTAATTCTAATTCCATTTCCCACCTACTCTAGATAAAACTAGAAAAATAAAAAGTTTATGTCTCTGTTATAATTCTCTGTTTTGTATACATAATTAACCGATGGTGATGGATTCCTAGCAGTATCCATGAAGCAGAATCATTTTTCCATGTGGATCAAAGAAATTAACACACCCAAAAATAGAGAGTTTGTCATCATCATCATTAACACCATTACCATCAAAAACCATACCCCATCAGAAATTAACACACCCAAAAGAAGAAGAAGAAGAAGAAGTTACCTAGCAAGGTAACAGCGACAGGAGCAGGAACAACGAAGAAGAAGACGGAAGCCGGAGCAGGAGCAGCGACGGGAGCAGGAGCGGCGGCGGGATCTGGAGCCGGAGTAGGAACATCGACGGGATCGGGAGCAGGAATCAAAATCGCGGCGACGGGAGAAGGAAGAGGAGCGGCGATCGTGGGAATCGCGAAATCTGACCTAGCGAGGTCGGAAATGAATGTCGCGGGTTCACCTTATACCCAATTCCGACCGAATTAGGATTCATTTCCGATTCCCACGATTTTTTTGACATACCAAACGACTATAATTGGAATTGGTAAATGAATACCAATTCCAACGGCCCAATTCCCGCGTAACGAACGGAGCCTTATAGAATTCATCTTTGCCACGAGAGCAAAGGTTTCTTGATAATCGATCTCCATGGTCTCAGTATAGCCCCTAGCCACTAATCAAGCCTTGTATCGTTCAACAACACCTTGAGAGTTTTGCTTGACAGAGAACACCCACTTACACCCAACCACGTCTTTCTTGAATGTAGAGGAACTAAGTCTCATGTGCAATTCTTTTCCAACGCCAATGTTTCCTCACGTGTGGTATCCTATCAATTTTGGTGCCTAATAGCTTCCTGTTAGGTTGAGGGGATATAAATGGAGGAGAGAGTGGAAACAAAGGTTTTATGTGAGGGGGATAATGAGTCATATGACACAGTGTGACAGTGGATATTGGATAGAGATACAATTACCTCAAGTCCCCGAAGATGGATCCGACTTTGGAACGGGTAACCTGAGCGAAGTCGATGTGCCTGGACCCCTATTCCTTCGAGTATACACTTTTAAAGGAGGAGCGGGTAAAGAGGTAGGAGGAGCGGGCATAGACAAGGAGGTAAGCGGATGATGGGAAGGAAAATGGGTAAAGGAAGAGAATGAGAACTCACTTCCATTGGATAGGACTCGCCCTGAAGTGAGGGCTCATAATATGACTCAGGCTCCCGAAAACTGACATCCATAGTAACAAAGGTCTTTTTGAAAGCAGGATGAAAGCTTTTGTACCCTTTTTGGGTAAGAGAATTCTCAATAAAGATACACTTGAAGGAACAAAGTTCAAGTTTGGACTTGGGGTACAGCATAGGTCTTAACAAGGAAGGACATTCTGCAATACTCTCCAAGCAGTTTTTTGCATAAGTGCAAAATTATGATGCTCCATAAAGCGAAGTCCCAAACCCCCTTCCTTCTGAGGTCGGTCCCTAAACTCCTTTTTGTCTTCATAACCCCCCAAAGAAAACCTCTATTAGTCTAATTTCAGTCGACCCCGCACACAAACCCAAAGATCTAAGGGAGACGTTGAGTTGGATTGAGAGGGAGAAACATGAAGAGTATCGCGAGGGGATTGTTGCCAAGGACACATGTAGGTATGCGATTAATAAGGAAAGCAACAGTAAGAAAGACATTTCCCCAATAATGCTTAGGAAGGTGCATCTTCAGGAGGAGGCAGCGAGCTACCTCAAGAAGGTGATGATTTTTGCGCTAGATGGCCCATTCTGAGCAAGGGTAAAAGAGGTATGATGTATAATGCCCTGATCACTGAGATAACGCTCAAAGTGAGAGTCAATGTACTCACGACTGTTGTCACTGCGCAGGACTTTAATGGCAGCGTTAAAATGGGTAACCACCATCTTATGAAAATATTGAAATAAGGTAAAAATTAACTTTATCACTAAGTACAACGAGAAAAAAAGTCGATAAAAGTAACAAACCAGTAAAAATCATGAATAAAGGTAATAAATTAAAGACCCCAAACATCAGTATGGACAACAACAAAAAGAAAATTACTAGAATGAGACACGTGATTAAGAGAAGCACGGTGATGTTTACAGAGAGTACACACATCGCATTTAAAAGCATTCAAAGATACAGTCAACATATTAGAAAATAAAAGTCACATAGTAGAAAGAGAGGATGGCTCATGAGGCAGTGTCAAGAGTCCACGGTAGAGGGATAATCTGCAAAAAGAGCACGCAAAGAAGAGACAAAGTTGGAGGGGTCAAACAGGTAGAGGTCATTGCACAGTCTACAATAGCCAATCACCATACCTATCTTCAGGTCCTGAAAGGTACAAAAGGAGGGAATAAAAGTTACCGATCAGTTCATTGAATCAGTCTAACACCTAGTAGAAAGCAAGTCGCGGGTAAACTTGAGAACATGAAGAACAAATAAATGAGTGAGGGAGGAGCAAGGTATGGAGCCTTTCCCTACAATGGGAGACCGGGATCCATCGACAATGCTCATTTTGTCCCTACCAGACAAAGGCATGCAGGACATAAAACCTGCAGCAGAACCGGCCAAGTGCTCTGTGGCGACAGAGTCAAGGATCCATTGAGTGGGAGGTGGCAGAGTGAGTACTTAGAAGCCCCTGGTGAGCATATGAAAAGCTTGCAGACTCAAATGAGTGGCCAAACATGAAACGGCGGAAGGCTTGTATCTCCTCAGCAGAAAGTGCAGAAGGAACCTCAGGGGCATCAAGTTCATTGTAAGGAGCAGAACCATCAACAACATCAGACGGGTGAGCAGAGCGAGAAGGAGATGGTTGACTCAGGGAACGATCAAAGCCACGGCCACCGCGAGTAGCAGGACCACCTCGAAGAGGGGGGAAGCCATGAAGCTTAAAGTAAGTGTCCCAAGTATGGCAGGTTTTTCCACAATAATCACACGTCAAATGACCCTTGTCCATACACTTGGACCTTGTGTCACTGATAGATCGTCTACCAGGATTGAACGAGCGGCCAGGGCAGAGCCCTCAGCAACAGTGTCGGGTAGAAGAGTCTGCCGAACATCATATTCTTGTTGCCCCCAACTGTACACCTCGGGTACGGAAGGGAGAGGAGAACGTCCAAGAATGGGATCAAAGTCATGATGAAGACCATGTAGGAATTCAAATATTCGGTTGCATTCCTCCCTCACACGAACCAACACTTCATCTTTCGGGAGACAAGAGTAAGCGAGTCGAAGTGGTCATACTCATCGTAAAGCTCGGTAAACTCTGAGTAGTAGGCTGCGGGGGGACGGTCCCCTTGGCGCAAAAGGAATATCTGAGTGGCATTCCCTTGACAGGAATAGGTAATCTCATCCCTCTGCCAAATGTCGACTGCAGTTTCCAGAAACAGATAGTTGCGGCAATCGATTACTGCATGGAGTTGGTCAATCACGACATCGTTAAGGAATTCTCAGATTCTCATTGAGATTACTCTGGGGATGTCGGTGTCAGCGCCTTGGTGGTACCACAGGCGTATCCAAACAGACAGCTGCTCTTTAGAGCAAGAGTAATGGAACGAGCCCAAGTGAGATAATTAGTTCCATCAAATTTAATGGTAGTGATTTGAGGAGTCCCGTGAACATGTGAAGTACGGATAGAGCCGGTAGAAAGCATAGGATCAGGAAGGGCACTCCCACCGGAGGTGACATTCAAAGAATCAACACTCTCAGGCATAGCGATCGTAGAATAGAAATCACGGGGTTGCTGAAGAAAGGATCTCACTCATAGAAAAGAGAGAAACCAGTACCTATCCCGACAGAGGAACCACCCGAAGGTCACAATAACGCATGGAAATAAAGGGGAGAAAACATCCCCACTAGAGGAAGAAAAAACAGGCGTTAGAAAAGCAATCACGGACTCAGGCCGGTATAGATCCAGCGCCTGGAAGAGAGGGAGGCGGGCGAGTGCAGTCTGAGGCCTGCCGCAGAAGTAACGAGGGAGGTAGAGGCGGGCTTCGAGGAGAGGCGGAGGCGGACACGGGCTTCTATGTAGGAATAGCGGATGCAGGATACTACAGAGAGATGGGAGCAAGCTTCTACGAAGAGACGGACACAGGAACGAGTGGCAAGGGAGCGACAATTGCACGAGTTAGGGCACACACGACTCTGATACCATGTTGGAGAATAGAGAATATTGGTTAATTTCACAATAGGCCTCCCTCCTAAATATATGAGGGAGAAATTACAAGGGCATGGAAGGAAATATAACAGCAGAAATATAAAAAATACAACACAATTCCAACATCATCATATTCCTAATTTTTGCTACACCCTCACTTTTTCCACAATCAAATTATTGATCAAACTTCCTTATTGTTGAACACGGAGAAATTTTTAGGTGGGTTACTGTCACCTATCTTTTAGTTGTGGGATTAAATACAGCTGTACGATCTGACATCTTATGACAGAGTTGTTTTCGCGGAATACTGCAGTATTCTAAAAATACTGTCAATATTGTCAAATATGACAGTATTTCAATCAATCATATTTTTTTGCAAGAACCAACGGTTTCATGCGCGCAGGTACCATGATCTTGGGTAGGAGTAACGCACCCAAAAAATTCTCCAATCAATATGATTATGTAGACCTAAGTGCATAGCAATTTTTCTTTATACATCGTGAAATTCTCTTATGACATAATAATGCTGAATTATATCTTGTTTTCGACAAAATGTTGTAACATTGTAACTGTTGAAAGAGCCCAAAGCTTGTATGTATTATTTCCGTATGTAAATACAAGGAGAGAATACAAATATATAGGAGAGAAGAGAGAAGAATAAATCCTATACATGATGTGGGACTAAAGAAGGAGGAGAAATAAAGGGCCATCAAATGGGCCTTTTACATGGGCTTTTCTAACACTCCCCCGCAAGCTGGAGCGTACAAGTCGTAGGCGCCAAGCTTGGATAAGAACTGATAGTATAGCGGCCTGGAGAGGGCTTTCGTCAGGATATCCGCAACTTGGTCGGTAGCAGGAACATGCTCCAAATCTATCTTCTTTGACTGTACCTTTTCCCGGATAAAGTGACAGTCAACTTCGATATGCTTTGTTCGTTCGTGAAAAACCGGATTCTTGGCAATATGGATTGCTGCTTGACTGTCGCAAAATAAGGTTGCCGGAGATGAGAGACGAACACCTAAGTCTCCCAGAAGGCCTTCAAGCCAGGTTAGCTCAGAGACAACAGCAGCCATAGCCCGGTACTCAGCTTCGGCAGAGGAACGCGCAACCACATTCTGTTTCTTGCTTCGCCAAGTTATGAGGTGTCCACCAAAATAAGTGCAGAATCCAGTTGTGGAGCGTCTATCATCAATAGATCCTGCGTAGTCAGCGTCAGAATACGCGACAAGAGATAGAGATGTGGATGGCTTGTAGACGAGTCCTTGTCCGGGGCGATCTTGAGGTATCGAAGGATGCGCTCGACAGCTTGAAGATGAGATGTCCGAGGAGCGTGCATGAAACGGCTCACAACTCCTACAGCAAATGAGATGTCTGGTCGAGTCACCGTAAGGTAGATCAGCTTCCCAACCAAGCGTCTGTAATATTCCGGATTTGTAAGTAGCTTGTCAGAGTCAGAGCTATGGGCCGAGAGCTTGTGGTTTGCGTCCATAGGAGTCTCCGCAGGTTTGCACCCAGAATAACCTGCATCACGAAGGAGGTCCATACAGTACTTCCTTTGAGATATCACAAGACCATCAGGGCGTCGGGCGACCTCAAGCCCAAGAAAGTACCGAAGGTTGCCCAGATCTTTGGTTTGAAAGGCAGAATTCAACTGTGCCTTGATCTGTTGTATTCCGGCCGTGTCGTCGCCAGTAATCAGGATATCATCAACGTAGACCAGAAGAATCACGGTCCCAGTTGACCGATGTCGGGTGAAGAGAGAAAAATCAGCCGAGCTCCGAGTGAAGCCACTAGCACAAACCACCTTACTGAACTTTTCAAACCACGCACGCGGGGACTGTTTGAGACCATAAATGGATTTTCGAAGATGACAGACCAAAGACTCCCCCGTGGTCTCAAACCCGGGAGGCTGCTGCATAAAAACGGTCTCCTGTAGATCGCCGTTGAGGAAGGCATTCTTGATATCTAGCTGATAAAGAGGTCAGTGACGATGAACAGCCAAGGAGAGAAGAACGCGAACGGTGTTCAATTTGGCCACGGGAGAGAATGTTTCCTCGTAATCAAGGCCATGTTGCTGAGTAAACCCCCGGGCCACAAGACGGGCCTTCAGACGGTCGATAGTGCCATCCGCCGCATGTTTAATGACAAAGACCCATTTGCAGCTAACAGGGGTGTGGCCAGTAGGAAGAGGAACCAGATCCCAGGTCTGGTTAGCCCAGAGAGCCTGCATCTCATCGTGCATAGCAGCCCGCCATCCTGGGTGGTGAAGCGCCTCCTGCACATTGTTAGGAAGAGAAAGAGAGGAAAGGGAGGTGGCAAATGCGTAGTGAGGCGGTGTTAGCCGATGGAGAGAGACGTAGTTGGCCAAGGGATGAGCCGTAGAGACGGGAGCGTGATCGACCGCAGCCGAACTATCGCTGGCAGCAGGGAGCTGGGGCACGGGAGCATCCTTGGATGGGCGACGAGAGTAGACACGGATTAGCGGTGGAGGAACCCGAGGAGGAACGGGTGGGGAGGAGGAAGAAGACGGTACAAACGGCGTGACCGGGACAACGGGCCGAGGAATAGATGGAGCAGAAGACAAGGGAGTAGAAGACGAGGAGGTGCGGGGTAAGTGGAAGGGCTGGTCTTCGCAGAAGGTGACATCCGCAGAAACGACCATTTTGCCGGTAGTAGGAGAGTAGCAGACGTACCCCTTTTTAGTGCGGGAGTAGCCAACAAACATATGCTTGGCGGCCCGAGGAGCAAGTTTGTCGGAAGGAGGGCCAAGAAGGTGGACATAACAAACACACCCGAAGATCCGTGGTGGGAGAGAGGTGAGAGGGATGGAGGGATAGAGGAGTTGGATGGGCGAGGCAAAGTCAAGGACAGAGGAGGGAAGGCGGTTGATGAGATGACAGGCGGTGGAAACAGCAAAGTTCCAATATTCGGTGGGAACGTGCATTTGGAACATAAGAGAGCGGGCAACGTCGAGAAGATGACGATTTTTTCGTTCGGCCACCCCGTTTTGCTGAGGGGTATACGCACAAGAAGTTTGATGGATGATACCAAAGTCAGTGCAGAGAGTGGAGAAGGCACGACCCGTATATTCCCGAGCATTATCAGTGCGAATGATTTTGAGAGGAGTGGCGAACTGTGTACGCATCTCAAGAAGAAAGGCGCGAAAGACAGAGGGAAGTTCAGTGCGATCATGGAGTAAATAGAGCCACGTGGTGCGGGAGTAATCGTCAATGAACGTGACAAAATACCGAAAGCCAAAAATACTAGGGATCCTATAAGGACCCCAAATATCAGAATGAACTAACGATAAGGGAGTAGGACTCCTGGCACATGCCGGGGGGAAAGAGGAACGGTGTTGTTTGCCGTAGACACAAGATTCACAGGAGAACTCTTGTAAAGATATATCAGGAAGAGCCCGCTTGAGAATCGGAAGGGGAGCATGTCCAAGACGACAATGCCAATCAACAGTAGAGATGGTGGTAGCCGATGTAAAGAGAAGAGTTGGTGGGATATCCAAGATGTACAACCCATTCACCAGCTGCCCCTGACCAATGGTACGTCGGGTGCGGCGATCCTGCATAAGAAAAGAAGAGGGTGAAAATGTAATACAACAGTCAAGGTCGTGGGTGAGACGACTAACTGATAATAAATTGAAGGGAGACCCCGGAACGTGAAGAACCGAGGAAAGAGAAAGGGTTGGTGTAAGTAGAAGATCAGCGGAGCCAAAGACGGGGAGGGTGTCTCCGTTGGCCACAGTGATGCGAGCAGGATGAGGCAGTTGGAGATACGCTGGGGGCTTCTGGGAGGAGATATGGTGAGTAGCGCCAGAATCAACGATCCAACAAGGATGATGAGAAAGGCAGGTGATACCCTCTGTAGAGAAGGACACAACAGAGGTGACAGCTGAAGCAGCAGGCGCCATGCGGAGAGAACAACCCGCAGCGGTCTGGAGGTCGCGGCGGTCTGGAGGTCGCGGCGGGCTGGAGGTCGCGGCGGGTTGAGTGAGGCCGCGGCGAACAGGAGCAGTCCGCGAGAGGAGAGCTCGGGGAGTTGGAGGAGGTCGCAGCTGGTGAGAGCAGAGCTGGAGCAGTTCGCGACAGAGGCCGCGGCGAACTGGGGGGGGCAGGTCGCGGCAGCGGACAGGAGCAGTCCGCAAGAGGTCGCGGCGAACTGTGGGCAGGTCGCTGGAAGAGGAGCGCAGTGGATAGGAAAAGGGAGGCCGCAGGAGGTCGCAGGCCGCAGGGCGGACAGAAAGTGGAGGCCGCAAGAGTCCGCAGGAGTCCGCAGGGGAAAGCGGAAGCGGAAGCACGGGTAAGAAGGTGGTCCCACGGAGAGAAAAGGTTAGAAAAGAGAGCGTCCGCAGCGAGAGAGAAGAGCGCACAACGGACAAGAAGAGGGTCCGCAGCAGAGAGGAGCAAGCCGCAAGAGATTGCGGAGTTGGTTGAGGGAGTCCGCGAGGGAGCGCGCAACGGACAAGAGGAGAGTCCGCGGCGGACAGAGAAGGAGTCCGCAAGAGATTGCGGAGAGAGAGAGAGAGTCCGCGAGCAGAGGCCCGAGCGGACAAAAAAAGGAGCGAGCTAGAGGGAGCAGTCCGCGAGCAAGGAGGCTCGAGCGGATACAAGCAGAGCCCGCAGCGGACAAGAGGGAGCAGTCCGCGAGCAAGGAGGCTCGAGCGGATACAGGCAGAGCCCGCAGCGAGAGAGAGAGAAGCTAGAGGGAGCAGTCCGCGAGCAAAGAGGCTCGAGCGGATACAAGCAGAGCCCGCAGCGGACAGGAAGGATCGTCCGGAGCGGATGGAGAGAGGTGGGCCCCACGAGTCAGAGCAGAAGATGGCTATAAGAAGCCTGGGGAGGGTGGAACCACGGAGGGAGAGAAGAGGAGCGGAATCAGAAGGGCAGTCCGCACGAGACCGGAGCGGATGCAGGAAGGCAGTCCGCACGAGACCGGGCGGACAGAAGCAGAGGGGCAGTCCGCAGGAGACCGGGCGGACAGAGAAGGGGCAGTCCGCAGGAGACCGGGCGGACAGAGAAGAGGCAGTCCGCGGCTAGACGCAACCTGGCTCTGATACCATGTTGAAAGAGCCCAAAGCTTGTATGTATTATTTCCGTATGTAAATACAAGGAGAGAATACAAATATATAGGAGAGAAGAGAGAAGAATAAATCCTATACATGATGTGGGACTAAAGAAGGAGGAGAAATAAAGGGCCATCAAATGGGCCTTTTACATGGGCTTTTCTAACAGTAACTAATATCTAAACGGGCATAGGATCCCCCATGCACAGTAAGCCTATCATTGTAAATTTCTTCCATACGTAGTGTCTAGTGGTGATAGTACATTCTCCAACTTCATAATGTTTTGGTATGATACTTTATTTTCCTAATTTTTTTAATTTATGTTACTGACCTTTTATTTAGTTTTTCTCTCCCTTCCATATTTTCTATTTTATTTTATTTTACTTTATTTTATTTTACTTTATCGAAAACATTATAGCCGATGGTAAATGAAGTTTATTGTACAGTCTGGATTAATTTAATGGTGTCACATGGGGCTTTCCTTTTATATAGTTTAGATATTCAAACTGAAATAGTGATATGCCCAGTCTTCTGGGTAAGAATATAAATCTAGATTGAGACATCTGATTGAACTCAGGTGGGATAGAACGTGCCAATCAATGAGCCTAAAAAATTGGATACATGAATAGGCTTGAAACATAATGAAATTTAAATTCATACCTAATTATTTTATACTGTTTAATTAACAATCTTATAAGATTTCAAAATCTTTTAGATATCCCATTGATTGAGCGCATTTTTTTCCTGCGGGGCACCTTTTCAAAATAGGCATAACTTTTGTTTAAACCTTGTTTTCAGTTTTTAACACTAGCAAATGCTTAACGTGATTTATATGTATATTTGTGTGTATATCTTTACAATATTAAAAGAGAAAAGTTGTCTTTGGTGAAACATTCAAAAATGCTAATTATACCCTCATTTTTATATTTTAATGGCTTGATCTGTATTATAATCCATTACCAAAAAATTAAAATGCGATGTCCATTCAAGTAATTACACTATCACAAAATAAAAAGTAACGATGAAAATCCATCAAATTCCAAAAAAAATTAGTAGAGCTCCTACACCTATTATGGTAGGCTAACATTAGGCATATCAGCGGTCTATTCGAGGAAGGTTGTCATTAGGCATATCGGAGATAATTTTGAGAAGCTACCATTAAACCAATCAACTTTATTAAAATTGTTTAATTAATATTATATTTATTTTAAACTGCATTAAATAATTGATATGGGCGGAGCCACGAACCTATCGTAGCCAAGGTACTGTCGCAATAGTCATGCAATACAAGTGAGCACATGACAAACGCAAATGAAGCTATGATCAACCTTAGAATGACATGAAAGCATACACACAATACAATGAACTAACGAAGGATAACCCTAATGCAATGCACATGCAATGATTCAACCATGTAAATATTTTTCCAACACATAATTAATTAAACAATGTCTATTTTAAAATACTAGGGCATATAATCTCAATCAGGACAAATATTCAAGATTAGAAATTTCATGACTATTGTAGAATAAATTAAGAGTGCGCTAGAATTAAATATAAGGTGATTAAGTAGCATGTGAATAAATAAAGAGTAAAAATCAAATTAAAGAGTCACATATTATTAGCAATAAAGATGACATTCACACACGAGTGGACGTTGGCGTGTGTGAAGAAATCTGGTCGTTGCAGATGTAATGCAAGTCCTCAAGAAGAACCATGGTTCTTAGACGGGGCTACAGGGAGGGGGTTGAGGCTAGGAGGGTGTGTTAAGGCTAGGACTTTGTGGTGGAGTAGGGGGGAAGGGATGGCGGCAGCAAGGTGAAAGCTAGAGGGATGTGGGGTGGTTGACAGTGGCTCATGCGGTGTGGAAGGGGCTGGAGGTGGCTGTGGATGGACTAGAAGGGGGCTAGTGGCGGGGGAATAGTGAAATCCAGTGGTTGTCAGATTGTTGGAGGTTGTGGAGGGTGTGGGGAGGCTGTGGGGAGGCTGTGGGGTGGCTGTGGATGGACTAGAAGTGGGCTAGGGGCAGGGGGAATAGTGAATTCCTACGACTGGAAGGTTGGCAGAGGGAGAAATCAATCTTGGGGTGGTTGTCAGGCTTGTGAAGGCTATGAGAATGAAGGGGAAAGGCTGATGGCAGTTGCAGGGGCTGCAGGGAGGAATCCCAAGGACGAGGAAGATGGTTGGAGTTGGATCCAATGAGTAAAATGGTTGCTCGTGGACGGGACTGGTGGCACACGCCATCAAGGAGCACGGGGAAGATGGAGGGCTCGGGCCAAGGCGCTGGAGGCAGAGTAGGTGGCAGAAGACAGCGCCGACACCCCCTGAAGGCAGAAACAACGATATTAGCGTCGCACCGAGCACTCGGTGACCCGCCGAGCAAAGGAGGACCGAGCGGCTCAAACCTAAATTCATGATCCCTCAGTAAACCGACTGTTGAATGATATACAGGGGGGATTAGGTTAACTAAATTCAACGGTCACGATAGCCCGATGGATAATTTTGCCTAACTCTATAAATACAACTCAAAAAATAAATGAAAAATACATAAGAATATGAAAAATCGAGCATAGCGCGATCAAGGTCTCTGATCGACCATCCGATAATCGGAAAATGTCGATAGTTATGAATCGCCCAATATGGCGTGGTTAATCTCCATCAATATATGTGCGCATATCGTTCCTTCGAGACTGGCTAATCGGTAATCATGAACATATTTTCCTATATCCCAGACTTACCCTCCCAATGCCAAACCCACCAAAATAAAAAGGTAATGCATCTAAAGTGAATCGTCATTCAGTAACATTGTCTTTTAATTATATATTTTATGATAAGAAACATGACTCCAAGTAATGAGAAAAAAAATCTTCAGGAATTATGCAATGCATCATTAACATTAGGCTTATCACAATTATTTATCGTTGGCTTTTTGAATCATGATTCTCTGTTCTAGTACAAGTTAGGTGATTTAACAACTACTGTTCAAAAAATGACCAAGCATACCTTTACTCCTGGTTGAGATGTCCCCAATTTATTAGCACTTATAATCCCAAAATTCAGTTTATTCTTCTTTTCAGCCGGCTTTAATATCTGGAAGGAACACATCAGTGTGTCATCCACACTCATCATAGCACCAGCATTGTCAAATTCGCCACAGTAATTTGGTGCCGAGAATATTGTAACCAGTTGCCTATCGGCAAAGAACTCATAACCATCCTCAACAACCTGAAAAATAAAATAAAAGTGTTAACACCAACAAGAGAGAAAAGAGCAGGGCACACATGATTTCGAACCTGGTGAGCACGACATATAAGGTCCAGATCATGCTTTTGAAGGAACTCAGATACCTTATCTGAACCAAAAGTGTAGGAAACCCCCCTATCATTCACACCCCAACCCTGAATATCTTTACTCGGATCAGACCAGAGAAGATCACAGAGTAAACCTGTATCAGGTACATCAGTTGGGCGTGCTAGGCTTCTTATTTGATCCAAACTATGCAAATCCGGAGATAGACCTCCATGCATGCATAGAATCTTTTCGTCGATGAGAGCAGCCACAGGAAGGCAGTTAAAGCAATCTGTGAATACTTTCCAAATCCTTACATTGAATCTACGTTTACATTCATCATAAAACCCATAAATGCGATTTATTGAAGCACACTCATGGTTTCCTCTCAAAAGGAAGAAGTTTTCCGGGTACTTGATTTTGTAAGCCATAAGGAGGCAGATTGTTTCAAGACTCTGCTTCCCTCTGTCTACATAATCCCCCAAGAAGAGGTAGTTAGATGCCGGAGGAAGACCACCATATTCAAAGAGGCGTAACAGATCAGAGTACTGACCGTGAATATCACCTGCTAACAACAACAAAAAACACCTTAATAATGTGGAGAAACTATGCGCAAGCTGACGATGAGCAAAACATTCGTTAGAAATCAGAAAATCTCTCCCCGAAAGACCATACGACAGAAATACCTTTTCTTGCCTGATCATGAACTTATTTCAGCGTCATTCATTGCCCAAAACAACAAACTCGATAGAGGATACTCAACACTACAACAGAGCAAATGGCTGCTCTTAAAACAGGAAATTTTTGCTAAATTACTAGAAAACTTAATATGAACATAATAGATATGTTGCATAATATTTAGCTACGCACTTTGTTTGTTGAACTCTTTTTCACATAACTCTTCCTTCATTTTGTCTGTTCACACTCTTGCTTTCACATAATTTGAGAAAGTAAACAATCAAACAAAACAGTAGGAAGAAAAGGCCACAGTAAGAATCCATTTGTGGGATTGATGACGTATTGATTTTAGGTATATCTTCAGCCACTTAGTACAGTCTACCTTCCGCTTGCACACCATTAAGCTAAAGATATAGGTGAGCAGCAGGCCGATAATAATTCAAAGAATTTGAGTCCCTCTAACAACATGTCGTATGTTACAGATCACGACGGAGCGGACGCGGGCGAATGACGACCCCCAGTATGGCGGATATATCGACGCCGCGAGCTCCGCGAGCGTAGCACACCGGCATAACCGACATGTGTTGAGGGGTGTTATTGTATCATTTATATTATTGGTGTTTCTATGTTTTGGTACTGTTATGTTGTGACCGACGTCTATATAAGGAGAATATTGTATTTTGGGTATACTTGAGAATATTTGAGATCTCTGAATTTCTTTTCATCTCTTTTCCTCTAATCTCTCCCACTTTCTCCCTCTCTTTTCCCTATACCTAACAATTTGGTCCGACATGCCGCCTTCCGGCCGCGGTCTCCGCCGCCCGAAGTACTTGCGCCTACGCAGTCCTGCACCCGTCGAGCATCGCGTCTTCCCAATCGCGTGTCACTGCTTCTCCATCGCACGTCGTTGCATCCCATTCGAGCGTCGCGGCGTCCCAGTCGAGCGTCGTGGATTTTCCCGACGTGCATTCGTCGCTGCTCCGCTTCCGTTATTCTCGCCAACTATATATGTGGTTCCAGATCTCCTCGCCTGCCATCTACGTCATTCTCGCCGGCCTTAGATGCGACTCCAGCAGGCATCGCCCCTCCACCCCAGGGCTTCAAGCGCTTTCGGGTTCCTTTAACTCCACCCGGATAATTGCATGCCTCCTAGGTTGCGATTAATTATTAACAACGATGCAACTCTGCCTCCCCCACCCACGGATCCAGCCATCCCTCTTTGTTTGGATGAACAGGACAGCTCGATCGCGTTGATGCAAGCCCTCATGCTACGCATGGACACTAAGATCGACTCCCTCTTGGTCAGTCGCCATACCATATCTGCGACGTCCGCGGCGGATTCGCCATCCCTCCTCGGCACTCCCCCAGAATATTTCCATGCAACGACCCCACTGCCCGGAGTTTTCTTACTGGGTCCTCGTTCCTTCGATATTCCCTCTTTCAACGAGACCGATCTCATGGGATGGATTGCCCGAGCCGAACAGTTCTTTGAGATACAACAGATCTCGGAGCCATAGAAGGTCAGTCGCTTGGTTGAAGCAAAATTTCAAACTCTGCCTCTGGACACAGGCAAGCCGCCCCCCATACCTCCGGCGAGCCCGGTCAACCGGCACGCAGCGGCCTACCATCCACCACAGCTGGAGATACCCCGGGCACCCGGCCGGGCCGCACCTCCCTCCTAGGACAATGGCCCACCCCCGGCTCTCCAATAAGGAGTACCATGCTTTGTGTACCATGGGGTTATGCTTCAGCTGCAAGCAACCCTACACCCCTATGCACGAGTGCCCACTGAAAGATATTTGGATCCTCCTTGGCGAGGAGGAATTTGAGGTGACACTAGAAGACTTTGAGGCCCTTAAGCTGGATACGGCGACCGAGGACCCACCAACGGCCACCTTCCACCGCTTGGACCTTGCATTGTTTACCGTTGGCAGATTCTCTGGCCCACAGACGATGAAGCTTAGGGAGACACTTCACAAGGCCTCTGTAGAGGTGATAATTAATAGCGGAGCGAGCTACAACTTCATTTCTCAGCATTTGGTGGATCAGCTGATGTTGTCAGTACAGGCCGTCGAGCGTTTCTTGGTCTGCTTAGGAGATGGTAGGCGGCGGGCTACATGTGGCCTATGCGTGGCCCTAACTCTCATCATAGGCCACAACCCATTTCAGGCAGACTTCTATGCCTTCTCCTTGGGCGGGGTGGATGTAATTCTCAGGGTGGCTTGGCTCCGCACCCTTGGGGATGTCAACATCAATTGGGACTGTATGACTATGTGCTTCCTCTATGGGGGCACGCCATACTTGCTGGAGGGCTATTCAGTGTTACTTCATCGGTCTGTTTCCTTCAGGTCCTTTCAGAATCCACCAACATGGATTGAGTGGCCTCCTTGTAGCACGTGGATTAGTCCGCCCAATGCTCACCGACCTCCCCAGCGCTGCAGGATATTTTGGACCTTTTTCCGGACGTCTTTGCTGACAAGACCTGCTTTCCCCCCACCAGATCGACGAATCACTGCATTCCTCTGCAAGGCGGGGTGTCTTCCATCTCGGCTCGACAACATCGTTACGGCCACGCTCAAAAGGGCGAGATCGAGACACTCGTGCGCAATATGCTCGCAAATGGCATCATACTCCCGAGTGCTAGCCCCTTTTCGAGTCTGGTCCTCCTGGTCCGCAAGAAAGACGATAGTTGGCGCTTTTGCGTGGACTACCGGGAACTCAACAAGGTCACCGTTTCGGATAGGTATCATTATTCCCCTAAGTTGGACTTACGCACGCCGGCTACCATCAGATACGAGTCCGAGAGGAGGATGTTCCCAAGACGACGTTCTGTACTCATGATGGTCATTACAAGTTTCGGGTCATGTCTTTTGGTCTAACGAATGCTCCCGCCACCTTTCAGACTACCATGAATGATATGTTTTGTCCAATCCTGCGCAGGTATATATTGGTTTTCTTTGATGACATACTAGTTTACAGTTCATCTTGGCAAGACCATTTAGACCATGTTCGGACCACCCTCCTAGAGCACTCGTTATGTGTGAATAGCAAGAAATGTGTCTTCAGCCGGACAAAAATTAGTTACTTGGGGCACACCATATCAGCAAATGGCGTAGCTATGGACCCAGACAAGGTTCGGTCCGTCCTTCAGTGGCCCACACCCAGATCACTTTGCGACATCTGTGGATTCTTGGGTCTCACCGGGTACTATCGTTGGTTCATTTGGGACTACGGCAAGATTGTCAAACCTCACGCCAGCATGTTGAAGAAGTCAGGGACCGGCATTTTTCAGTGGCCCCCGGCGGCGGCCGCAGCATTCTGAACCCTTCAGCAAGCCCTAAGCATTGCCCCCGTGTTAGCTATGCCAGATTTTCATAACCATTTGTGGTGAAGTGCGACGCCTCTGGCTCGGACGTCGGTGAGGTTTTGATGCAGGCGGGGCAGCTCATCGCTTATTTCAGTCGTACGTTTGCTGCCATTGTGCGCCCTCGCTCCGCATATAATAAGTCTAAGCTGATGGTGTTGGTTCTAGCAGTACAGCCCTACCTGTTTGGCCTCCATTTCACGGTTCGGTCAGATTATCATAGTCTGCGCTATCTCCTCCAACAGAAGCTTGTTACTCGAGCGCAGTAGGTTGGGTGGCCAAACTCTTGGGATACGACTTTGACAATAAGTTTCGAGCAGGATCGTCTAACCAGGTGACCGACACCCTCTCCCGCCAATCGCAGACATCGAATCTGATTGTCATTTCCCGACCGGTCTGGGAGGGCGCCGCCATTCTCTAGCGCGAAGTTTCAGTTGACACCGGGCTCCAAACAATTGTGGCGGCCTTGCAGATAGATGTCACTGCTCGCCCACCTTATCGCCTTGTGGGCGACCATCTCTACTATCATGATCATCTGGTACTTTTTGCATCATGTCAGTTGATTCACCGCCTACTCATCGATTTCCATGCGACTATGGAAGGGGTTCACGCGGGGGCCTTCAGGACATATCGTCTCGTCGTTTCACTGTATTGGTCAGGAATGTTCCAGCAGGTCAAGGCCTTTGTCGCGGCCTGCCTACTGTTCCAGCGCTCCAAGTACGAGGCTACCTTACCTAGGGGCCTCTATTATGTGTCGTATTGCGTCGTTATTATTCGTCGTATTATGTTGTATTATGTATCGTATTATGAGGTGTGAATCATGTTGTTGTACCTTTATTATCATTTCATTATGTTAGGTGAGAGTTCGGTGAGAGTTAGGAGATTATTAGGTGAGTCATCATTACGTGTAGCTTATATAAAGGCATGTGAGAGTATGTATGAGGTAAGCGAGAAAGTATTCTAATTCCTTCCTCAATTATGAGATCTTGGTGGCTCTCTCATCCAACGAGCAACCCCGCCTAAGCAGCCGCGGTTTCGGCTCCACGGTATCCCCGCCATCGTCATCTCCACCTCCGGACACCATTCCGACGAGTTACCACGGTTACGGAAGTAGGCCCGTAACAACTTGGTATCAGAAGGTCACATTCTTCCGCATCCGCTTATTCGACACCAACAGAGCCCTCCCCCCATCCCTGTGCTTCCTTTCGGAGTCCTGCAGGGACTGATTTCTGCATCAGCGCCGGCCTGCTTCCTGTCCAGCAAAATCGACGCCGCAACCCTTCTTCGGCGCCAGTCTGCTCGCTGTCCAGCAATATTGACGCCAGCTGCCCTACAGCATCGTCCTGCAGCATCGTCTCCAGCCGCAACATCCTCAAGAGCCAGCCAGCACTCTGCCCTGCAGCATCGTCTCCGGCCTCGTCGAGCCGCGCAGCTTACGTTGGGCATCCGCGATCTCTGCTCCCGCACGTCCTGCGCAGGCGACAGAACATCAAGCATTTTCCTCCGTCTTTTCCCAAGCCGCACACGCCGTTGAGCCCCTCCTCTACATCACCGTCGCAACACGCCACTTCATCGAACCCCACGCCCTGTCGCGCTGCATCGAGCCCCGCACACGGAACGCCGCTCCTTTTTCTAAATTGCTGCCTTTTCGAAATTGTTGCCTCTACTATGCTTCTGACTTTTGAACCACTCTCATACAAGTATTATTTTATTTTATTACAACTAAAGGCAATGGGCCCCACCCCCAATTCCATCAAGCAACCTCAATTTACTCTTTAAACAGCTCGGCCAGACCATTCCAAGCCTCATTTTTATTTATCAGTGGGCCCATCTCTTTGCTGTCAATATTGGGCGCCACCGCGGCTCCCGCGGTCACTCTCAGTCATCCGAATCGGCGCACTCCGACCGCCCGGTCACACACTCCTCTTCTCGCTCCTCATCCCGCACTATGGGCGACTCCTCTGAACAACTCAATCAAATTATGTCCATGATACATGACCTCATGGAGCAATGATGCTTAAGATCACGGCAGTGAACCGATCGCACAAGTAATATAAAATGGGGGTTTTCCCAAGTATCGATCTCACAAGGAACACAGTAAGGTGGAGTTAATTTCGAGGAGGACTTGAGATTGAAGTCCTTAGGTCGGAGGTAACGATGGGGGCTTTGATATTTGCGGATAAAGAAAATAAAATACTAACAACTACTCCTATGCAACGCCGCTATGCGATGCTTCGTCAGGCGGGATGGAAGACTAGTCGGGCCGCTATGCACCGAATCACTAGGCGGATGGACGAGAAGGCTAGCGGATGAGGTGGTTAGAACGGCGGAATGAGGGTCGTGAGCACCTCTTCGCTACGCACGCCACTAGCAATTGCTAGTGCGGCAAGGGTGGATGGTGGTGGATGGAATATGGCGCAACTCAAGTAAATAACGAAAACATACAATCACATAGACATAATTGTATAAAAACGTTTTACAAACTAAGCATACTTCATCAATATAAATAGAGTTAAACACCAATATTCAACAATAAAGCAAGAACAAGTCAAGAGATCGACCGAATCCGAAGTCTTGCTGAGGATTCACGGTTGGAATCGTCGGGTTGTCATTCCGCGTCCAAGCTCGGTCCTCAACTGCATCCAGGGTAGAGAAGGGCTGTCACCACCTTCCAATGGCCCGTCTTCTTCGTCTCACGATAGCGGATGAAGTTTGCTAGCTTCCCTTTGCTTGATGGCTATGGCGTCAAACCCTACTTGAAGCTCACGGATGAAGGAGAAGGCCGAGAGGAAGCTCCGGCTTGGATTTGGCGGTGAAAGCTTGCCCGGAGCACCTCCCTAGGGTGGAAGATGAAGAAAAACGGCGGAGAAGGCGGAAAACGGCGGAGAAATGTCGAGCTCCGGATCCTCTCCCGAATTAGGGCGAGACTTGCACTATTTATACAAAGCAGAAATGAACAATGCGCACGATCATAGGCGCACGACCAGTGGTCGTGCGCACTATGTCCTGTGCTCGTGCGCACTGGCATGGAAGATCAGGAAGAAGAACTGGGATAACGCGCACGAGTAGTGGCGCACGACCAGTGGTCGTGCGCACTAAGTTCAATGGTCGTGCGATTACCCCAGACAGGACTCCAGAAAAGAGAAATCAATGCACACGATCAGTGGCGCACGACCGGTGGTCGTGCGCAATATGTCCAGTGGTCGTGCGCTTACCCCAGGCTGATTCTGGAAAACGTAGAGTAGTGCGCACGATCAGGGGCGCACGACCAGTGGTCGTGCGCATTATATCCCATGATCGTGCGCAGTATTCCTGTTTCACAACCATCCCGGAACACGCACACGACCCCTGTACCGAAAGGAAAAACCAATCACTGATATGTGCAGTCATTTCAGGCAATCACAAAAAGGAGAAAACAATAAAAGTAACAAAATACACAACCACGGGCATAAATGTGCACTTCCTATGGAAATAAAGATAAGATGAGATATGAACGATATAGAACTAAAAGTGAAGTGCAAACGCGTTAAAATAACCCAGATGAGTCCGAAAATAGGTATATAAAGTGGACTCATCAAGCAACAAGCTTCGAACACTGCTCTCGCGGACCGTCATCAGGAGGTCATTGCTGCGCTCGCCAAGCACATCAATGATCTGTCAACCGCCCCGCCACATGATCATGCAAGCAACAGTCAGGCACAGCCACTTCTCCACAATTCCCTGCCGCCCCTGACCGTCCACGAACCACCACCATCGGTCCTCGCGCGCCCCAACGATGCAATTGTGTCGCGCTATACCTGATTAGAGTTTCCAACCTATGATGGGAAAAGTGATCCCTTGAGATGGCTTACCAAGTGTGAACAATTCTTCGACCACCAGCAAACATCGGCAGCAGATCAAATTCATCTCGCATCTTTCCATATGCTCGACTTCGCTGTTTTATGAGCTTCTCGACTTCTCACCGACAAGCCGAATCTAATTTGGGAAGACTTCAAGCGGCTCTGCAACTTGCATTTCGGACCTCCTATTAGCAGTAACCCCCTCGGTGCACTCACAACTCTACGACAAACGGGTACCATAGACGAGTACATGGAACAATTTCAGCTCCACTTAGCGCATGTCCCTCTTGCGCCGGATATGCAGGTCAACATTTTCACCGCAGGACTTCGCGAGCGACTGCATCTGGATGTAGAGTTTGAGGCCCCTCCGGACTTAGTCACTACTATGAGCCCGGCCCGGCTCTGTGATCGTCATCTCCAGCTGTCCTAAGAGGCATATCCACCTGCTGCCGACATTGTTCCACAGGACCGACGTGAGGGTCCTCCAGCACCACAGGTCCGCCGCTTATCTCGGGCTGAGATGCTGCAACGCCGCGCGCAAGGATTGTGTTTCAATTGCGACGAGCAGTACACTTGTGGCCACAGGTGCACCCGACTTTTCTACCTACACGTTGAGGACTCTGACGACGAGGGCATCGGATAAAGCTTGAGGTCAAGCTTTTTCGGAGGGCGTGTGAGATGTTATGTGTCGTATTGTGTCGTTATTATGCGTCGTATTGTGTCGTTATTATGCGTTGTATTATGTCGTATTATGTATCGTATTATGAGGTGTCAATCATGTTGTTGTATCTTTATTATCATTTCATTATGTTAGGTAAGAGTTAGGTGAGAGTTAGGAGATTATTAGGTGAGTCATCATTACATGTAGCCTATATAAAGGCATGTGGGGGTATGTATGACGTAAGCAAGAAAGTATTCTAATTCCTTCCTCAATTGTGAGATCTTGGTGGCTCTCTTCTCTGACGAACAACCCCGCCTAGGCAGCTGCGGTTCCGGCTCCACAGTATCCCCGCCATCGTCATCTCCACCTCTGACCATCATTCCGACGAGTTACCACGATTACGGAAGTAGGCCCGTAACAGCCTCCTCCAGACGCTTCTCGTCCCGACACAGATCTGGGAAGACATTTCTATGGATTTCATCTTGTGGCTTACCCGCTCCAAGAAATGGGAATGCATATTGGTGGTCATGGACCGTCTCTCAAAGTATGCTAATTTCATTCCACTTCGTCACCCGCTCACGATTTTCGAAGTGGCCACTGTCTTCGTTGACGTGGTGGTCCGCCTCCATCGATTCCCTCGCTCCATTGTGAGTGACCGCGACCCCCTCTTCCTGAGTTTCTTTTGGCAGACGTTCAAGATGCATGGAATGCAACTTCAGATGAGTACGACCTAGCACCGCAACGGGCGAACAATCCGAGATCATGAATCGATGCCTAGAGACCTATTTGCGTTGTTTTGTTTGTGATCACCCGCGTGCCTGGGCCGAGTGGCTCTCCTGGGCGGGGCACTCCTTCAACACGGCCATCCACTCTAGCACCGGCACCACATCGTTCAAGGCAGTTTATGGTAGACCCCGCGGACCCACTCCAAATTGGCGACCAAGTACTAAGTACCCTTCGAGATCCTAGCCTGAGTGGGCACTCAGACGTGTTGCCTTCACCTGCCTCCGGAGAGCCACATCCATCTGGTGTTACATATGTCGCAGCTCAAGCGGGTGATCGGTGATCACCCAGTCGAGGAGGCATTTCCCCCGACGGGTTTCGCACCACCATCGCAGTGTTTCTTCCTCAAAGCATTGCATACATGCGCACAATTCTCCGCGTCGAGCAGCCAGTGGAGCAAGTCTTAGTGGTTTGGCCGGATCGCCCGCTCTCGAAGGCGACAAGGGTCGATCAAGCGGATATGCGCCCCCAATTTCCAGACTTCTGCCTTGAGGACAAGGCGAATTTCCCAGAGGGCGGCATTGTTACGGATCCTGGCGGAGCAGACGAGGGCAAAAGGCCATCACCAATATGGCGGGTATATCGACGCCGCGAGCGCAGTGAGCTTAACATATCGGCATAGCCGACCAGTGTTGAGCGTGGTGGTGCCCGGCCGGGCGCTCGGAAAGTCTCCCGGCCGCCCGCTCGGCCACTCCATAGGTCGGCCCTTGCCAGCCAAGTCCAGCCTCCGGTCGGCCCTTGCCGGCCAAGTCCAGCCTCCGGTCGGCCCCTCCGCCGCCGCCGGCCGGTCCTCCTCCGATCAATCTTTTGGCCACCGTCTGATCGTCATGTAACCGTCGCATAACGACCCCGTGTAACCACCCATTATGAGGGGGGTGCTCATAGCAAAATTAATAATTGGTGTGCGCAAAATAATTCTCCTAAAAATACTTGTTATAAAATATATGATATTGGTTTGCAAATAGCACATAAAGCGGTTATGGTTTAGGGATAACCGCGTAACTACCACAAGCCCCTTGGAATCCTATAAATAGGACAACAAGGCCCTTCATTCCATTCTCTCCTCCTCCCCCTTTCCTCCTACGCGCGAGAAGAGATCCCCGAACACTCCTTCAAAGATCTCCTCCTTCGGAGATCTTTGTACGTAGCACACTCCGCGCACAACCAATTATGAGTGTAGTGATATGTTATGTCATGATTCATGCAAGTGCAACACACGCACACGACTCCATGCACACAGACCTTTAGTTCCACCATTTTGGAAGCTAGCATCACTCTCAGGAGCCTCCACTGTCGCAAACGGAGATAGTGGGTTGGGCCACCCCACTCCTAGATGGGTATTCACACTATCAGGCCTAGCCCTTACGTATGCCCCTGAAGGACACCCCAGGGTCTCCGCGTATAATGCTAACCCACTGCCAGTCTTTTCCTTGGCTAAGGGTAAACCACACCCGCCGAGTCATCGTATTGACATCGGTGTGAAATGGATTCTCCACTCACAGTCTTTTCCTTGACTTGTTGTTGTGTCCTCCACTCAGCAACAAGTCATCCGCTCCAGAGTTCTCCACCTGCAACAGGAGACACGTCGCAGATTCCAAGACGCGCAGAACGCGCAGCCAAAGCCTCTAAGCATCAGCACAAATCTCCGGAACGACCAGAGCGCGGAGCTCCCCACTGAACAAGAAGAAAAATATTTAGCTCAACGAGCGGTGGTCTGTCACCCTCGAAACCCCTCCCTCCTCCCAACAGTTGTAACGAGAGGCGGAATGTCGCCCTCGAGTTCTCTACAAAGTAATGTCACAACACAGAGAATAGTGGAAGTTTGGTCGGCACTGTACCGGCCACGTGATGTTTTACTCTTCTCTGGGGTTTTTCACGTTAAAAAAATTCCCTTGCCAGAAGTCTCACTTTTTCAATGACTGTATGCGCACTCGACCACTCCCGAGCTAAGATGATTCTATTTTAGACCGGTCTACCAGAGACTTGAGTGGACCCACAACAAGATCTATTCATAATATATTAATATAAATTATAAGTTTGTTCACTATACACTTCTAAAACAATTCTTTCACTAAATTTTCATTTAATAATTCCAAATACCATTTTCATCCTTTATGATGTTTTCAATTTTTTGCTTGGCCATCCCCATTAGTAATACATCTAAATTGATCGCATCTCTAATCTTAGCTATTTTATAAACTTCATTTTTCTTTCCTCAATGCTAAACATAATACATAAATCATGAGAAGTTAAAACTTATTGTTTGATCTCTACTCTGTTTGCAAGACTTATAGATACAACTACACAAGTAGTAGCAAACTTATGTCACACAATATCTGGCTAAAATATATAATTCCAGTTTGCCACAAGTAGCATTTTTTTTTAAATGATAACTTTTCACTTTATTAAACGTTATCACCTTATCCTAGGCAATTATTTCTTTTGAATGTCAACTTTAACTTCTCAAGATTATACACCTACAAAAACTATTTATGTTATCATGACTTTATCCGGAAAACAACTTATAAAGTGTACGTAAATATTCTATCTCCCTTCTAAATATAAGGTTTGTTTTCAAAATAATTAAATTCATTTCTCATTTGTTAAAAAGATAGTATTGTTGGTAGACCATAGGCTTCTGTTAAATAAATTATAGGTTTATGTTAGAAAAGCCCATGTAAAGGGCCCATATTTTTATTGTTTTTCCTTCTCCTATTAGTACCACATCATGTATAGGATCTCTCCTCTCCTTTTCCCTTCCTATATTTTTGTATTATCTCTTTGTATTTACATACACAAGCAATACATACAAGATTTCAGCTCTTTCAACATGGTATCAGAGGCAGGTTCCCGGTCCAAGCGGTTTCCCATTTTCTAACCGCCCAGATCGTCTTCCTCCCCTGTCCGCAGACTGCTCTGCGGCCTCCCCATTCCTACCCGCTTCTATCCGCGGGTTTCCTCTCCTCCGGCTCTTCTCGCCGGCCTCCCTGTGATCTACCCACCTCTTCTCCCTCTCTCCCATGGTTCCACCCCCCCCCCTCTTTTATAACATTTTATCTCCCTCACCCGTGGGACTCTCTCCCGGTTCGAACTGTGTTCTGTCCGCTGCAGCTTCTTACTTGCCGCGCGGTCTCTTCGTCACGCGACCTGTTTTTTGTCCGCTGCAGCATCTTCCTTGTCGTGCGGTCTCTTCATCGCGCGACATGTTTTCTGTCCGTTGCGGCTTCTTCCTTGCCGCGCGGTCTCTTCGTCGTGCGTGTCCTTTTCTTCTTATCACGCGAAGGTCGCCCCTCACTTGCCCCTCGAGGCTTATCCTACCCGCTGCCTTCTCTTGCCACTCGAGTTCTGCTACTCGCGGCCTCTTCTCGCGGCTTCTCATACTCGCTGCCTTCTCTAGCCGCTCGAATTCACCTACTCGCGGCCACTTTTCGCGGCTTCTCATACCTGCTGCCTTCTCTTTGCCGCTCGGATTATCCTTCTCGCGCGGTCTCCCTCCCTAATCGCTGCTCCTTCACCCTTGTTTTGTTCGAGCCGACCTCACATGTCGCTCATTCTCTGGCCGCTAGTGTGCTCACTGTGACTGTGCGGTTTGTTGCTCCGCACTTTGGTCGTGGCCTCCCTTTCTCCTTCATTGCTTGTCGCTGCTCTTGTCGCCTTGACTACCCGCTGCAGCCTCTACTGTAAACCGCGCGAGCTTGTCGTGCAAGAGTGCTCTCCCGCGGCGACCTCGTCTACCCGCAGCGTCCTTTCCTGTTCCATGCGGCCTCTCCGGTCTACATGGGATCCTCCGTTGACTCCACCAGTCAGGCGGCTAACCCCTCTGCAGATCGCCCGGCTCCTCCTCCTGAACTTCGTGATGAGCTGCGGATCACCACCATTTCCCTGCCTGGAAAGAAGAATTTTATCCCATGGGTGCACTCGGTTCGCCGAGTTCTTCAGGACAAAGGCCTTGTTGTTTATCTCACTCATCAACCTCCTCCTCCTCCTACCGACGACTGGTTGCGCAACGACGGTCGCGTTCAGACGTGGCTCCTCAATTCCCTGGAGGGTGAGCCCTACCAGATGGTCATGTATCATGAGACAGCAAAGGCTATGTGGGATGAACTCCACTCCTTATACTCCGGCAAGGACAGCCTCCGGCACCTCTATGACATTATTACCGATCTTCAGGCTCTCGATGCTGGCGGGGCGGCGGACATGACTTCGTTTGTAGCTCGTGCTAAGACTCTTGTGGAGGCCTGGATCTAGCATCAGCCTTCTACCTCTGATCTCGCTGCACAGCGAGCACAAAAGGAGGCCGTTTGCACTGCTATGATAATGGCTCGCATCCCGGCACACCTCCAGAGTATTCGTGCTCAGGTTCTGGCTTCAGCCACTACTACTTCCTTATCTGATGTTTGCTCTATGCTCCTTTGAGTGTCATCGCCCCCGGATACTCCTGCACCCTCCTCTCCGGCCCTTCTCCAGCAGACCCTTCCCCCCTTAGGCCCTTACTTCCCCCACCGTCTTCTGCCCGTGGTGGACGTTCGAGCTCCCGCAGAAGGGGGCATGGTTGTCGGGGCCACCCAAAGTATTCCTATTGTGGTCGGGACGGCTATACTGAGGCAGTTTGCTACACGAAACATGGCTACCCTCATCGTCTGACTGCTGTTGTTGCAGCTGACGGCTCTTCTGCCACTGGTGCCGACCTTGAGGTCGTTCGCCTCCAGCTACAGTAACTCCATGGGCTGCTCAGCCCTCCATCAACTTTTGTTGCCTCCACCTCCACTGCAGGTATGACTTGTTTTTCCTCCAGTCCGCGGTGGATCTTGGACTCAGTGTCACTCATCACATCACCTCGCTGCGGCCGCCCACGTACTCGGATGCTGCTCATCCGAAGTGTATCACCGTGGCTAATGGGGCGATTGTTCCAGTCTCCAGCTGTGTGATGAGTCTGGTTTATATAGAGTTTTTTGGACTCATCTGAGCTTGTTTTCTCACTCGTGCACTGCATTTCGACCGGATATCGGTTATATTTGCATCGCTTGGTCATTGACCGCTTTGTGCACTTTTCTGGCCCAAGGGTGTGCAATTGCCCATTTTGTTGTTGGGGGTAAGCACATGGTGCTCCCCAAGGGCTCTTTCCAGATGTTTTTCATTGCATTTTTGTGATGCTGGAGGGCTCTCTTTAGTTTTATTGGTTTGTATGCAGGTGTTGTGTTTTTCCCAAGTCTGGAATGCAGGTTTGAGGAAAACGCACGGTCGTGCGTTTTCTTAGCACACGGTCCTTTTTGATCGTGCGTTTTGTTTGTGCAGGAGAAACGTCGAGCTGAGCTCGACGAACTGAGCTCGACGATCTTAACGCACGGTTAACGCATGGTTTCTTCGGAACTGTGCGCGAAGGAAACGCATGGTTTTCCTGTAGCTTCTTGTTATTGTATTCTGTGGTTAATCGTGCGATTTATTCAGGCACTGGCGGAGGCGCCCGTGCGCGAGTAAAACGCACGGTTCCACTGTTTTCTCCTGCATTCTTGCGCTCTATGTTTACCCGTGCGATTTCCTTCATGCACGGGCAGAATCGCCCGTGCGCGAGTAAAACGCACGGGTCAACGCTTCTTCTTCCGCGATCCAGATCTGGAAGTTAATAACACACGATTAGCGCACGGTCGTGCGCGGGACCGTGCGTGACCATTTTTCTGATCTTTTTCTATTTAAGCGCAGGTTTTCAGCCATTGTGAAGGATCCGTATTCTGGACATTCCAGCCATCTTTTAGGGCAAAGTTCCGCCCTTCCACCTCCGCCCCTCATCTTCCACCAAGGGGAGAAGCTCCGGCCATGCTCGCGAAGCCTATACCTTGCCGGTGCTTGCTCTCGGCCTTCTCCTTCATCTTCTAAGCTCTATTTCAAGCTTCGACGTCATAGCTAACAAGCGAAGGGAAGCTTACAACTTTCTTCCAGATCGTGACACGAAGAAGACGGGTCCATTGGGAGGTAGTGATAGCCCTTCTCTACCCCGGACGTAGTTGAGGACCGAGCTTGGACCCGGATTAACAACCCGGCGATTCCTTCCGCGACCCCTCGACGAGCCTTCGGATTCGGTCGATCTCTTGACTTGTTCTTCCTTTATTGTTATTTATGTGTTGTTAGAACTTGTGTTGATGATGTGCTCTTAGTTGTAAACATTATTAGTTTCATGTCTATGCGAACTTGTATTGTTTATGCTTAAGTTGCTTGAGTTGCGCCATCCTTCCATCCGTCATCCATCCGTTCTTGCCGTTCTAGCAGTTACTAGAAGCGTGCGCAGCGAAGAGGTGCTTACGACCCTCAAATTCTGATTCTTACGCTTGTCTACTCGTCCATCCGCCCAGCGATTCGGTGCATAGCGGCCCGTGTAGTCTTTCATCCCGCCTGGCGAAGCATCGCATAGCGGCGTTGCATAGGAGTAGTTGTTAGTGTTTTATTTACTTTTTTCGCAACCAACAAAACCCCCCTTAGTTAACTCCGACCAAAGTACTTCAATCTCAAGTCCTCGATATTAACTCCCCCATTACTGTATTCCTTGAAGAGATCGATACTTGGGAAATTCACCCATTTTATATTACTTGTGCGACTGATACACTTGCAGTTCAAACGCATCACTGTGCTAACCTCTCCCTCAACCCCTCCATCACTTTTCGCTCGGCTCTTTATGATCCGGGCTCCACATTTAATTTACTTTTTGTTGGTCATCTTACTAACGATATGGATTGCTCTGTCGCATTCATCTCTTCTGCTTTTTTGATGCAGGATCGACAGACGAGGATTACCATTGGTAAGGGTCTACTGCAAAACGGGCTCTACCTTCTCGATGTCTCTCCTACCGTCCTTTCCTCCGTCTCATCCGTTGATTGGCATCGCCGTTTTGGGCATGCCCCTCTGCCAGTCCTCCAGAAGACGCTTCTTGATGTATCTCTTCCTCCCTTTAAATGTGATTCTTGTATTTTCGGCAAGCAGCCGCGTTCTTCTTTTCTCGCACATTGTACTCAGAGTTCGGCTCCTTTTGATTTACTGCACTCCGATGTTTGGGGTCCTTACAAAATTACTAGTATTTCTGGTTATCGCTAATTTATCACCTTTATTGATGATTACTCTCGCATGATGTGGTTTTACTTCGTGATCGCTCTGAGCTTCCTCGCGTGTTTAGGGCTTTTGTGCTCGAGACCCGTACGCAATTCACCACTACCATAAAAACGTTGCGCACCGACAATGCTCGCGAGTACACTAACCACGAATTCGCAAATCTGTGCGTGGAGTTTAGTATCATTCATCAGACATCCTATGCCTACACCCCCCAGCAAAACGGCATTGTCGAACGAAATAATCGACACCTGCTTGACGTTGCCCGCTCCCTCATGCTTCATATGCATGTTACCAAAGTTTACTGGAACTTTGCGGGCTCCACTGCTTGCTTCCTCATCAACCGTCTCCCTTTCTCGGTTCTCTACCATGTCACTCCGTTCAGATTCTTATTTCCCTCCGCTCCGGCCTTCCCTATCACACCTAGAATCTTTGGTTGCACTTGTTTCGTCCATCTTCTGGGTCCATCCACGGACAAGTTGGATCCCCGAGCGGCTAAACAAATTTTTGTCGGCTATTCCAGGACTCAGAAGGGCTATGTGTGTTATTCTCCGGTTACCCAGAAAGTCTCCGTATCTGTTGATGTTACCTTCCGGGAGGATCAGCCTTTCTTCTCTACTCCTCTACCACCGACACCTCCACCGCCATCCCTCCCACGGCCTGTTGTTCCCGTTACTGCGCATCTTCCACAGGTCCTTCTTGACCCAGCTCCTGCTCTTTCCAAGCCGCCTGTTATCCGTGTCTACACTCGACGCCCTCTTCATTTTGTTGCCCCTATTCAGTCGGCCTCGACCTCGGCTTCTCTGTGCCCTGCTGATCTGGTGTCCGCCTCTACAGCTCATACGATGGCGAACTTTGTCTCCCAGCATCGCCTCTCTCCCCACCTTCGGACATTTGCTACTTCACTGTCCTCAGTTTCTGTTCCTACCTCTGTGCAGGAGGAGCTTCAACATCCTGGCTGGCGGGCCGCCGTGGAGGAGGAAATGGCTGCTTTTTAGATCAATCAGGCATGGACTCTCGCCCCCTGCCTCCGGATCAGAAACCGGTTGGGTGTAAGTGATTCTTTGTAATCAAACATGCTGCTGATGGGACGATAGATCGACTGAAAGCTCGTCTGGTGGCTCGTGGCTTCATTCAACAACAAGGGCTTGACTAGGTGGCCAAACTCCACCGTTCGAGTCCTCATCTACGTGAATGTCCATCGTCGGTGGCCCTTACTCCAACTGGATATTAAGAATGTCTTTCTGAATGGCGATCTTCAGGAGACAGTGTATATGCAGCAACCTCCCGGGTTTGAGACCACGGGGGAGTCTCAGGTCTGTCGTCTTATGAAAGCTTTGTATGGTCTCAAACAATCCTCACGGGCGTGGTTTGACAAGTTCAGTAAGGCCCTTCGGGAGGTTCCTTTTACTCGAAGCTCGGCAGACTTCTCGTTGTTCACTCGTCACCGAACAACGAGAACGGTTCTTCTGTTAGTATACGTTGACGATATCATAATTACAGGAGACGACTCGAAAGGAATATAGGAAGTCAAACTACACCTGAGCACAGTTTTTCAAACAAAAGATTTGGGGGCCCTTCGGTACTTCTTGGGTCTTGAGGTTGCCAGACGGTCTCGTCCTCTCTCAGCGGAAGTATTGCCTTGACCTCCTTCATGATGCTGGCTACTCGGGTTGTAAGCCGGTTGACACCCCAATGGATGCAAATCACAAGATGTGCGCTCAGGCTTCTGACTCAGATCTCTTACTCCAAAATCCAGAATACTATCGTCGTCTCGTTGAAAAATTGATCTACCTCACGGTTACTAAACCAGATATTTCATTCGTTGTTGGTATTGTCAGTCAGTATATGTATTCCCCTCGAAGATCTCATCTTCAGGCCGTTGAACACATTCTCAGATACCTTAAGACGGCTCCTGATCAAGGACTGGTATACAAAACCTCATCTTCAGCTCCAACATTGATGGCAAATTCTGATGATGATTATGCTAGTTCTCTTGATGATCGACGGTCAACCAGTGGCTTTTGCACATATTTTGGAAGACATTTGATTACCTGGCGAAGCAAGAAACAAGCGGTCGTTGCTCGATCATCAGCTGAGGCAGAATACCAGGCAATGGCTTTAGTGGTTTCAGAACTAACTTGGCTTGAAAGTCATCTTACCGATTTGGGTATAAAGCTCCCTTCCCCAGCTCTCCTCCGCTGTGACAGCCAAGCTGCTATACATATAGCCAAGAACCCGGTCTTCCACGAGAAAACAAAACATATTGAAGTCGACTGTCACTTTATCCGGGAAAAGGTTCAAATGAAGAAGCTCGACCTGAAGCATGTTCCAGGGACTGAAAAAAGTTGCAGATGTCCTCACAAAGGCTCTTTTCAGTACTCTCTTCTATCAATGCTTGTCCAAGCTTGGCGCATACGATTTGTACGCTCCAGCTTGCGAGGGAGTGTTAGAAAAGCCCATGTAAAGGGCCCATTATTGGGCCCATGTTTTTCCTTCTTCTCCTATTAGTCCCACATCATGTATAGGATCTCTCCTCTCCTTTTTCCTTGCTATATATTTGTATTCTCTCTTTGTATTTACAATTTTACATACACAAGCAATACATACAAGTTTTCAGCTCTTTCAACAGTTTACAATCTATCACATAATACATACTCACGGTTTTCTCATAAGTCATCCTAGTAGAACTCATATGCATTCAAGCAGCACGGTTCTCTCATAAGTCATCCTATTATAACTCATTGGTTCTCTCACTAGTCATCCTAGTAGAACTCATGCATTTAAGCAGCACAAAATAATTATATTTATCCTTCCTGTATGCATTGTAATAGTTCAAGTATCTCTTGCAAACATTGATTTTTTTCAAAATCTTCCAATCCAAAAAAAATTACATTTCTCCTTCACGCACACATTGTATTAGTTCAACCATCTCTTGCCAACATTGATTTTTCCCAAAATCTTTCAATCCAACTTGAAGAGCATACGCATTAATCACATTTATAATAATCAAAGATATTTAATTTAACGACAATTTGCCTATAATTAACTCAATATCCAACTTGAAGAGCATACGCATTAATCACATTTATAATAATCAAAGATATTTAATTTAACGACAAATTGCCTATAATTAACTCAATTCACCTTAGCAATTTCATCTTTCAACTCTTTATCCTTCATTATCTGAGCATATTTATTATTGCTTCTTTTAACATATAATAAGTTACTGCATTCCACAGTGGCATTATGTCATGGTGTTTACAATTAGTTTCTTGCAAACAGATAATATTTATTCTGTTATTACACATTGCGCCCATTATTTCTTTTATCTTCTCATTTAACCCCCTCTCAACTCAATGTAGCAAATGTAATTTGAGATTTAAACTAGTACATTTTCTCGCCACTACAGCTCTAAATTGCAGTGCATTGCATTAAGGTGATGTTCCAGCCAACCTCTGCTTACTTTTCAACATAATTAGATCAAATGTGTTTGCATCACTAAAGATTGCCACTTCACTTTGGATTGCCACTCAATATCATTCTTGCCAACTTTCCTGCACAATCAAGTTAAATTGTTGTCATGATGTTCATCGCAAACCTTTGCTCACATTTCATTACAAATTGACAGGGATCATCCACCACACGTGGCTCACCGAAAGGCAGGCCCACAGTCGTATACTTGTACAGGAGGACTTGACCGGATCGACGATCTGACTCCATGGATGCGTCCCGATTTTTTGTTTGCTTATGTTTTCATATATTACATTTTGTTTTTGGACATTAGTTAGTGAGATCATTACATTAACGGTCAATCATAGTCGTTGATATAAGGGTGTCCTACAATAGTTTTATTATAAATGTATATATATAAGGAAGCATCCGTCATGTTATTGCTGATTTTGGAGAAGAAATATTTCTGGAATCCAGCAATCCTCTCATGGTGACGACTCTATAAGGTCCTAAATTACGACTCCTAGGTATTCCTTGTATCCTCTTGTCTGCCCTGCCAAAATGCGACACTTCCCCTTTTCCGAATTCCCACTAAAACCTCCCTCTCTATCTCATGGTTGGCAGCATTCCTCTTTCTCAAAACTCCACCGAGCCACCCCTCTGCAGCTATAGTAAACTGTTACGGGTCCCGCCTTGGTCAACCTGGGTCGCGCATGTCGCGAACTATTTATCTAGTCTACTTTATATTTTTGTATGCGTAATGGATCCTCCGTGTCTAATCCCAAGGAGGGGGCACTTTTATGAACTATTTTTGTGTGTGGTGTGTGCCAAGAGGAAGCAAGAAGGATATTTTCATTTTTATTTGTCCAAGCCTCTCTCTAGTTCTCTCCCTCTCTCTACCGTTCTCCAACTCCACGGAAAACCCGCCCCATAAAACCCTAGCCGCTCACGACCTGCACACCGAACCCGCCGCTACCTATCGTGATACCGCGCGATCCCGCCGGCGCCGCTCCGCCGATCGACACTGCATGACGTCGCCACCGCCATAGCTCGATGGATCACTCTCTCCTCCTCTCTTGAGGACATCCCTCCTCTTCCCCCGTGCACATGCTCGCAATCTCGAGCCCGTAACATCTTGGTATCAGAGGGAACGACTCTCCCCGCCACAGATACTCCAGATCCGACCAGTTCTTACACCGTTGTGGCTGCCCACGACAACCCCGCCGGCCGCAGCACCCTCAGCGGCTCTGACCGAGCTCCTTCACGTCTGCACAGGCCAATCTACACCGTACAGCCGACGGCAGCCGCCGTCCTGGCAGCCCCGACGTCCGCCGACCCTCCAGCGGTTCCGATCAGTCGTCCCCACCTCGACAGCTAGCCGCAAATCCTCCTCCAGCGGCCATTCTCCTCGGATCCTCCACTGACGGGCATTCCCTCCTTACGGCCTCTACCGGGCTGCTACCGTCACCGGCCTGTCCCTTCTCCTGCCCTTCCGGCGTCGACCACCCACAAATTTTGCTGCACGAAATGGCCGACCAGCCCTCCCTCTCGCAAATTTTTTAATCCCTCGTCAAGCTCCTCACAAAAAACAATAACACCCTCATTGCCGCCATCACCACCCAACTAGTGGCGACCGCCTGGCCCAACAGGCCGCGGGCTCCTCCAGTGAAGCGTCGATCCCGCCAACCCTGCCAAAATTTTTTCATCGCGGTGCGAGGGCAACGGGGTGCCACGATACTTGTGGCTGGACTTTCTAATATTCGACGGCCACAAAAATCCCTTAGCTTGGATCTCTCGTTACGAGCAGTTTTTCATCCACCAGCGCACCCCTTAGGAAGAGTGGTTCAGCATTGTTGCCATCCACCTGATGGGCCCCGCGCAACTTTGGTTTTCCCAACTGCAACAGGACAAATCACTCCTCTCTTTGGAAGATTTCAAGGTGAACTGCACCCTCCGCTTCGGCCCACTGCTCCACAGCAATCCCTTGGGGGATCTCATTACCCTCCGACAGACTGGTCCGAATAGTTTCAAGTCC
Organism: Platanthera guangdongensis; assembly: GCA_039583875.1. Taxonomy (NCBI): domain Eukaryota; kingdom Viridiplantae; phylum Streptophyta; class Magnoliopsida; order Asparagales; family Orchidaceae; genus Platanthera; species Platanthera guangdongensis. Next base: position 266,099,316 of record CM077153.1, read on the forward strand.
ACCTAGCCAGCACTACCTCCGTTCTTCCGACACAACAGGTGTCCATCTTCACGGCGGGACTCCATGAGCGCCTCCGCATGGACGTAGAATTTCAGGCACTCGCAGATCTAACCACTGCAATGAGTTTGGCTCGCATTTGCGAGAAGCGTATGTTTTTGAATCGCCCTCATCTACATCACCAGGACACCGAGGGGTCCAAGCGTCCTCCGCAGCCTCTATCATCGACCACAGCCAGTCTCCTCGCCCCGGACCGCGACGTCGACCGTCCTGCTACCATTCGTCGACTGTCGCCACAGGAGATAAATGACCGCCGCTCCAAGGGCCCCTATTACAACTGCGACGAGCCATTTTTCCGTGGACATCACTGCAAGCGCCTATTCTAGTTGGAGGTCGACGACTAGGCTTCTGAACGGGATGCTGACACTGACACGGGAGATCCGACGCAGACAGCCACTACAGACCAAGCTTGAGGACAAGCTTGTCGTCGGGCAGGGTGGGGATATTACGGGTCCCGCCTTGGTCCCTCCTGGGTCGTGTATGTCGCGAACTATTTATCTAGTCTACTTTATATTTTCGTATGTGTAATGGATCTTCCGTGTCTAAGCCCAAGGAGGGGGCACTTTTATGAACTATTTATATGTGTGGTGTGTGCCAAGAGGAAGCAAGAAGGATATTTTCATTTTTTTTTGTCGAATCCTCTCTCTAGTTCTCTCTCTCTCTATCGTTCTCTAACTCCACAGAAAACCCGCCCCATCAAACCCTAGTCGCTCACAACCTGCATACCAAACCCGCCGCTACCCCTCGCGATCCCTCCAGTGTCGCTCTGCTGATCGGCACCGCACGACGCCGCCGCCGCCATAGTTTGTCGGACCACTCTCTCCTCCTCTCTTGAGGACTTCCTTCCTCTTCTCTAGCGCACACGCTCGCAATTTCGAGCATGTAACATAAACATCCCTCATCAGCAACAACAACAACAACACTGAAGCCTTTATCCCACTATAGTGGGGTCGGCTATATGGATCATTTGTCGCCATTGTGTCTTATCTTTTGTCATAATCTCATTAATGCCTAAGTACACCATGTCTTTCCATATAGTTTCATTCCAGGTCTTTATTGGTGTACCCCTTCCTCGTTTAACATGCCTAGTGACTAGACTCTCACAACGCCTAACAGATGCCTCTAATGGTCTCCTTTGTATGTGTCCAAACCATTTTAGTCGAGCTTCTCGCATCTTCTCTGCAATTGGTGTTACTCTTGTCTTATCATTGATACATTCATTCCGAATTTTATCCAGTCTCGTGTGTCCACACATCCACCTAAGCATTCTCATCACCACAACTCCCATTTTTTGCTCATGTATTGTAACATCCATAAATCTGACGCGAAGTTATTTAAAATTTGTAGGGGAAATTCGCGACGAATTTTGATCGAGGCGGCGCGTCGGCAAGGTATAATGTTACTTTTCTTATGATAGCGACCATTAGTTCGTTAAGTGCATAAATTTTAGTGCGTGATGCGTTCTTTTAGTGGCGCGCAGTGAGGATGAAGTTTTGTGTAAGGAAATAACCTTGGGGTGCCAATAGGATTCCCCCCCCCTCTCTCATGCGGTTTATACTTAAAACCGCAAGCCAAATCCCGCACAACCCTATTTTCCTCACGGGAACCGCAGCCGACTTCTTTCCCTGTTCCGCATCCCGCACACTGCGACGGACGAAGCCTACGCATCCCGCGAACTCCTCCGCCGTCCGATCCCTCTCCAGAATACATCTCCGACCACTCCTCCCTCCTCTACGAGCACCGGTAGACATTCCTTTTCCTTCCTTGGCCGTGAAAGTGCCGGATTCAACCCTAACCGGTGGAAGTGAACGTTTTGGTTTCGGTGAGTTCGATCTCTTCCTTTTTCTCGTTTTCTACTTGGATTCCCTTTGTTTTGGAAACTAATTTAACCTAGATTTTCGTTTTGATTGCCCTATTCTAGGTTTTGGTGTTCGTAGTTCACCACGGATTTTTTGTGGAACGCTTGGGTAGCCCCAAACGCTATACTTAAAGGTAATACTTGAAGTTTAACGCATAAATTTTGTAACCCTAGTTATTTATAAATTTTTCCATGAGAATATCGTAGAGGGGAAATCCTAATTCCTGTTAGTTAGACATATCAAATAATTGTATTTTATACGCATAAGTAGGTTTCGTACAACATCATAAGCATGCATAGAGAAGTGTGACAGTAGGAAAATAATTGTGAAAACGCGTATGATAACGTCTTGTTCCATAACCACGTTAGTAAAATCGTGAACGGTTAGTTAAGTACGAAACTTCCCATGTACACGTAAGTTTGGAGACTGTCCGACCAAGGGTGCGAAGGTCCCTTCAAGTCGACCACGAGAAAGTCAAGGGTCGCTCAGTAGTACACCAGAAAAGATATCCCATGCAGAGTAGCGTCAGACCAAAAAGGTCAGTAGCACACCAGTCTTTTCGTGCTTGGTAGAGGCGCACTACCATCCTCATAGGGCATATGGTATCCTATGAGTTACAGTCTTGGGAGTTGACTCCCCTTTGAGACAGTTAGCAGATTCGAGACCGTGTCCGCGTGGCACTAGAACAATTGAGTTCGTCAGATGGTCTCGGGTCGTCAGTTTCAGATTTTGTGCGTTAGGAGCTACTCTGCCTAGAGCCTTCCCAGTAAACGTGTAGGCTAGAAGCCACCTAGAACTCAAGTACAGACTTGACGTGAGACAGTACACTAGTTAGTGAACGTCAGGACTTGGGTAAATAAACGGAAAGTCATGAGTATAGAATTATAGTGTTCACCAGTAAGTATAGGAAAAACATGCATATCATATATCATGAAATACTTTCAGTGCACGAGACTAGTTTTAAAGACATGCATGCATTCATATGTAAATCTATTTTAGTGCCACTAAGGGGAATTGTTTTTCTTTACTCTGACCCTTCGTGGGCAATGTTTTTCAGGTGACCCAGGTGGGAAACTACGTCTAGGATGAGCGTCATGGTGGTGTCCGAGTGTAGTACTTTTACTATTTTCAGTTTACTCCATTTCAGCATGTACTTGTAGTTGTGGACAGTGTAACTCATTAATATTTTATATATTTTGTATCAGACTTATTTTGATAGTTCAGATTTTTAGTTAATGCAGTCTCATTCTTGTTTAGTGGCTCCGTGAATCCAGACATCAGGAATGTGGTTAACCTTAGTTTAATTTTTACTTCCGCTGTAAGTATTAAATCTGTTTTAGTTTGGACTTTTATTACCTGCTGCTACTAGTTTTAATACTGCTTCCTAGTTTTCTTTATATTGCTGACCCGGCCGGACGGCTGATTTCTGTAATACTGGGAAGGGGTGTTACAAATTGGTATCAGAGCCAGGTTTAGGATCCCTGGACCCTAAAAGGTTTTCACAGAGCCATAGGACTGTGTAAGAGTAAACTCATGTTAGTAGAGTATTTTAAGTTGCGTTTAAGGCTTAGTTTTCGCAGGAGTACGAATATAGTTGTCAAGCCAATTTTAGCAGATGCTTGATAAATAATCAGATTTCTTTTATATGTTCTATCAGGCAACTCGAGTAAGTGAACCAGGTGAATCTTCACGTCAGGACCCTGTTCCTAACGCCACTATGGGAGATGCTGCAGTGCCACAGGTACCTCCAGTTCCAGCAGCTTCAGAGGGCACTGATATAGCGTCTCAGATTGCCAAGGCGGTTACTGTTGCCTTGATGGAGTTTCAGAGAGGACTGGCTGCAGGGTTTCCAGTTCCAGTGCACGTACCAGCCCCTGCACCAGCTCCTGCCCCAGCACCCGTGGAGATGACCCTGGAGCGTTATTTGAGGAATTTTAGAGAACTTCAGCCTTCAAACTACAGTGGGGATGAGACCCCGATGGATACAGATGATTGGGTAGCAAACACCAGAGACCTGCTGGATGTTTTGGAGTGCCCAGAGAATAAGAAGGTTCCTCTGGCAGTTTTCCTCCTCCGAGGTGAGGCAAAGGTCTGGTGGGACAAGTACCGGGCGGATGATCCCGCAGGTATATGGTTATGAAAAATTCTTTTAATTATTTTGGAAGTGATATGTTCTCTTTTTAAATAGTATGACCATGTTTTGGCCAGGTCGTACGCCAGACATGTTTACGTGGGGCAAATTTTCTAGAGCCCTTGCGAGTTGGTTCATGCCTCCTTCCGCACGACGAGGTCTACAGGAGAGATACCTTAGGCTCTTCCAGGGGGACAGGACTGTTGCTGAGTACGAGCGAGAGCTTACCCATCTGGCTCGATATGCGGGCGTAATGCAGGGAGACCAGACTGAGAAGTGCAGCCGCTTTGTGGATGGCTTACGTGACTCATTGAGACAGCCGCTGATGACTATGGTCAATGCTGATTACAGGAGCTTAGTGGATACGGCTCGCAGGCTGGAGGCTGACCAGCAGAAGGTTCAAAAGCGAAGTAATTTCTGTGCAAAGCGATCTCAGGATTCGCATCAGTCGCAGCAGAGCAGGAATGATCAGGGGAAGAACTGGAACAAGAAGCAGAAGCCTGATGCGAGGAAGTATGGTCAATCTGGTGACAGGAGCAGGGACTACCCCCTTTGTCCCAAGTGTCAGCGTCGCCATCCAGGAGAGTGTTTGGCAAGCGCGGGCGTGTGTTACAAGTGTCGTCAACCTGGACACATTGCTCGTTTCTGTCTGGAAGGTGGTTCGAATCAGGTAATCAATCTTGATGTAATTTTGTACATTTATAAATTTTCGGTAGATGACAAATGTATTTTGTTCCTGCAGTCGAAGTATGAGATTGGTGGCCCTAGCAGAGCAGATAAGGGCAAAGCGTTGATGATTACTGATGGAAGACCCCAGCAGGGTCGAGATTTGGTGCAGCCCAGAGCTTATGGGCTTGGTCAGCAGGAGGCTAAGGAGCAGGAAGATGTGGTGACAGGTAAGTGTTTACTTTGCCTGATAAGTTTATTTAACCCTCCGTAGTGACACTCTTTTTATTTTTTGAAAATCATTCATGTAGGCATCCTTATGATTCGTAATTTACCCTCTAAGATTCTGTTTGATACGGGTGTCTCGCACTCGTTTATCGCAGAATCTCTAGTGCGTAAGTTGAATTTAGAAGTATTCTCAGAGACTGTAGCGTTGGAGGTTATGATGCCGAATGGATCTCTTCTGCAGACCAGAGATAGGTGCAGGGTACCGGTGCAGTTTGATAACACCGAGATTATTGTGGAAGCTTTGCAGCTACCTATTGCAGGATTCGACCTGATTTTTGGAATGGACTGGCTTTCGGCAGTCAACGCCAGGATTGACTGTAGGGCGAAGCAGATACAGTTTGATGGCCCCAATCAGACTTCTTTTTCTTTTCAGGGTTTGAAGGGAGTAGTGAAAATGATTGTATCTGCAGTCCAAGCGAGAAGGTGCATCAGTAAGGGTTGTGAAACCTTCGTAGTACTGATGAATGCAGAGAATAAGGCTGACTTGTCAGAGGTACCAGTGGTGCAGGAGTTCCCCGATATTTTTCCGGAAGAGCTCCCTGGTGCCCCTCCAGATAGAGAGATTGAGTTCCCGATAGACTTGCATCCTGGGGCTACACCGGTAGCCAAATCTCCCTATCGGATGGCTCCAAGGGAACTAGCAGAGTTGAAGAGTCAGTTGCAGGAGTTACTTGATTTGGGTTTTATACGCCTCAGCACTTCACCATGGAGTGCTCCAGTGCTTTTTGTGAAGAAGAAGGATGGTAGTCTGAGACTGTGCATAGACTACCGTGAGTTGAACAAGCTGACAGTAAAGAACAAGTACCCGATTCCCAGGATTGATGATTTGTTTGACCAGTTGGTGGGATCGAACACTTTCTCCAAGTTAGATCTGAGGTCAGGCTATCACCAGTTAAAGATTCGTGACTCGGATATTCAGAAGACGGCTTTCAGCACCAGATATGGACACTTTGAGTTCGCGGTCATGCCGTTCGGGCTGACCAATGCCCCTTCAGTATTTATGGACCTGATGAACAGGGTATTTCGGGAGTACTTGGACCGTTTTGTCATCGTCTTTATAGATGACATCTTGGTGTTCTCTAAGAGTACAGAAGATCATGCAGCACATCTCAGGATTGTTTTGAGCACACTCAGAAAGAATCAGTTGTTTGCCAAGTTTTCAAAGTGCGAGTTTTGGCTTTCGGAGATTGCATTCTTAGGCCACATCATCAGTCAGAAAGGAGTTAGTGTTGATCCGAAGAAGGTAGAGGCCATTAAGAGTTGGCCAAGGTCGACGACAGTTTCAGAGGTTCGTAGCTTTTTGGGTCTTGCTGGTTACTACAGGAGATTCATCAGAGATTTTTCGAAGATAGCCTTACCACTGACTTCCCTCACCAGGAAGGGTAAGGGCTTGGATTGAACAGTTGAGTGTGAGTTGGCTTTTGAGGACTTGAAGGGCAGGTTGATGACCGCACCGATTTTGAGTTTACCATCAGGGCCTGACGGGTTTCAGATCTACAGCGATGCTTCAGGTCAGGGTTTGGGATGTGTTCTCATGCAGCATGGAAAGGTCGTAGCCTATGCCTCGAGACAATTAAAGGTTCATGAGAGGAACTACCCAGTGCATGACTTGGAGCTTGCAGCAGTCATACATGCTCTGAAGATTTGGAGGCACTATCTTTATGGTGTTCGTTGTGAGATCTTCACTGATCATAAGAGCCTCAAGTATATCTTTGATCAGCGAGAGCTCAATTTGAGGCAGCGCAGATGGTTAGAGTTTCTATCAGACTACGACGTAGACATTCAGTACCATCCAGGAAAGGCGAACGTTGTACCTGATGCCCTTAGCCGTAGAGGTTCATGTTTCTTTCTCCTCACTCAGCAGGAGGAGTTAGTGCGAGAGCTGGGGAGACTGGATATTACCGTTGTGCCACGCAGTAGTTTTGGTTCTGCAAGGTTGAATTGGATGGAGATTACCTGCGATATCAAGGACAGAATCAGGACAGCTCTACCGTTGGATCCAAAGATGGCAGAGATTTGGAGCTCAGTGCAGTCAGGACAGAAGGAGGGATTCATTATTCAGGATGATTTATTGTTGATTGATGGCAGGGTGTGTATCCCCGATGTTAGTCACCTTCGCGAGGATATTTTATTTGAGGCACACAATTCCAGATATTTTATACATCCGGGTAGCACGAAGATATATGCAGATCTCAAGAAGTTAGTCTGGTGGTCAGGCTTGAAGAGAGATGTTGCAGATTACGTAGGGAAGTGTGAGACGTGCAAGTTGGTTAAGGCCGAGTGCCAAAGGCCTGGAGGCAAGTTGCAGCCACTTCCCATTCCTGAGTGGACATTCGAAGATATATCCATGGATTTCATTCATGGTTTGCCGAGATCGCAGAGTGGGAATGATTCCTTGTGGGTTATAGTTGATCGACTTTCTAAGGTCGCCCATTTCATTCCTCTTAGGAAGACGGATCAAGGTCCGAAGCTGGCACAGTTATATTTGGACGAGATAGTTCGGCTTCACGGTGTTCCCAGGACTATAGTTTCAGACCGAGACGGCAGATTCACCTCCAGGGAGTGGCGTTACGTACAGGAGCGGTTGGGTACCAGGTTACACTTCAGCACCGCATTCCATCCCCAGACAGATGGACAGACTGAGCGCACTAATAGGACTTTGGAGGATTTGCTACGGATGTGCATTTTGGATTTTGGAGAAAAGTGGGAGAAATATGTCACACTAGTGGAGTTCTCCTACAACAATAGTTTTCAGACGAGTATTGGGATGGCACCGTTCGAGGCCCTCTATGGCAGACGTTGTCGGACACCGTTATGTTGGGCTGAAAGCAAAGAGAGAGCCACAATCAGGGAGTCATGGATTGATAAGACCACTGTTAGGATCAAGCTTATTCAGGAGCGTATGAAGACAGCTCACGATCGCCAGGTCAAGTATCATGATCAGAAGCACAGCTTAGTAGAGTTCAGTGTTGGAGACTACGTTTATTTGAAGGTCAGACCAGTCAGAGGAGTTTCTAGAATAAAGCGGATGAAAAAGCTGAGCCCCAGATTCGTTGGTCCTTTTGCGGTGCTGGAAAGAATTGGTGAGGTTGCTTACAGATTGGCCTTACCTGAGGAAATGAGTGGTGTACATGATGTATTCCACGTCTCTTATCTGAGGAGAGCAGTCAGAGATTCCAGTCAGATCATAAGTACCGAGGAAGCACCAATTGAGACAAATCTTAGTATTGGGGTTAGACCAGTCAGAATAGTGGATTCAAGGATACAAAAGCTCAGAAATAGAGAGATTCGCATGGTCAAAGTCCTTTGGATGAACTGTGGCAGGCCAGAGTATACTTGGGAGCGAGAGGATGAGCTTAAGAGCAATGCAGACTATTCTTTTCTCTTCGATTCAGGTATGATTACAATTTTCGAGGACGAAAATTTTGTTAGGAGGGGAGATTTGTACCATCCATAAATCTGACGCGAAGTTATTTAAAATTTGCAGGGGAAATTCGCGACGAATTTTGATCGAGGCGGCGCGTCGGCAAGGTATAATGTTACTTTTCTTATGATAGAGACCATTAGTTCGTTAAGTGCATAAATTTTAGTGCGTGACGCGTTCTTTTAGTGGCGCGCAGTGAGGATGAAGTTTTGTGTAAGAAAATAACCTTGGGGTGCCAATAGGATTTCCCCCCCCTCTCTCATGCGGTTTATACTTAAAACTGCAAGCCAAATCCCGCACAACCCTATTTTCCTCACGGGAACCGCAGCCGACTTCTTTCCCTGTTCCGCATCCCGCACACTGCGACGGACGAAGCCTACGCATCCCGCGAACTCCTCCGCCGTCCGATCCCTCTCCAGAATCCATCTCCGACCACTCCTCCCTCCTCTACGAGCACCGGTAGACATTCCTTTTCCTTCCTTGGCCGTGAAAGTGCCGGATTCAACCCTAACCGGTGGAAGTGAACGTTTTGGTTTCGGTGAGTTCGATCTCTTCCTTTTTCTCGTTTTCTACTTGGATTCCCTTTGTTTTGGAAACTAATTTAACCTAGGTTTTCGTTTTGATTGTCCTATTCTAGGTTTTGGTGTTCGTAGTTCACCACAGATTTTGTGTGAAACGCTTGGGTAGCCCCAAACGCTATACTTAAAGGTAATACTTGAAATTTAACGCATAAATTTTGTAACCGTAGTTATTTATAAATTTTTCCATGAGAATATCGTAGAGGGGAAATTCTGAAATTAGGGTTACAGTAAATTGCAGGATTTTGGCGGGGTCGGGGCAGCGTTTTGAAGGTCCCCAGCAGTAGGATTACTTTGAAAGAGAAAATGTCGCCGCGCCGAGTATACGAACGTCGCAGCACCACGGTAAGGAAATCTTAATTCCTGTTAGTTAGACATATCAAGTAATTGTATTTTATACGCATAAGTAGGTTTCGTACAACATCATAAGCATGCATAGAGAAGTGTGACAGTAGGAAAATAATTGTGGAAACGCGTATGATAACGTTCTGTTCCATAACCACGTTAGTAAAATCGTGAACGGTTAGTTAAGTACGAAACTTCTCATGTACACGTAAGTTTGGAGACTGTCCGACCAAGGGTGCGAAGGTCCCTTCAAGTCGACCACGAGAAAGTCAAGGGTCGCTCAGTAGTACACCAGAAAAGATATCCCATGCAGAGTAGCGTCAGACCAAAAAGGTCAGTAGCACACCAGTCTTTTTGTGCTTGATAGAGGCGCACTACCATCCTCATAGGGCATATGGTATCCTATGAGTTACAGTCTTGGGAGTTGACTCCCCTTTGAGACAGTTAGCAGATTCGAGACCGTGTCCGCGTGGCACTAGAACAATTGAGTTAGTCAGATGGTCTCGGGTCGTCAGTTTCAGATTTTGCGCGTTAGGAGCTACTCTGCCTAGAGCCTTTCCAGTAAACGTGTAGGCTAGAAGCCACCTAGAACTCAAGTACAGACTTGACGTGAGACAGTACACTAGTTAGTGAACGTCAGGACTTGGGTAAATAAACGGAAAGTCATGAGTATAGAATTATAGTGTTCACCAGTAAGTATAGGAAAAGCATGCATATCATATATCATGAAATACTTTCAGTGCACGAGACTAGTTTTAAAAACATGCATGCATTCATATGTAAATCTATTTTAGTGTCACTAAAGGGAATTGTTTTTCTTTACTCTGACCCTTCGTGGGCAATGTTTTTCAGGTGACCCAGGTGGGAAACTACGTCTAGGATGAGCGTCATGGTGGTGTCCGAGTGTAGTACTTTTACTATTTTCAGTTTACTCCATTTCAGCATGTACTTGTAGTTGTGGACAGTGTAACTCATTAATATTTTATATATCTTGTATCAGACTTATTTTGATAGTTCAGATTTTTAGTTAATGCAGTCTCATTCTTGTTTAGTGGCTCTGTGAATCCAGACATCAGGTATGTGGTTAACCTTAGTTTAATTTTTACTTCCGCTGCAAGTATTAAATCTGTTTTAGTTTGGACTTTTATTACCTGCTGCTACTAGTTTTAATACTGCTTCCTAGTTTTCTTTATATTGCTGACCCGGCCGGACGGCTGATTTCTGTAATACTGGGAAGGGGTATTACATGTACACAATTCACTGCCCAACACTCAGAACCATAGAGCATCGCGGGTCTAATTGCAGTACGGTAAAACTTGCCCTTAAATTTTAGTGGTACTTTACGATCACATAAGATCCCTGACGCCCCTCTCCACTTCTTCAACCAAACCGCTTGGATTCTATGTGTCACATATTTATCAATATCTCCGTCTTTTTGAATTATCGATCCAAGATATTTAAAACACTCATTACGGGAAATATTTTGATCACCCAACTTAATAACAAAGTCATCGGTCCTTCTTGTACTGCTAAATTTAAGCTCCATGTACCACGTCTTTGCCCTGCTAAACCTAAAACCCTTCTTTTTCTAAAGTATCTCGCCAAAATTCAAATTTTATGTTTACATCCTCGCGCGTCTCGCCGTCTCATCAACCAAAACGATATTATCCGCAAACAATAAACACCAAGGTATTGCTTGTTTGATATGTCTGGTGAGCTCATATAAGATAAGGGTAATGAGATAAGGGCTTAAAGCTGGACCTTGATGTAAGCCAACAGTGATAGGGAATTCATGAGTCAATCCTCCAGATGACCTCACCCTTGTCACTGAATTTGTATACATATTTTTGATTATGTCAATATATGATGCATTTACAACTTTCTTTTCTAAAACTCTCCATAAGATCTCTCTCGGAACTCTATCATAAGCCTTCTCAAGATCAATAAACAACATATGCAAATCTTGTTTTCTTTCTCGATAGTTGTCAATGAGCAATATGATCACAGATAAATTCCAGAAGGAATCTGGCAAGGAGAAGGGTCGGCGGGCGTGAGCGAGAATGAAGGAGGACGAGAAGAGACTAAATTAGATAGCAACCCTAGAAACTTTTGTACATTCCAAGATGAAGATTACAAGGTCCGTCGGCCCTCTTATAATGTCGAGGAGTGAATATAAAAAACACTGGAAATTAGGAAATACTGAAAATACTAAAAATGCGTCAACAAACATAGCAACCTATTTATTATTAAATATTCTTCGCGGTCTTTGTGGGCCCTTGAGATATACGCGTCCGGCGCGTGTAAACTTGTCATGATAGCTCGTCGTCGTGTAGTTTTGTAACATTTGAACTTGTAACAATGAGTCTCCTCAAGAGATGTATAGCTTCCATGGTCAACCGCCCTGGCATGAATCCAAATTGATTCCCTGAGATGGTAGTCTCCTGTCTTACTCATCTTTTTATTACTCGTTCTCATAGTTTCATGGTATGACTCATCAATTTAATTCATATGTAATTAACACAATTTTGTATATCTATTTTATTCTTATACAAAGGTACCAAGATACTTTCTCTTCATTGGTCTGACATGATTTTTGACTTCAGTATTTTATTGAAAAAACATGTAAGCCACAAAATTTCTTCATTTCCTAGACATTTACATACTTCGATTGGTATATCGTCTGGCTCTACCGCCTTTTCATTTTTCATCATATTTATAGCATCATTTACCTCTGATACTTGAATTTTACGATAAAACGCTATATTCATATACTACTCTGATTTGCTTAACTTTTTCAAATTCAATTCATTTTCTTTTGTTTCATTGTAGAGTTGATAAAAGTATCTTTTTCATCACTTTATAATATCCACATCATCCGTCAAAACAGTATTTGTCTCATCCTTTATGCCTTTTACTTGACTTAAATCTCATTTCTTCATTTCTCTAGCTCGAGCAATTTTATATATGTTACACTCTTCATTTTTGTTATCTAGTCGCTTATAAAATCCTTCATAAGCTTGACTTCTTGCTTTACATACTGCATGTTTAGCTTCTCTTTGGTGACTTTATATCTGGCTAAATTTTCATCATTCCTACAAGCATAGAGTGATTTATAGCTGACCCTCTTTGCCCTCACTTTGTTTTGCACTTTCTCTTTCCACCATCAAGATTTTTTATTTGGGGGCGCACGACTTTTTAATACTCCAAGTACGTTCTGTCCACTTATCCTTAAATATGAAAACATAACTTCTCATGAGACATTAGGATTGAAGGGACATCAACTAGTTGTTCCACAACTGTTGTCTTGAAAGCAACCTGTTTTTTCATCTTCAAGTTCCATCAGCGAATTGTTTTGCAATATTTTTGGTCTTGTCTTAAATTTATTATATTTAATTTGTACATCTAACATCACTAACCTATGTTGTGTTGTCAAACTTTCTCCTGTTATGACTTTGCAATCTTTACAAATCATTTTATTCATTTTGTGAGTCATAAAATAATCAATTTGTGACTAATTTGGTCCACTTTTAAACGTAATTAAATGCTCTTCCATCTTTATGAAAAACGTATTTAACACAATTAGGATTAACTCATGTACTACGGCAAAGTCTAAAATGGTTTGTCCTTATTCATTCCTCTCCATATTCATATCCTCCATGAACGGTTATGTAATCTACATTTTTTCCCTATATGTTCATTTAAGTCTCTGTCTATGAAAATCTTCTCTTTGTGAAATTTCTCTTACTAAATCATCTAAGTTTTCTCAAAATTGCACTTTAATAACTTCACTTAAACATCACTCATTAACCTCATTAAAAACCCATCAATTTTGTCTAGGAAAACTCATGCTACAAATGGCTGAACCTGCTTGTTTCCTCCCTGAAACCCAAGCATAAGCCTCCACTGAACTCTTTTGCTTCCCGCTAGAAACCCACACCTAAGCCACCACCGAACTTGTTTGTTTCCTCCCAGGAAACTCACGCCCACCCCTTCCACAGTGACCTTCAAATCCCCTTCCCAGAAAGGCCCATACCCAGCCCCTCGGGATACAGTTCTGAGATCCAGTCCCATCCCCAACCTCTGAATAGCCACCTACCCACCTCGAGACACGAGATCTTCAATTCCACGGCGGTGACCTCATATTGTGTGAGTCAAATTTGTCTTTGTTGTGACATCTTCGGATCTTGCATGTGTGTTACACATAGTATTTAAGGATAATAAAATTATCTCCCTGCACATCACATCAGGATGACATTTAGTCGTTCACCAACGTAGCCTACCCTACATCACAAACATTAGCTTACCTTTCAAAGCAATGAGGTTTTATTAGTAGCACATCACTTCTATGAATTGTTAGAGCACTAGAATAATTCAAATGTGGATGAATTAATTAGTAAAGGAATAAATTGCATTAATGGTTTTGACATTTGAAATAATTGTTGAACTTTGATTAGTTTCTAGATGTCTACTCAAGCATTACTAGGTAACAAGAGACATTGTAGGGAATGTAGAAGATCGAAAAATGGGGGAAGGAATGAGTAATAAGAAAAATGGAAAATCTCAATCAAGAACATGTTTATCTTGTATTAATTATCCTACATACTAAATACAAGTTACATAGAAGGAAAGAGTTGAGCATAGAGGAAATGCCCCAAGGGAAACAAAGATGATGATCGCCCTATCTAAGACTTCAAATAGTTCATTTAGGCTCCGTTTGGGAGGACTTATTTTCACCGGTCAAGCGGTCATGACCGCATGAATCTGACCTTAATTAAGGTTCGGTTCGTGCGGTCGTGACCGCTTGACCGGTGAAAATAAGTCCTCCCAAACGGAGCCTTAGTCTTCTCTAACAATGGATCAAGTGGTTTAGAAAAATTTGAAAGCCCCTCTAACTCCAAAGGGAAGAGAAGTCCTTGGGAAAGCACCCACAATATAGGGAAAAATAAATCTAGTAAAATTCTGGCAGCAGAATGTCCAACCTTATCGTCCTTCATCATGGCTAAAGATGAGTTGTAGTTTATAAACAATCAAATGCACAAAGGTGAATCATTGCCAAGTACCCATGATGGGGTGGCACCCTTCATCGGAAGTAGTCTGTCTTCTTTTGCATACATGGCATCAAAGTAATAGCTTGTCAAAAGTTATCCACCTTATAAGCCTATTTGTTGAGAATTGATATTCGTTGCCAGTGAAGTTGACTTGTCGAATCCTTCCTTCTGTCAAGGTCATTTACCAAGCAACAGCGGACGAGCACTATATTGTGTGATTGTCAATTTTATGATCACAACCTTCGAGAGAGAGATACTTACGTGGTGTGCATTTATCCTTGTTTCTTTGGGTGATTTTCAATAGTGAACTTACATGGAGAATCCTCAACTGCCATTCCTAGCTGATTCTACATTATCCATAAATTTAGTATTAAGCGTTTAATGCTTAGGCTTACAGATGAGCTTTACAAATCATATGATTATGGCATTTGTGCCTTTTCATTTTTGCTAGATATTTTTGAATTATGTCTTTTTGTTTTTTCCACTTGAGAACATGGGTTATATTAATTTTTAAATATTTTCCTCTACGTAAGTCTCTAGAGCTAACACAAGTGTAGGTAGAGCTGCTTGATCATGATCAATATTAGTTTCAATCAATTTATTTGTCATGATCACTTGTTGCACCGTCGGTGTTGGATGAATCTTTCGAGCCTTCAATGAAATGGAGGATCGAAATTTCTGGAGGTATGGAAGTCGATGCTCTCCTTACATACCTGGAGAAATCGCGCAGCGGACGTGCGGGTGCTACGAAAGCGCGAGGCAGAGTCGTGGTGGACGTGGCGTGCTGCGGAGTTGCGGAGGATTGGGATTTTGGCGTTGTCGAAGCGGCAGAATCGCGGCGGACTCGCTGCGGATCGGCTTGCGGAGGACGTGCGGTTGGTTGTGGACTGCCGCGCGATGCGGTACTGCGAACGAAGAGGCCCGGGCTGGAAATCGGACGGTCGGCGGCTTCAAAGCGGGCGGCACGGCGGGTCGGACCAAATATTACCGTCGAGAGAGAAGATCCGAGCAAAGGGAGAGCCGACAGTAGGGAGAGGAGGCTAGGGTTAGAGGAGAAAACCAGGGAACAGCCTTTGATATTACTTCCGAGATAAAACAAGTACAATTTCAGCCCCTTATATAGAGGGGGTGCAAGCAGCAACATAACAATCATACCAAAATAACAACAAACTAAAATAGCGACATATAATGACAGATACCAAAACAGCAAAACACAAAATAGGAACTGAATATTAATTTTCCTCATTGGCGGCCACGCCCAAGCCCGTGTCTCGTCCGCACCTATGTCTGGTTCCTCTCCGTCGAACCTGGACTCGTGATCACCCGTCCGGCGCCTTCCCCGTCGCTTGTATGCTCACCATGGTTGTTCATTGTGGTGAATATCGGTAACAACTACTCCCATAATCATTTCTACCCATGGAAATTGAATGGCAAAGCGGCTTTTATGGGTGCATTATTACTTGTCCTGGTCGACTTCTAAATTTTGTTATGACTAGTTTGCTCAATGTGTATTGGTCTTCTTGATTAGCATATGGATCAAAGAGTTAGCCATTTATCAAAAGGTCTCTTATGCCTTTGGGTTATAAATGAAGGCAGGCATTCACTTTTTGTTGTTTTATTTTCTTACACAGGATGTGTCTAGAAAAATATAGGTCGACTGCATGAATGAGACAAGTAATCAGTAACTAAGCTTGCAACAAATGAAAGTTATAAATGATATAAAATGATAATGACAATTTAGCAACTAAGTTTCAAGTAAGGGAATAAATAATGTAATATACTTCTAAGATGACTAGAAAACAATTACAGATTCTGCATCGAGTGGTAACTTCTATAAGATAACATCACTCTGTCGACCCCCAATCCGCTCGTCATTTTTCCAGTTGAGCTATAACTCAACCTCATCATCTTTGCACAATCACGAGCAACTTAAGTCTTGCCCAACACCGTTACGGTTCCATGCTCCCAACTCCTCGTCTGACTGATGATCCTGCTTCTGAATCTGTCTCCCACTACAGATTCCGCATCGAGTGGTAACTCAAGATCCCGCGCAAACTCCCATTCCGATCGATAGTTCCTTTCAGGCACAGTTGTGACCTTCTAGTGTCATCCATCTAAATTTTTATTCCTTTCCACCGCAGTCCCTACCAACCTACGATGTCTAGTGCGTGCCCTTCTTTTCCGCAACAGCCAGAGGACCCCCGCTGCTCTTTTGCATCTACTTCTAATGCCAAAGACCCATCACACGATGGAAACCCATGTGGAGGCCTTGGACCCTCCCTCACCATCATCAACAATCGCCTCAAAGCCTTGGACCGAAGCAGAGCAGTACACATCGCTAATGGCACTAGTTAGCACCATATGATCCGACCAGTCATTTGGGGCTAATGTTGCCTTTGTCTTGGGATCCCTAGATGGGTCCTTCCCGGACGAACCCGCCCAGACAAAACCGCATCCTCTGTTTACACATCGCAAAGTTCAACTCGACAAACCCACTTGGATGGATTGCCCATGCCAAGCAATATTTTGGCATTCACCAGACCACCCATGGCACAAAAGATCTCCATGGCCCTTATTAGTAGGGAGCTGTCTACACTCCACTAGGTTTGTTGGCTATGTCATTCCTCTCCAGGCCTCACCTGGGCGACCCTCACAAAGACACTTATTCAACGCTACGAACTCCATTACTCCAGTAACATGATCAAATGCAGGTTCTGCTCGATGGGCTCCATCGACTCTTACGTGGATAAATTTAATGACCTAGTCATGGTTTTAAATGTCGAATGTCGGAGACATGTCGGATTGAGATTTTAGATGTCGAATATCGGAGACATGTCGGGAAGATTTTAAAATGTTGGATTCCTAAAAATTATTTGAATTTTAAGCTATAGCATGTTATTTTAACACTATCATCTACATTAAATTTTCTTACTCATTTTTAACCTAATTGTATATATCTTTTACATGCATGTAAACATAATACAAAAACTTGAAATATATTAAATACCGATTTAAGGTAAAGAAAAAATTATAGGTACGTGAAAAAAATCTGAAGTATAATGGTACTTCAAATCATGAGTCATACTGATTAAATGCAAAGAATAAATTAACAAAACTCAAACAAAATACATACTGTTTGTTGTTAACATACGAATTTTTTGCTCTAAATACTTCTGGAACCTATCAAAAACATGCTTTGACGTTATATTTTTGATTTTTTGTACTAAATCCAATGAGAGCAATCAAGAGGAAAAGCAGACAAACAGAGGAAGGATCATTTTTATGGTAGTGGTTGGTCCTATATGCCCAAATAATGAATTTCAAGCATTGTTCATGTTTTGTCACAAATAGAAAAACTACACCTAAGAATCTTGATACAAAAAAGAGCCACTGTTACACTTCAACATCAATAAAGTGACATGCACGAGTTGTTAGACCCCATTAATGAATCCTTTGGACACTGACTTCACACGGTTTTTTTATAATAGGTGACATCATAAAATGTCGACGACTGTCGGCGGCGGCCGACATAGTGGATTTGATCCGAAATGTCGGCCGACATATTGCAAAACGCCATAACCTTTATATTTTCATATGCAAGTCGTTTTTTATTTAAACAGGACATGTCGGCCGATGTTTAAAACATTGGAGCTAGTCATCCATGTTTCGAGTCTTCGACCCAACTACTACTTGGTTACTTTACGTATAGCTTAAAGCATCATATCTGAGCTCGCCACCGCACCTTACATCCATCCACCATCAATCATGCCCAAGATCTCTCCTTACTCATGAAGGCTGAGTTCCTTACGACCTTCATGAACCCTCATTCTACCTCTACTCCCTTCAAGCCCCGTACCAACCATACTTCGCCCATAATCTTAAACCTCCAACACCACCACTATCTCAAATGTGCACACCAATCGTGCCTCCAAGTAACAATGTCTTATTCCCACTCAACATCTTTTCAACCAAGAGTATCACGACTTGCGGAATAAGGGGTTGTATTTTTGTTCCAAACACCCCTACTCTCCTACTCATGATTGTCCTGTCAAATAGTTTCACGTCATCACTGGTGATGACTTGGAGGAGATCAGCATAGCTGACTTTAAGACCCTAGAGATCACTGACAAACCACTAGACAAAGCCACATGCACCTCAGCGGAGGTCAACCCGCAAGCATAGTCATATTTCGATCATTTAGGTTTTTAAAATCTCTCATTTTTGGAGAGAAACTTCAAGGAAGAACCAGCTTTCTGAGGTTAGACACAAATATCCCCCATGATTTGAATCATGTTTTCAAGATCAACTGCAATCTATTTTCATGTTGGTAACAAAATACTTACGGGATAGAAGATTCGGTGGAAGCCCAGTGAAGTGCTTGTTGGAGTTGCAATGGAATGCTGAAGTTGAAATGTTGGAGACGAATTGGGTGGTTGGATGGGTTTAATATTGCTGGTTAATTGTTTCAGGGAGGCTGCAAGCTAGCCTGTAGGCTTTTGGAGGTGGTTGGGTTGAATTGAAGATGAACGGTGGACAGGTTTGGAGTAAACCTGGGTGGAGTAACTTTCCAGAGGCTGGAATTTTTTCGTGGAAGGACAAATTTTAGCCCAAGCATGAACTCCCCAAGTTTCGGTAGTTTAGGATGGTGTGTGTATGTGTGCGTGTGTGGTGGTGGTGGTGGTGGTGTGCGTGTGTGTGTGTGTGTGTGGGGGGGGGGGGGGGGGGGGTGCTTCATGAATCGGGGGTGTTTGGAAGGTGACGGAATCGCTGTCATGAAGGGGAAATGGCCTTCAAATTGGAAATGGGGAGGTCGTGGAGTTGTCAAAGAGGTGTTGGGTAGTTAGGTTTACACATTAGTGGTATGCAATTATAGGGTACTTTATAAATTAGTCGTGGTAGTTATTGAATGAAGGTAATGGGCACATGTGATCATTTGTGAGTAAAAAAATAAAGCTGACGGTGGAGAGGATAGGGCATGTAGAGTCGAGGCTCCAAGATTGGGGAAGGTAATGGGCACATGTCAAATGGTGTCAAATTTTCAATATTAAATACGGGTGAAATTCTCATATTCTTAGGAATATTAAGTTTGTAAGATGTCTCAATTCTCACAATGACTGTATAAGTGCTCATTTTCCTAGCAGTTAATTTTTTTAGCAATTCCCTGAAGGGACCTCTCAGCATATATATAGACCATAACTTGATCATCTTCTTTAAAATTAAGTGCTCTCATATGACTATTAGCATAAAATTTATAAATTTTATTATTACAAGTGACTGTACGTCCAATAGGCACATGTATGCCATATAATAACAATAAATGATGGTTAGCATTTTCAACAGATTTCTTATTCAGACTATGCAATGCTTCAGACACTCAAAAATGTGGAAGATGGGCCCAATGCACTCAATACTAACTATGCATCCTCGGGGATGAATAAGCTCCAAGGTATAACTAGAAGAGGTGAAAAATGTTTAAGTTGTCTACCTAAATCACCCAGAAGGGGGTGAATAGGTGAGTTCTGCGTCTTTTTGCGGAATAAAAATTGAAGGAGCGATGCACAGAAAAATAAGCAAGCATACACAGATGACACCAAGAATTATAGTGGTTCCCCAACCTTGGGTACATCCACTTTCCACCTCACCGATCTAGCAACGCACTAGACTCGGCTACTCCACTATTCTCGGATTGAAAACAATCCTACCACTCGGAACAAAGTTCCTACAACTCGATCCATAAAATAGGATCTACACTCGGAAGTGAAACTTCCTACAAATAACTCGGAGAATAAAGCTCCTACACTCGGAGAATAATCTCCTACAAGAATAAAATGAATACAAAGAAATACAAACAGTATTAATCTCAGATCTGAAAACTTCAGTGCTTCTTCTTCCTTGAACTTTGAAGCTTTGTCAGAAATAGATTGAAGAAGACACGGCTAAATCTCTGAATCTGAAAATTATGGACTCAGCACGATCAAGAAAAGAATCTGTCGATGTAGAAGATCTTGATCTGTTGAATCACTTGCTCTGAATCTCTGGATCGAAACCAGAAATGCGATGAAGCCGATGAACAGCGGTGGCTTCTGATTTTGGAAAGAGAATACACGATTCAGAATACTTAGGGATTTCGTCTTAGGGTTGGTCGATTATGATAAGACCTTCTATAGAACTTACCTAACGGTCATAATCATATTAAATGCATGACACGTTGACCAATCATGCGTTAATCACATTTGAAATCACGTCTGTCGAAACTTAGAAAAATTCAGAAAACAGTACAGCATTTCTCGAGAAGAATAATAGTACTCGAGAAAAGGTTTTCTGATTCTCGAGAAGAATGATGAGCATCTCGAGAAAAACACTTAGTAAAAATGTGGAGCTGGAAATCAGCAATTTCGAGAATGAAGGAAAGTACTCGAGAAGAATAAAGTTTTGTTCTCGAGAACAATCATTCTGGTACTCGAAAACAAAGAAGTATCTCGAGAACAGATGTCTGACTTTCGAGAAAAATATTCTAGGTCTCGAGAAAAATTTTATGTTTCTCGAGAACTAAACATAGCCTTCTCGAGAAAAATATTTTGCTTCTCGAGAACAAGGACTTGGTAAAAATATAAAGGTGGAATTTAGGTATCTCGAGAAAGAAAAGAAATACTCGAGAAAAATGAACTTATATTCTCGAGAAAATTATTTTGTTACTCAAGAAGAGAATGTGTTACTCGAGAAATGACTTCTGGTTCTCGAGAATTAATACTGACCTTCTCGAGAAATAACATGTGGCTTCTCGAGAAAGAGACTTAGAAAAATATTTTGACTTGAAATGAGGTAACTCGAGAAGAAAAGTCATGGAGTACTCGAGAATACATGACTTTCTCGAGAACAACATTAAGGTTTCTCGAGAACTGCTTCTGCAACTCGAGTTCATGACAAGTCTCACTCGAGAATAAACTTAAGTTTTACTCGAGTACAAAAGTTCCTACTCGAGAAAAAGACTTAAAGAGTTTTTCTGAAAATCTGTAAACTTAATTTCTTCAAGATATACAGCTGTCAACTTTTCTCTCATACCTTTAGTGCTTGAAAAAGAAGTGTGTCTCAATACAGAGGCTACACATGAGTCAACATCATGGATCACACATTGCGGGATTACATTGTATGGTCTTGTGTTTGGTGACTCATTGTAGACTGACATTGGTCTACACTTGCTAATTTTATCCTGCAAACACTTAACTAGAAAGGACATCAAATACAAACTTAATTCATCTTAGTTCAAGGGTGACTTCATACAAATCTGGGTTATTGCGGATGCAATACTCAACAATCCCCCCCTATTTGTAGAAGTCAAAACCCTCTACACTAAGGTGAATTATATCAAAATAAACAAGTAAAGAAACTAATAACCATGATAAATAGAAGAAAAACTGTAATATAGAAAAATCAGATCAGCAAAATTAAAGGTTTATATTTATAGAAATTGTCCAAGAGAAATTCAATTCGACAAGATTTCAAAAATTGAATTTTTTGATCGTCAACAATATCTATTGGTTCTGTTGTTATTGTTGTCTATCTTGCTTTTCTTGTTGTCTCTTCTAGTAGATGTAAGGTTTTGGAAAATATTTTGAAGGTCTGGGTGGAGCCTTGTGATTATTCCTTCCATATTCTCTGTCATACAATCTTCTCTTGGTAAGAGATTTTTCATATAAATCTCATTCATAGGAGCTGTAATGAATGTTCATGTCTTCATTAAAATCAACCACAAGTTTCAGGGTTTCAAGAATAAGGGCTTTGGAGGTAGGACTCCAAACTTCAGAGAATTCTTGAGCTCTTCTTCTGTCAGCATCAGGATAAGGAGTTGATCTACTGGCTGATGCACCATCACCATATTTTCTTCTTTTGGCTTACTGAATCTCTGGAGGTGTTTGAGGAGGCACATTTACTTGATCTGATTCCCAAAATTCCTCATAAATTTCAGGAGGTGGTCCTTTAAAATATCCAGGAGGTGGTCCTTCAAAGTATTCAGGAGGTGGAGAGAATGTTGGTCTATTCACATCCAAGTGTGCAGGAGGGGGTGCAGAAGGATCCATAGATAAGTCAGGGAAGAGTTGATTATGCATCCAAATAGCAGTATCATAAGTGTACATCTTTGTACTTTTGACTTCTTTCAGCACTGATGTCTGGATCTCTTTCAATTTGTCATCTCACTGATTTTTCATTGTTTGAATTTATTTGTCAAACTGTTCTTTCACTTTATCCTCCCCCTTTCTGACTTCTAGAGATAGAGTGCTAATTACTTTTTCTTTGAACTGTCCAACTTCTTCACAAGTTTTGAAGTTGACTTCTTGGGCTCTCTTTTCAATTTGAATCTGATTATTTGCAAAGCGTAACTGATTGTTTCATTACAGTACCAATGCTGGTGATGGTATGATCAATTATTTTTCCTCCAATTTGTAACAGTCTTTTAAATTCATCAGTGTTATTCTGGATTTTAGCAAATCCACGGCTCATTTCTTTTTCCAAGGCAGTGACTTTATTAGTTATAATTTTAAGAGAAGTATCAAAATAATCTCTCCGAGCAGCTAGCATAGCTTCAATCTTGCTTAAGATATTACCTTCAGGAAAAGCTGTAGACTGAGTAGATGATGGAGGTAGAACTGGGGATGTCCATGGAACAATCTCTTCAATGTAGACTATGGAGGTAGAGGCTTGCTTTCTGTTAACAGTACTATCTTCATCTTCAGCATATTTGGGTTGTATGGAGGGAATCTTAAAATGGAGACTGGGAAGAGGTGGTTCAGCATCTTCAACAGATAATTCATCTTCTGAATCATGAATAGAAACAATCTCTTCATCATCTATATCTTCAAATGGAGAATTTGTTGGTTCTGGTTCAGGAGATTTTTCTGTGTGAGGAGACTGCTCTGGTTGATGTTCTGGTGACTTGGCTGGAGAAGAAGGATGTTTTTCAGGAACAGTGAAAAGAGGCTCTTTAGAGAAGAGTTTCTCTATCATCTGGTTGATATCTTCATTAGTAGACAAAATCTGTTCTTGAACATGGGCATCAGTCAGGTTTTTTGTATCTTGTATACATGCAATAAAATTTGTATGTTATGTATGAAACAAGGTGGAAGTGGCAGCAGCAGGAGTAGAAACTTGGGTTGGAATTGTTGTAGCAGTTGGAGCAGGAGCTGGAGTTGGAGAGGGTTGAGCTTGATCAGATGGGGCAGGCTCCCCCTCAATAACTGGATTAGTTATCTGATGATAAGGGGGAGATGGATACTTGATTTCTCGGTGGCTTCTAATCTGTACTTCTACTTGAAAGGCTCTAGGCAGAGTAGCTCCTAACGCGCAACTGAAAACTGACGACCCGAGACCATCTTACGAACTTAATTGTTCTAGCGTCGCGCGGACACGGTCTTGAATATATTGTCTCAAAGGGGAGTCAACTCTCAAGACTCTACTGCTCATAGGATACCATATGCCTTATGAGAAAGGTAGTGCGCCTCTACCAAGCACGAGAAGACTTATGTGTGCTTACTGACCCTTTTTGGTCTAACGCTACTCTGCTTGGGACATCTCTTTTGGTGTACTACTGAGCGACCCTTGATTTTCTTGTGGTAGGCAAGAAGGGACGTTCACGCCCTTAATTAGACAAATTTCGAAACTTATGTACACATGTAAAGGTTTCGTACCTAACGTTAGTATACATGATCTAACTATTCGGGCCTGGAAAAGGGTGTTATCCTCCACTAATTCTGTGACTGTTTTCCTACTGTCACACTTTTCTATGCATGGTTATGATGCTTGTACGAAACTTACACATGCGTACATAAAATAATTTTCTTGATACGTCTAACTAACAGGGATTAGACTTCCTTACAGTGATGATGCGGCGCTGGTACACTCGGCACGGCGACATTTTTTCGAAGAAAATCCGACTTCTGAGGACTTCCAGAACTTTGCCCCGAGGCCACCAAAAATCTGCAATCCATGACAACCCTAAATTATGCATTTTTTCCTTTAGGGTTATTGGTAAAAAAACTCAAAATGGCTCGGGTAAAAATATGAAGAACCAAAATGGTGCAGTACCTCTACGTGAGAGCGATTAAGACTCAACAATGCAATCAACTCCAAATTTGCGGTGGATCTAGTACTCCGACCCCTAATTAGGGCAAGAAGGAATGAGAAGATAGTTAGAATCAACTTCCAATTAGAAGGATTTTCACCAAGAAATAAAGACAAGTGAGGAACTAAACTCACCGGGACCAAAACGATGCTTCAACACTCTTGACTTCCAGCGGTTAAGGATGAAACCGGCTCTCCTACGGCACAAGAAGGGAGGAGAGAACTCACCGGCGCCTGCAGAGGAAAGAGGGAGAGTCGGCGCTGAGAGTCGGAGCGGGAGAAGGCGTGGCTAGGGCGGGGGAGGCGGAGAGCACGTTTGCGGAATGCCGAAGTCGGGAAGGGGAGCGGCAATTTCCCGTGAAGTAGGGTTACGGGATTTAGGATACGGGGGATTTGCGGGCTTTTATTACTCGGCAGGGTGCGGTTTTGATAGCCGCTAGGGAAATCCGCCCCCTTTTCTCACCCAAAGAGGTGAGAATTACTATAGGCACCCCACTCCTAAAGTGTCAATCCACATTAACTCCTTATAACAATAAAATGTGTTGCGCTTCGCTATTAAAATAAAATGTGTCACACAATATTTACGACTGACATAAATCACTAACTAACGAACGCGATTTTAAAGCATACTAACATTGTACCTCGACGACGCGCTGCCTCGATCAAAATCATTCGCGATTTGACCATGCAATTTAATTAAATTTTTGCGTCAAAGATACGGATGTTACAGCTCAAGGCCCGGCTTGTGGCACGTGGGTTTATTCAACAGCAGGGACTTGATTAAGAAGAAACCTTCTCTCCCGTTGTCAAGTTGAACTCTGCCCTGGTACTAATCTTCTTGGTTGTACATCGACACTGACATCTCCATCAACTAGATATTAAAAATGTCTTTTTGAATGACGACCTTCAAGAGACAGTGTACATGCATCAACCTCACGGGTTTGAGACCACGGGGGAGTCTCGTGTGTACCTTCTTCAGAAATCTATTTATGGTCTCGAACAGTCTCCTCGGGCATGGTTTGAAAAGTTTAGTAAGGATGTTCGCGATGTTGGATTCAAAAGAAGCTCGGCGAACTTCTCTCTCTTCACTCGTCATCAACCAATTGGGATTGTCATTCTCTTGGTATATGTGGATGATATCTTGATTACTGGCGATGACACCGCAGGGATACAAAAAATCAAGTAGCCCCTGAACTCCATTTTTCAGACAAAAGATCTGGGAGGTTTAAGGTACTTTCGTGGACTTGAGGTTGCGAGACGGCCCGATGGTCTTGTACTATCACAACGAAAGTATTGCTTTGATCTCCTCCACGATGTTGGCTATTCTGGTTGTAAACATGTAGAAACTCCGATGGATGTCAACCACAAGTTATGTGCTCATGGGTCGGACTCTGATTCCCTTCTTACGAACCCTGAGTATTATCGGCGTCTTGTGAGAAAATTGATTTACCTAACAGTCACAAGACCTGATATTTCCTTCGTTGTGGGAGTTGTCAGCCGATTTATGCATGCTTCTCGGACTTCTCATCTCCAGGCAGTGGAACGCATTCTCAGATAACTGAAGACAGCTCCTGGACAAGGATTGGTATATAAGCCATCTTCCTCCCTATCTCTTGTTACATACTCAGATGCGGACTATGCGGGTTCCCTGGATGATCGGCGCTCTACTACAGGCTTCTATACCTACTTTGGGGGGAATCTTATTACTTGGCGTAGCAAAAAGCAGTCTGTAGTTGCTCGGTCATCAGCTGAAGCCGAGTATCGTGCAATGGCAGTTGTTGTATCTGAACTCACTTGGTTTGAAGGTCTACTTGGTGATTTTGGGGTCACTTTATCCTCACCGACAACCATGTTTTACGACAGTCAGGCTGCAATTCACATTGAGAAGAATATTGAGAAGAATTCTGTATTTCATGAGCGGACCAAGCACATCGAAGTTGACTGTCATTTCGTTCGTGAAAAGGTTCAACTAAAGAAGCTAGAGTTGGAGCATGTTCCTGCGTCAGGGCAAGTTGCCGACATTCTCACCAAGGCATTACCACGACAAATGTACTATCAGTTCTTATCCAAGTTGGGCGCCTACGACTTGTACGCTCCAGCTTGCGGAGGAGTGTTAGCAAATAGTACAAAACATGTTGTATTGGCCCATTAATAAGGCCCATATAGAATTTAGTGTTTAGTCCTACATTATTTGTATAGCTAATTTTTCCTCTCCTCTCTCCTACATATTTGTACTCATACTTGTATTTTGGTATTCAAGAAGTATATGCAAGGTTTGGACCACTCTTTAATTCATTCTCACTATTCTAAGGTGGATTCTTTGTAGTGCAATTGGCTATGGAAGGAGAGATGTGACCCAACCTCTTAGATAGCATTACATTGAACCTAGCATTTATGTGTTTTAACTAATTTCTAATGTGATAATATTGAGAGTCTATGTGGTTCAAGTGAATTAACATGAATTTTTAGAAGTTAGCAGTAGATATCTCGACGCTAGTGAAATTTTCAAGATCACGACCTCTATGAGTCTCCCGATAAACATTGAGTCATGTCGGTGAATTAACTCGAGTCCTAGTAATGGAGGGCTACAAAGCACGGATACTTAAAAACGGTCTACGTATCGGCTCGAACGCGTATCGGATACGGGAAACACTCGGAAACCCACGGAAACGCGTTTCCAAAACTCTAGGAAACAAATTTTTAATTTTTTAAAAAAAATTAATTCGGAAACTCTAGGAAACACTCGGAAACCCATGGGGGATACGCGATCCCTGCGCGGTAAAGTTGCGCTCTTATCTATTTCATTTAACGGTCGTCGATTTTAGGTTTATGTGATTCACAAGCTGCTACGCTGCTCCACGCTTCTCCAGATCCCGCTCTAGATCCCGCCCATGCTTCAACTCCCTACTCTCGATCCCGCTCCAGATCCCGCTCCTGCTCCCAACTCACGATCCCGCCCGGCTAGTAAGCCCTACTTCCTCTTCTTCTTCCTCTTCTTCTTCTTACTCCTCTTTTTCTTCGTCTTCGTCTTCCACTTCTTCCTCTTATTCTTCCTCCTCTTCTTCTTCCACTTCTTCATCTTATTCTTCTTCCTCTTCTTTTTGTTATTACTGCCAAAAATTGTTGTTCTTTGTTCCTATAGGAAGTTATGCGTCTATAACTGATTTATATGTTTTTTGTAACATTTGTGGTCCAATTTCTTTGTGATTTGTGATAAATTCAGCAAAAGAAAAGCATTTCATGTATAACTCTGAGATCATTTTGTGATGTTTTTATTAAGTCTTAACATCATATCTCGCTGTCTATATTTTTATTTTGATGTGGTTACTGTTAGATAATGAAAATGATGAAAGTTTTGTTATTGACTGCTAGTGAATAATAGATACAATTGTATGCATGCTAGTCTTCCTGTATTGGGTACTACGTCAATGTATTAGTAATATATATTCATTTTTCATTATAATTCAAGATATGTACAATTAGTTTGTTAGTTGTCTTATTTTTATATTAATTAATATTTATATTTAAATAATGATTAAAAATTAAAAACGTTTCATGTATCCTCATTTTTTTAAATCATGTTTCCCGTATCCGTTTCATATCGTATCCGGTATCCCATTTCCGTCCTCGTGCTACATAGATGGAGGGTTGGAGGGGATGCTAATCATCATAAGAGTATGACGATCTCTAAGGAGAAGCTCCATAGGTGAAATAATAATGAGGCTTTGGATCCACTAAGAGAGTAGATAAATAATAATGATATCTCTGGTAATAATACGGAAGTCTCTCTTGATAAGTTACTTGGGTCTGTGCATAAACGAGCTTCAGATCATCAAATAGAGGAGAGGTGTAACAACGGTGGCCTAGAGGATGATCATTATGAGTACGACTAAATCGAGCTAGATAGCTACTATGGCATGTCATGGATGATCTATAGATTTTATTCATGTGTATCCTAAGCAAAGCCCGAACCTCAAGCTCTGACACTAAACTGATGCGGGATAGGTCTAGCAAAGCATAGGTCGACGATATGAATGAGACATGTAACGGGTAACTAAGCTTGCAATAAATGAAAGTTAAAATTGATATAATAGGGTAATCACAATTCACAAGCAAGTAAAGCTTCTAGTAAGGAAATAAATAATGTCGTACACTTGCAAGACAACTAGAAAACAATTACTTGAACAAACAAAACCTGAGAATT
This sequence comes from Platanthera guangdongensis, assembly GCA_039583875.1. NCBI lineage: Eukaryota > Viridiplantae > Streptophyta > Magnoliopsida > Asparagales > Orchidaceae > Platanthera > Platanthera guangdongensis. The sequence goes on from CM077153.1 coordinate 266,128,032, forward strand.
CGCCGGATAATATTGGCACAAATATTGCAAACTAATATTTCCCAAAAACGGTAAATTAACACAAGAGTCGACCCAAGAAATCATAACAAATCAAGAAACTCACAATATTCACAGCATAAAAGGTTTGGTGGAAGCCCGGTGAGGTTCCTGTAGCCGAAGGGGGGATGGAATGCTGAAACTGCACTGTCAGAGGGGAATTGGGTGGCTGGATAGGGTTGTAAGCCTGCTGAATGGTGAACAGGTTTGGAGTAAAAGTGGCTGGATTTTAGGATTCTGGGAATTTCTTCCTGGATGGACAGATTTTAATCCAAGTATGAACCCTTTAACTGCCAACAATTTAGGGTGGTGCAGGGGGGAAGTCTGTGTGGTGATTAGAGGGAGGGAAAAAAACGGGGGACTTCAGGAAGTGGGAAAAACTGTAGGTTGCAGTTTTTTTAACATTAATAAGAGTGGCCGGCTGTTATGGAGGGGAAATGAGCTATAAATTGGAAATTGGGAGGTAGTAAAGGAGTTGTGGAAGAGGTGGTAGGTAATTATACGGTGGTTTATAAGTTAGTAGTCGTGGTTATTGAAGTTAAGGATAGTGGAGAGCAGTGAGTAAGTGGGGGGCTGGAGGTGGTGGTTCACTGGTTGTAGGCCGACTTTAGTGGTGGTCGGTGGTGGCGGAAGGTGATCGGTGGTGGTGGGAGGTAACCGGAGGTGGAAGGGGAGGAGGTGGCTGAAAATGAGGTGGAGTGAGGAGGGCCATGGCCGGCCAAGGAGGGAGAGGGGGAAGGTGATGAACAAGCGTTGAACTCCAGCTTCAGCACTTGTGATCAAAATGAGGATTTTTTATTCCGACTTTTAATGAATTCTATACATATTTATAGACTAAGGGACCGCCACAGATAATCATGATTCTTCATTTATGACAGCCTCCAAAATATATTAAAATTAAACTCAGAAAAACATAAAAAAATAACTAAAATTCATGGCTCGCTAATCCGTAAAATGAGCAACTATGGTCGTCCTGTAAATCCTTCCTTGACGTGATCCCCATGACTTTCACTGCAGCCTTATGTTGTTGTGGATATTTCTTTTCATTGTTATTGTATCTTAGCAATACAATAAGAACCCAAAATGATCTTAGCAATACAATAAAAAACCAAAATAAAAAATGATCCACACAAAATGTTACTGTATCTTAGTAATACAATAAGAACCCAATTTAAGCTGCTCGGTCAACAAGTTCCCTCCTCACAAAGTTCAAATCCACATATACATAATTCAATGTTCTAATACCTAATGTAGCATACCAAGGCATGGGGAAGCTTTAATGTACTAGTCACTTATTATAAAGCAAACTGAACACTTCCACATACCTTTGAGCACATGCTTAGAAAACGCACACAATTAGCATAGATGATCAGCTTGCATAGAAAAATATACTATATTATATCACTACCATTATTAGTAAATAAACAAAATATATATTATTTATTTATTTATTTAATTATTTAATTATTTAATTATATATCTATTTAATATAATAGCATTTTGAAATTCATGATGACCATCTCCCACACAAAAAAATATTGTGAAACCTATGATGCCCACATCAAAAGGGGTGGAACTATTCACGGGCACACTCGAGCATATGCCCGGGTATAATTTTTCTTGAAAATAAAATATGGTTTTTGTGATTTATACAAATTACAAACTTTAATGTCAATCTCTCCACAATTGCTTGGTGAAATTCGAATCCAAAAGTGGAGTTAGAATCCTCTCAAAAAAATACACAAGATACTCTTTAATTGTAGATTTTCATGGTGTTTTGATGTGACTCCAATTTCACTCAAATTGACATTTTGGAATTTATTACTTGAGATCCGGTAATTAGATTGAAGAACCGTAAACACCATCAGACTTGTAGTAAGTGGACAAATTTTCTGAAATTTTGATCCAATCAAAAGACTTTTATTTTTTCAGAACGACGACCGCGACAACCAACTGGCTTTCTCCGACACTGGCTAGCTTTTGTAGTTCAGCGGGGGGTGTTGAAAATTTGGTGCTATGTAATATATAATTAAGATAATCCTGTGTTTTGGATATCGGTCGACATGTCGGCCGACCCGAAGGTTTGGGAAGTAAAACGCCAAGAAACTGTTTTAAAAGTTGGTCGTGGCGTTTTGAAAATAACGGGCAGATATGTCGGTTTCAACCGACATACCGGCCCCAAAAAAACGGGCATATCGCCAGTTTTTTTAATTAATTTTTTTTATTATTTTTTATTAAACTCGCCCCCCCTCATTTCATTTCATTTCACTCCGTTGTTTTAACTCCCCCCGACCGCGCAAATTTCATTTCACTCTGCCGCTCCTGCCCTAGCTCTCCCCGTCGCTTCTGCCCTAGCTCTCCCTCGCACACTGTCGACACTATCTCGTTGGTTTTTTCTTCTCTCTGCTCGCTGATGCTCTCTAGCTCTCTGGTTCTCTGGTTTTTTGGTTCTCTGATGCTCTCTAGCTCGTTGGTGCTCTCCCTCTCTCGCGCGTTGTCGGCACTTTATCTCTCTGGTTCTTTCTTCTCCCTGCTCGTTGGTGCTCTCCGGCTCTCTGGTACTTTGATTCTTCGGTGCTCTCCCTCTCTAGCTCGTTGGTGATTTCAATCTCGGTACTCTCTCGGCTGGTGCATTCTTCTCCCTACCTCCCCCTCTCATTCTCTCGCTCAACATTTTGGTTTTTTTGTGTGTTGGTTATTATGTTAGTTGTTGTCAGGTTATCTTGTTGACTTGCGTCCTGCAATCTTATTGGTCAGCTGCCCTACTGCCTTGCTCCTTGTTGCCTTATTTGTCGGCAGTAGCATGGTGGCTACCTTGTGTGTTGTTTCAATCAATGACCTGTTTAGTTGTTGGTGGATGCCTTGTTGCCTTATCAGGTATCGACTGTACTTTTTTTAAATTTTGTAAATACATTCTAAAAATAGGAATAAACTTGATAGCAAAAAATTGAACGATCTAGTATTTGTAAAATGTAATGTTTTGTTGAAGTCAAAATATTCAGAGACATCTCGAGATCCATTGGCAGCTGAGAATGTTGATTCTGGAATGGTACAAGAGTAGATGGTGAATGTTGATCCTGAAGAGGATGAAAATGAAGATGGTGATGATGAAGTCTTTTCTGAAGAGGAGCTGACATGGGTGTAAATTAGCAATATAGTCGACGTTGATCATGATGAAAGAAGACCTCCAAGACTAGCTACAACAAAGAAATGACAATTAGTTATCAAAGAAGGGGGAAGAGAAAAGCATCTGAGGTGGACGAGGGAGATCTAGCGGATTCATCAGATGAAAATCATATTCTATCTACTCTGCCGACTATAGATGAGTTTTTACGTGATGAAGAATGAGGTATATATGAAATTTAATTTTTGGAATTTTGATTTCATAAAAATAATATATAGTTGCAAGTTTCTTAAAATCACTAGTTTTACAAATTTTTATCTTTAAAGTGTGTGTTAAATGTTACATATAACTTTTAATATTTAAAAGTTTAATAGGTTGTAAAATATGTAGTACAGTGACATGTATAAAAATTAAAAAAAACAATTAATTACATATATAATTAATTAATTATTAAAATCCGATATATGAAATATCTCTGATATATCCCCTGATATATAAAAAACCAACATGAAAACCGAACCGACGTGTCCCCGACATCCGACATCTACAACATTGAGATAATCTTATTAATCAACATTAATAATTATCGATGATATTTTAAAATTGTCACTAATATTTATAAAAGCGATTTTCATTCTCACTATTTTTATATGAACTAGCTAGAGAGCATTTGAAAACAAAAAATGAAGAAATTGATTTTGAATCAAAACCTGAAAATTCAAAATAATTTAAGACCTGAATAAAAGACTTTAGGGCATTCGAGTACCTCATTAGGTTATATATCCAAGTAAAACTTGGTCTCTCGAATAACTGGCACATAGAGGAATTTTGCAGGAGAGCATGCAACTCAACCAAGGGCTTAGGAATTTTTAGAAAAAACTTAGCCCCTTTAGACTCGACATGATTTTTTGGCACGGAGCTTGCAATTGGCCCCAAACTTGTAGAATTTCAAAGTGAGGTGAAAAGCCCATAGCTCTAAAGTGAAAAAACTTGCAGCTCAATTATAGAATCAATTAAATCACAAACGTCATGATTGCACTCTCTAACTTGGCCGAATATCCTAATATAATGAAATATTTAACTATAGCTCTTGAGAACGTTAATCAAACAGCAAAATATTATTTTTTGCTTGTTGGAACCATGAAAATAATATCAATTTCAAAAAAATATATAAGATCGGCAGCAAATGGATCACAAATTCTACAAATGAACAAGTAAATTATACCGCAAATTTTGATGGGAGCCTCAAGCTCGAGCAGATTGGGTTGCTGCAGAAATATGTCACGTGACACAAGGCAGAGCTGGCGAATCTCAGCCTCCGAGAGCTGCACCTGCTTTCCTGGTCTCCCCCTAACCTCCAGCAGCCGCCGAATAATATCATCCAGAAGACCGATATCCATCAATCAATCGATAAAAAAACCTCGAAACTAACTGAAAGAAATCAAACGAACCCTTCCCTTCTCTCCTCGGGACTCAAATTACGTAGTTAATTTCCAGGAGAAAAGAGGGGATTGAAAGCTGAAGGACGGAACCTTCGGTCCCTCCGAACTCTTCTTGCCCTAACTAAGATTACGATCTCCTGTAATAACATCTCTCTCTCCCCCTCCCTCTATCTGTCTCTCGATCGATCGATCGATCGCAGGGGCTTCACCCTCTCTCTCTCTCTCTCGCTCTCTCTCGCTCTCTCTCTCTCTCGCTCGCTGAAAGAAGACGATTGACTTGGGTGGGGAAACGGAAGTGAGCACAAAGATGGATAGGGGATGGATGAGATTGGCGGGCGGGGGGCGAATTGTAGACGTAGACCGCATAGATTATGTATGCGCTATTCCTGACAGACGTCCATTGATGATTGACCGCACTAACAACTGTGACCGTTTCAGACCGGTAGTAAAATTTGTGTACATGTGGTGTATCATGCTTATGGTCCCTAAATAAATATTTCCTTTCCTACATAATTACGGAAATACCTCTCCCCTATGTTTTCGTTTTCGCGACCTAGCTGCCTTCTGGAGCCCGCCTAAACGTTGTGCCTCTTCCTCTCCAAAACTAGTTGCGCTTCAGGTATCATCGATCGCGCATTTTCCTTTCCGAAACGCAGACCGAAAACGCCTCTTCTTCTTCTTTTGCATTGCTGCCCTAGCTGCACCTCTTTTATTTCTCCAATCAAGGTTTTTGCGATAGTGGGCGTTAGAGATATCTCTGATCCACGCCGTTCTCGCACATCTTCATTGCCCAAACGGAAAACGAAGACCTAGAGCTACCTTCTCGGCTTTCTTCTGTTGTCGTTTCTGCGATCCAGGGCGTCTTCATTCGCCATTACTGCCTTCCAACTCCAAACGGAAGAGGCGCTTCTGGTTTAAGAAAGTAGAAAATCTTAATCTAAATACATTGAAATTTAGGGTTTATGTTTCACTTCAAATGAAAGTTGTTTGGTGAAATTTTTCAATTGTAAGTTATTGTTTCTCTTGCAAATTAGATGTAGTTGTGAGTTTGTTAATGTATGTGATGTTTGCAGTTGTAAAGTGTGTTGAAATTGCAGTCCACATTGTATGAAGATAAACAGTCCTTTTTGAAATTACAGTCGTTATTCTAAATCAAATTAGAGCCACTTTCTCCTCATTTTGAAATTGCAGTGCAAATTGAAATTGCAGTCGTTATTTTAGTTATCTTTATAGTTCAAAGAACCATACAATTTTCGTAATATTTATAGTCGTAATTGGAGTTTTTGTTGCAATTCAAATTGTATAAACATATGCAGTCATTATTCTAGTTTGGCTACAGTTCAAACACCTTCACAGTTCTTTTTGTCATTCTTGTTGTAATTATAGTAGTATTTACGGTTCTTTGTTTTTGAACTGTAAAATGTTGTATAATTAAATTTTTTTGATTTATATTACTTTATTACAGTTGTAACTTCTGAACTATTTATAGTTCTAATTTTTGTACAATATTGTTACAATGTCTTCTCTATTAAAAAGCTCACCAATTTTTTGTATAATTACGATTGTGGGACAAAAAATAGTAGTAATTATAGTTCTATTTAGGGTAAATTTAATTAATAAATCATTCACATCATAAGTTGTACATAGCTCCGGGAGGTAAAGAGATTACTTTTAATTTTTTTTAGACTTCCGTCTCGTTATTCCAGTTGTAACTGCTGTATTGTTTAGAATTCTAATTTGTGTAGAAATTTTTTTCAATTTATTCCTCTCTATTTGGAACTCCAATTGTTAGTATGATTACAGATGCAGAACTCAAAAAATTCTAATTCATAGTTCTATTAGTATGAAGTCAATGACTTATTTTTTTTTTGCGATTTATGTTTGATTATTCCAGTTGTATATGTTTTAATGTTTACGGTTCTAATATGTGTAAAAAATTTTACAATTTATTCATCTCTTTTTGGTACTCCAATTGTTTGTATGATTATAACTGCAGAACCCAAAACAGTCTAAATCACGGTTCTATTTAGAGTTGTAACTAGTTGTCGTTCTTTTTTGGATTTTCTATTCTATCTTGCATATTAAAATGAAGTTACATTACTATTTTTTAAGTATATGTAATTGAAAGTTTATTGTTTCGTTTTACAATATTCTTCTTAATTAAATATTTTTGTAATACAACTTTCTTATATATGACATTCAAAGAAGAGAACATTGATAAATAAGTAAGATTATATACATATTCTTTGGCGTGTTTTTTTGCATTTATATATGCTAAATCAAAACCTCTTTTGTAGTGTCTGAGAGCAATTACTTACACTCCAGATGTGTTATATCGACTTTCAAGTTGAATGCATGTCCTTTGTTAGACGCTTTAGAAGAGGGAACTTTGAAGATTTTGAGGGAAGCTGGTGTGTTGCAGTTGTTTGAGATGCTCAGCCTTCCGCAAAATATTTCATTACTTTATGTTCTTGTACGGACCTTTAACAGACATAAACAGGCTTTTTTACTAGGTAATAAATACTGTAAATTGACTGTTAATGAGGTTTCTTTGATCTTGGGTCTTCCAAACCGGGGAGAGGCCTTTATGTTCGTTAGACTGCCGTGTATAAATATATCCTACAAAGATTTGACTGAGAATCTTAATAGTCTGTCTTTGGAAGATTGGTCTCCCACTTTAGAGAGTAGGAGATTGGATAGCTTAATCCTCTATTTGGTCAACGTATTCTTTTTCCCGTTGAAAGGGATGAAGATCTCAGCCTCTCTGTACAAAATTAGAGGTTTCTCGAACTTTTCTGAAGTACAACTGGTCAAAGGCAATTCACCATTTTTTGTTATCACAGGTTGATGCACTAATTCAAGCTAGTGTAGTTAAGAAAGTTGGTGTTAATTTGAGATATTTGGAGGGTTGTGCAACCATACTATTGGTAAGTAAGATAACTTTCAGTACATTCTTTTTATATTAAACATTTTCTAATTACAGTATTTTTGGCTTTAGGCATGACTTTACGAACACACAGATGTGTAGGTGATTGTTGATGAACTTGCTAGGCCGAGAATTTGTTGTTGTTCATCTAAAAAGAGTTATCGTGCACAGTTTTGCTTTGATCTATTAACGAAACTACGAGCGAGTTATAAGGTTGGTAATACCTAAATGGTTGCAACTGCAGTTGCAATTGTTCTTTTCGTTGAAAATTTAAAAACAGTTACAGTCATAAAGTCTAAAATGCATTTACACTCCTAATTGTAGTAGGCATTTGCACTCGTAATTCTATTATGCATTTACAGTTGTAATTGTAGTAGACATTTGCAGTCGTAATTGTATTATGTATTTGCAGTTGTAATTATAGTAGCTCTTTACAGTCGTAATTATAATAGACATTTACAGTCGTAATTGCAGCACGCATTTGCAGTCGTAATTCTGGTGGATATTTGCAGTAGTAACTGCAGTACGCTTTTGTAGTGGTAATTCTATTATGCATTTATAGTCGTAATTCTAGTATGAATTTGCAGTCATAATGGTAGTAGACATTTGCAGTCGTAATTCTAAACCGCATTTTTAATTGTATTTTGATGTAGTACATTTTTTTGTTTGAACTGTAGATAAAATCAAACTTCGTCGACATTTTGAATAGGGAGTAAAGGTTACTTGCTGAAGAGGAGGAAGAAGATGTTTAGACTTCGAACATGTTAAAAAAGAACAAGAATGTTACTACAAAAAATATATCTGAAGAAAAAGTGCATGTGGAATTAAAAACTGAGTTAGATAATTATATGTTGACCGCTGAAGAACTTCGAGAGAATTCTAAAAATGAGAAGAACCTGTTGAAGAAAAGAGTTAAAGAAATTGCGAAGAGGAAAGTAAAGAAAAAAAGCAAGAATAAAAGCAGAGAAATTTTTATTTGATGATGACGTGCGAGGATTGGAGACCCGTCTCAAGAATTTTATTCAAACAGAAGTGTGGTTGGAGGTGCGCTCAATTATAGACTGTTGTGAGTCATGGTTTGCAAAATTAGAAGCCAAATTATGTGGTGAACCATAACCATCTCATGCTACACCTCCACAGACCTCTCCGCTGCATTCTACAAAGCCCCAGACCTCTACACTGCATACGCAGCCCGTAACGCCAGATGAACCATTTATGCCGATTGTAAAAGTTAAATCGGAGGTCAATACAGAAGACATTAAAATTAGTAGTCTGGTTAAAATATAAAGAATAGAGAAAACAGAAAAAAGAATTTACCAAATACCGCTTCGAAAGAAAAAGCTATGCTCAAGGAGAAGGTAAAGAAAAATAACAATTATCCCGGCAGACCGTACATATCAGCTTTTGAGTGCAAGGTTATAGATGATATGATTCAAAAATTCGCAGAAAGGTATTGTTACTCATCTATGTAGCATGTATGTAATATTGTTATAGTCAATTACATATTAGTAATATGTAAGTGATATGTTTGTTATTTGCAGCTGCGACACCGTTTTCAACAATGGAACCATTTTGATGACGCGAGGTGGTATGAATGAACTCCTTCATGGCCGATGGCTGCACAACACGCACCTAAATGCATATGTTGTTGCACTTAGAGCCAAGAAGACACTTTCAAAATAGAATATAAGAAATTTCCTTTACGTTTCATCCGACTATGCTGTAAGTACACCAAAAAATGCATATACTTATATTTTGCGTTCCTCTCATGTTAACTAACATTTCTCCACATTACTACCGCAGAAACAATGCTAGCAATACTAGATGCCTAATAAATCATTTAACAAAAGTCAGTGTGAAAAATAGTGATTTAATTATGATGACATGTCACCTAACCAATCATTGGACATTATTGGTGTGCCAATTGAAGCAACATAGATGGGAGTTTTATGACTCAATGAAAAGAAAGCATCATAGTAAGGGACTTGAATCATTGGTAAGATTTTTAAAGAAATAATTAATTAACAATCAGATTTCAACCACGTTTTAATTTTCCGAGTTCTCTTGCAGGTAAAATACTACATGAAGAAGCAACACGAGCACTTCCAGTCGGAATCGAGAATTGGCTTATTGTGGAAGTTCTAGGATTGCCACAACAGGGAAATGAAAACGATTGTGGAGTTTTCGTTCTAAAGTACATGAAGGCGGTTCTATCAACTGATGAGATATACTGGACAGAATGCAGCTCTTGGTCTGCTCAAACAGCCAAATTCCGTACAGAAATTGCGGCTGATTTAATTACAACATTTGCAAAGATATGTTCATATTGAAACTTATGTTAGATGTTAGTTTGGTGTCAACAACTTTGAAATTTTTGTGATACTTTAATTTGTTATTTATGTATAATATCTTTGGTAACATATGACATGTCGTATGCTAATTTTATTTGTAATTTACATTTCAAAAAAGCATTTAATTTTTACTTATCAAAAAAATTAGCAACTTGAGAAAAAAAAATTTATTTCAAATGTGTAGTCGTTCCATAGTTTCAAATTATAGTGCTAGAAAACATCACATTTTTAAAGTGCAATTTACATGTTGCATTGTGCTTATACTAATTTATAGTTCAAAAGTCCTGTACTTTTACAGTTGCAAAAAAGACAGCCACGTACTTAAGTAATCTTCTTTTCAGTGTCAAAAAGATAAGATAGAGCTAACTGCAGCTCTATACAAGAGTTAAATTACAGTTCAAAATCACAAAAAATGCAGCCACAAGCATTTAATACAACTTTCAGTTCTAAAGGTCAATTAAATTACAGTTGCAAATCAAATTTCAAAATTGTTGTCCTGTAATTGCCTAAATAACTACAACCCCCCATATAGTATGATAGCTTATTGAGCTTCAGTCTTCATCAACAACACTATAAGAAGAATTGGCTCAAATCTCTTTTCCCTACAAGTTAATAAAAGAAAAATATTAAGAAAAACATTTACTAATAAATGACGTAAACATATAGATGAAAAAATTAAATATTAGTTATTAATTGAACATATTACTATTTTTTTCGTCTCACGTTCCCAGTGGTCCTTCATACGAGAGCTACTTGCACCTTTTCGCCTCTTCATAGGCGGATTCATTATAGTTGGCGGATTATTAGGATCTTTCGCTTCCATAAATCCTTTCTTTTCCATGTCATCTTTGTCCAACATCTCATCTGTAGACTTTATCAACTCGTGCATAACATTCATTACATGAATTTTAGCAGCCCGACAGTTCTCAATGCGGGTGGCTAAATTGTAACTGTATCGCATGAGATGATTCATGAATATCTTGTTCAACTCAAACTCTGTCATAGATGGTATATTCGAAAGGTATATGTCTTTTTTAGCATCAACAGTGAACCGCTTCAGCACATATTTCAGTGGAATTTGCTTCATATTCCTCCAATTATAAACTCTTAATATATGTCAACATAATAGACCTTTTGCTCGAAATCCTCTACATGAGCAATCTGAATCATAAGTGGTTGAGTTGAAATTTACAAACCATCTTGTTTCATCCTTAGAACCATCACAGTTTGTTGTCACAAATAACATGTGTTTCTCATCATATCGCGTTTCGTCCACAATGCTTGATCCAACTGCTCCCTCCGTGTATGTCTTCTCAAAAAACTCGTATATTTTTTTAGTGTATAATTTCGAGGCTTGGTTTAGTAAGACAGATGTCTTGTGCCTCAAGATAACCGCACCGTGCTTGTTTTTGAAATCCTCCTCACGCTCACCTCTACGCCAAGATAAAACAAGCCCTTCTATGCCAAGAAAACATTCAACTAACTTACTAGTAGCCTTGGAACACTCATGCAAATAATTTTTAGTGGATTCACTTCTTTGGGTTGATAAGATACCAAGGTCAAGCACATCCTTGTTAAAAGCTGTAGACCACTTGTTGAAACCGGGATCCGGCCTCTTGTGGAGTTCGACCCTTGGGGAAGGGATGATCTCGCGCCTACTTTGCTCCTGCAAGAAAAACAACAAGAGAGACAAGAAAGAACAGACCCAAGGGCTCGGCAGGGAGGTCCCACCACAAACCCGGAAGATCTCTGAGCGCTTCCCCTCCTTAGCCAGAAGCCGAGCTAAGGTACCCTCAGAGAGCACTTGAAAATGAGAGTCAGGAGGCACTGAAAGCGTGTCCTCTGAGGTACCCCTTGGGTCTTATTTATAGATTTTCAGAATATGAACTGCCAATAACCAAAAGAACTGACCTGGAAATGCCAAAAAGCCCTTGGTTGGGTCTGCCAACAGCTCAACTCCGCTGTCCTGAGCAGCTATGCACAGTCCAACCTGGTCTGCCAACAGCGAGACTCCGCTATTCTGAGTAGCTATTCGCACCCCTGGGGAGTCAGCTCGCCTCCAATTCCCCCCGCGGGAGGCGGGCGCGACCTGGCTCTGATGGCTCGCCTATCCTCCCTGGGCGGGCGCGAGCCAGAACGTCGTAGCCTGCCTGCCCTCTGCCGAGGCGGACCGGCGGCCAGGTCGCGTGTGGGGGTTGGCTGGCGGCCACCGCGACCCCGATTGGCTCGCTAGTCGCGGGTCGCCGAACTCACCTGCTCTGGTCAATGATTCTCTGCTCGCCACGCTGGCTCGCTCGCTTGGAATGGGCGGGCGCGGGCCGGCTCTTCTTCAGTATAGCCCGTTTGTCGTCTGGACGCAGGTCGCGGGACCAGGTCCGCTCGGCCTCCCTGGCAGGACCTGCTCGCCGGACACGGGTTGTACACAATCCCCGCTCGTTTTGAGCTTGAATCAAGCTCGGAAAGAATCATCCAACCCGCGTGTTCGACGAGCACTGTGCTGAGCTGGCAGGGAATCTTCTGGTGGGGCCCCACTGTCCGGCTATAAATACATACCGCTGACCCCTGGAGGGGGCTCCCAGATCCCTTCATTTTCTTTGAACAGACCTTAGTTTCTCGATGCCGGTCAGCGAAGAGGTGCGAGCTCGCCTGGCGGCAGCGGGTCTGAAGACTCAGGAGGAGGCCCTCGAGGCCGCCCCTTGGCTAGCACGCGGGTCTCCCGGCCCTCTCTTTAGGCCGGCGAAGGGAAGGATTGTTAAGCGGTCTCTGGAGGGTGACTGTCCGGGCTCCAGCTCGGCGGCGGGTGTTGAGGTCGTCCCTGGGGTACGTGGCCTTCCGCGGATTACCGCTGTATCTCTGATTTTTTTTGTTTTGCAGGTAATTCCCTGTGAAGAGGTTGGGATCCGGGGAGAGGATCGCCCCCCTCCCTTGTCGCCTGAGAGGGTCGCTAGTTCCCCAGGTCTGGACCGTCCTCCTCCGGAAACCCCCCGCCCGCCGGCTTCCCACGGACTAGGAAAATCTCTTGAGACCCTCGAGGGAGAAACCTTTCAGGGTCGGCCGGGCTCCTCTCGCCCATCCGTCGGTGCGGGCGACGTGCCAACCCCCGGTGAGCTGGTATTTACCGTTGGCTTTGTCCCTTGCTCGCTCCTTCTGACTCGCCCCGTTTGTAGGCTATAACAGGGCCTCCTCCGAAACTGAGACGAGCGAAGGGTATTCGCCCCCGCCCGACGTGGATAGTGTCTCTGATTACCTGGGCGACCCGACCGATGCGGTGGGGATGAAGAAGCAGGTGACGCGGCTGTTCCAAAAACACACACTGCTGCTGCAGGAGATCGTGAAGAGGGTCGATGAAGACAAGGCCGAGACTGAGGCCCGGCTCGCGGCCTTGGAGGGCCCTCCGCGCGAAGCGGAAGACGACGATGTCACTTCACCGGGCGTGCATATAACGCGAGCCGAGGGGAATCTTAGGAGCGCCACAGAGCAGGTCGGCCTGGCTCAGCGGGAACTGGTGGCGGTTCGCGATTACCACGACCCTCGCGTGCCGCCGCGATCGGGAACGAAGCGGCGGCACAGGTGGAAGTGGGTCGAGTACTGACCCAGCCTTCTGCCCCTCGCTTGCGGGATACCGCGGGGTTGCTGTTATTTCGGAGTTATCTTGTATTTGTAATCGCTTGCGACTCTTTTAGCCCGCCTATGGGCCTAACTTTTTTATTGCTGAGATGTATTTGAAATTACCAAGCTGTTGCTTTTACTTTCTGCGGGGTGGGGCAGGGGAGGTGTTAATTCTGCCTGACCTGCCGATCGGGGCGGGGGCGCGCCGAGGGCTCGCCAGACGGGAGCCTCCCGACTCGCGCTGAATCATGGGCGGGTGCGGGCCGAGACTCGCCCGCTCGGGTCTTCCGCGGACGCGGCCGGGCGAGAACCGCGCCTGATCGGCCTTTGGGGTGCGGTTGCGCGCGGGGAAGTCGAACCGTCGGGCTGATTTTTGCTATCCGTACCCCCTCTTTCGGCGGGAAGTTTCCCGCCCTTTCTCTTTCCCTATAAATAGGCCTTGCAGGCCCTTATTTCCCCACCGATTCCAAACCCTCTCGCTTCCTGTTCCCCGCGAAGTACTGCTTGTGCTCGCCTTCTGGATCTGTCTCGCACGTTCGGCGGCGATCTGATGGGAATGGGCGGAGGCGGCGGCGACGTGGACGGACGAAGTAAGTGCGCTTGGACCTTCTCCGAGCATGATTTTCCTCGCGCCGTCATCTCTGAACGCGAGTACCTAGATGCTTTTGGCGACCACGTTCCGCCGGGCTTTTCTGCGAGACGGCCTGGGGACGGGGAAAAGATCAACGACTTATCTAGGGACGAGCTCGCCATCCCCCTAGCTCATTTTGAGGTGGGCCTGCGACTTCCCCTGTGGCCCGAGGTGCGCCAGGTGCTGAAGTATTTCGGGGTCGTCCTAGGACAGATGACCCCGAACTCCATCGCCGTCATGGTGGGATTCGCCTGTTTCCTGCGAGAGGAGCGAGTGGAGTTCAGCCTCGCCGTGTTCCGGAAGTTGTTCTCCTTCCGGGCGAATCGAGACAGGACGGCCTACTTCTCCAGCGCCCACCTCAAGGTGCGGGAGACAGTCAATAAGAGTCACAATTGGCTCAAGAAATTCCTGTTCGTCAAAGGGGATTTCGGCAACGTCCCCTTCTCGCCGGTGCAACTTAGCGAGGCGAGCTATCGGCCGCCCAGCTTAGGCGGCCACGAAGCAGACTTGTGCGCGTTCTTTGTTGGGAAGAATTTTGAGGTCGCGTTCCTGCGCCGCCATCTTGACGACCTCGCTGCTGTCCCGCCGGGGGGAGGTTTGCCACTCGCCGCTGTTATGCCTTATCCCCCTCTCTTCCTCTGTCTCACCCCTTCTTTCTGACAGGCGAGCGCGACATCCCTCTTCACCCCCCTTACGAGAGCGCTCAGATTCCCCCCGGGGTTCTCGCCCGTGCTCAGGCTGCGGATGTCGCTCAGCGCGACATCCCATCGGTCCCGGCCAAGAAGCGGCCGGGTGGCGGACAGCCCGCCCCTCCGCCGAAGGTGGCGAAGACCGCGGATCAACAACACACCGCGAGCCAAAGGAAGGGCAAGGCCCCTGCGGTCCTACCGGCCGAGGGCCCCTCGCCCCCGCTGGTTGCCTCGACTAGCGACTCCCCGGTCAGGGCGGCGGGCACCTCCGCGCCGCCGGGCGGGTCTCAAGTTGCTGTGGAGCCGGTGCCGAGGGGTCACCGCAACTTCGGCTACGGTGAGAGATACCTGGACGAGCTCGGCGTCCCGCTCCTGTCGTGGGATAAGGAGTCTAACCGCGCGATGGTCTCGACTCTGCTGCCGAGCTGGATGGAGCAGGACACCATCGGCGGGGAGGCGTATAACTTCTCCTTTGGCCTGTACTCGCGAGAAGACGCCGCCATCTACGACAAAGAGGAGACGCGAGTATTGGTTCACGAGAGCGCGCGGGCCCAGCTGCGCGGCCTGGAGCTAACTCACATGGTAGGGAGGCGCTGTACTCAGCTGGAGCGGAACGCCACCTCCCTGAAGAAGCTGGTGGACGAGATGGAGGAGGCCCAGAAGCTCGCTCAGGAGGACGCGAACCTTCAGAGGAGGCGGGCCGATGCGGCAGAGGAGACCCTCGCGCAGTTCCTGGGCAGGGTGGTACGTACTCACCCTAAACTACCGCCCCTTCTCGCGAATACATCTCACTATTCTTCTCCTTCCTTTCTCTAGGATGCGGCGACGGCGAGCCGGATGGGTGCCGAGATCGCCGCGCTCGGTCAGGACAAAGCGGCGTTGGAGGCGCGGGTTCGCGAGCTAGAGGCCGCCGCCGCTGTCCCTCCTCCAGACAGCAGGGCTTGTCCGCTCGAGCACCACTCCGACTACGACTTGGAAGTTCTGATGCAAAAGAACGCCGCCAGCGCCGCGAAGTATACGATGCAAATGCTGCGACGCGCGGATCTCCTTACGAGCGAGGCGGCGGAACTCTCGGCGAAAGACGTGGTGCCGGCGCTATTCCTCCCCGTACTGGACCCTGGGGACAAAGCCTTCCAGCCCATTTAGGACTCCTCGCCCCGGATAGCGCGTCTCCCCTGACTTTTGACATTTATTTTTTTTTAGATGTATATTATCATGTATGTTTACTCCCTTTGAGATGTACGCTCGGGCTGCGCCTATACTTTGTGTTTTTTCAGCTATTGTTGCTTTTATAAATGTTCTCTCGCTCGCCTTATTTATACATTTGTTGTTGCCGTGCGACGCGTCCTGCCCTTGCGGCCCTACCCTGATGAGGCGGCCGCTCGCCCGCCGAGCGGGGCGAGCCGGCTCATGCCTCGGCCGTATTGCCTGATTTCTTGCGGACTCTCGCCCAGGTTCTCGCCTCCACTCGGCCGCCTTTCCTGGGGCTGGGGGGCTATGTTAGACCCCTCCCCTTTTTTGATTAACTTTTGTGATTCCGACCTGTTGTTAACATCGTTTGAGTAGTTCCCGGCCTCGCCGGCTATGTGGGAGTCCGGCAGCGTGATTTGTCCTGGGCCGCAAGTTTTTGCTATTGAGTGACTTCCGGCCCTGCCAGCTAGGTGGGAGCCTGGCAGCGGGATCTTCTCGAGGCTAGGGATGACACCGAGTGACTTTCGGCCCTGCCAGCTAGGTGAGAGCCTGGCAGCGGGATCTTCTCGGGGTCCAAACTCATTCCATCGAGTGACTTCCGGCCCTGCCAGCTAGGTGGGAGCCTGGCAGCGGGATCTTCTCGAGGCTAGGGATGACACCGAGTGACTTCCGGCCCTGCCAGCTAGGTGAGAGCCTGGCAGCGGGATCTTCTCGGGGTCCAAACTCATTCCATCGAGTGACTTCCGGCCCTGCCAGCTAGGTGGGAGCCTGACAGCGGGATCTTCTCGAGGCTAGGGATGACACCGAGTGACTTCCGGCCCTGCCAGCTAGGTGAGAGCCTGACAGCGGGATCTTCTCGGGGTCCAAACCCATTCCATCGAGTGACTTCCGGCCCTGCTAGCTAGGTGGGAGCCTGGCAGCGGGATCTTCTCGAGGCTAGGGATGACACCTAGTGACTTCCGGCCCTGCCAGCTAGGTGAGAGCCTGGCAGCGGGATCTTCTCGGGGTCCAAACTCATTCCATCGAGTGACTTCCGGCCCTGCCAGCTAGGTGGGAGCCTGGCAGAGGGATCTTCTCGGGGTCCAAACTCATTCCATCGAGTGACTTCCGGCCCTGCCAGCTAGGTGGGAGCCTGGCAGCGGGATCTTCTCGAGGCTAGGGATGACACCGAGTGACTTCCGGCCCTGCCAGCTAGGTGAGAGCCTGGCAGCGGGATCTTCTCGGGGTCCAAACTCATTCCATCGAGTGACTTCCGGCCCTGCCAGCTAGGTGGGAGCCTGGCAGCGGGATCTTCTCGAGGCTAGGGATGACACCGAGTGACTTCCGGCCCTGCCAGCTAGGTGAGAGCCTGGCAGCGGGATCTTCTCGGGGTCCAAACTCATTCCATCGAGTGACTTCCGGCCCTGCCAGCTAGGTGGGAGCCTGGCAGCGGGATCTTCTCGGGGTCCAAACTCATTCCATCGAGTGACTTCCGCCCTGCCAGCTAGGTGGGAGCCTGGCAGCGGGATCTTCTCGAGGCTAGGGATGACACCGAGTGACTTCCGGCCCTGCCAGCTAGGTGAGAGCCTGGCAGCGGGATCTTCTCGGGGTCCAAACTCATTCCATCGAGTGACTTCCGGCCCTGCCAGCTAGGTGGGAGCTTGGCAGCGGGATCTTCTCGAGGCTAGGGATGACACCGAGTGACTTCCGGCCCTGCCAGCTAGGTGAGAGCCTGGCAACGGGATCTTCTCGGGGTCCAAACTCATTCCAATTCTCTGTGTAAGCTGGATATGACAATCCTGGGGGGGGGGAGAGAAAGGGCTTCATTATAACAAATCGTGTTGCTTACAGGTGCTTAGGGAAAAAACCTCTTCAGGTCGTCTCCACTCCAGGTGAGACTCAGGGTCTCGCCCTCTACATTTTGGAGCCGATAGCCCCCTGACTTCAAAGCTTCCTTCACAATGAATGACCCCTCCCAGCTGGGGTTGAGCTTTCCTACGGACGCTGACCTCCCTGCCGCGTCCACCTTCTTCAGCACTAGGTCCCCTTCTGCGAACTGTTTGACCCTGACATGCTTGTCAAAGTATTTTGCCATCCTCCTTTTGACCTCCTCCTGTCGGATGGCCGAAAGGTCCCTCAACTCTTCCACCATGTCAAGGGAGAGTCTCAGCTCCTCCTCGTTCTCGGCTTGCCATTCCTCTCGGCCCTCTCTGGCCGTCCCGACTCGCGGCGTTTGGACTTCAAATTCTATGGGGAGCACCGCCTCGCACCCATGGGAGAGCTTGAAGGGGGTCTCCCCCGTGGCCGTGTTAGGGGTGGTTCTAAGGGCCCAAAGAATGGCGGGGAGCTGCTCCACCCAGCTCCCCCTCAAGTTTTCCACCTTCTTCTTGAGGAGATTGACGATGATCTTGTTCGCGGCCTCCACCTTCCCGTTGCTCCTGGGGTGGTGGACCGAGGCGAACCTGAGATCGATTCCAAGCTGCTCGCAGAAGCTGGTGAACTCGGCACTAGCGAACTGGGGTCCGTTATCGGTGACGATGGCCTGGGGCATCCCATGGCGACAGATGATCTCCCCCTAGACAAAGTTCCTGATCACTTGGGAGGTCACCTTGGCCAACGCCTTCACCTCCATCCACTTTGAGAAGTAGTCGATCATCACTAGGAGGAACCTTCTCTGGCCGCTAGCCTGGGGGAACGGTCCAACCAAATCCATTCCCCAGATTGCAAAGGGCCAGGGGGCCGTGATACTCTTGAGTTGTTGGGCCGGCTGTAGCTAGAGGGGGGCAAACAGCTGGCACTTATGACATCTCCTTGCGAACTCCGCGGCGTCCCGGCCCAGGGTGGGCCAGAAATACCCTTGCCTGACTATCCTCCCCTCCAAGGTCCGACTCCCGGAATGACTCCCGCACTCCCCGGAGTGGACTTCTTCTAAGATCCTCTGCGCCTCACCCTCAGATACGCAGCGAGCCAGCATCCCGGAGAGGGTCTTCCTGTATAGCTGTCCGTCTTTAAGGAGGTAGTAAGCGGACTTGTGCCTCAGCTTCTTCCTGTTTACTCCCTCCGGATACTCTCCCGTGGAGAGGAAAACTACTACTGGATCCATCCACGAAGGCTGCTGATCGATCTCCATGAGCTCCCCTTCTCCGATGGAGGGGCGGAACAGGTCGGTGATGGTGCCCCCCATCCAGGGGCCATGCTTCGCTAGTTGGTCGGCCTGCTCATTCTCTTCCCTTGGCACGTGTCGGATGGAGAAGGTCTGGAAGGTCCCTATGACCCCCTTCACTTTGGCCAAGTATAACTTCAAAGCGGGCTCCCTTGCTTCGAACTCCCCGTTGATCTGGGAAGCTACCACCATGGAGTCGGTTAGGACCTCCACATCCAGCACCCCCAACTCCCTGGCAAGGCGCAGCCCTGCTATCACTGCTTCGTACTCGGCCTGGTTGTTGGTAATGGGAAAATGCACCACCACCGTCTGCTCAATCTGAGTCCCTTGAGGGCTTTCCAGAACCACTCCTACTCCGAGAGAATGCCTTCCTGAGGCTCCATCCACCCTCACCTTCCAAGGAGTCGGGCGGGTGAGCTCCTCCTCCGCTACTTCTACCACGTAGTCGGCCAGGAAGTCGGCCATCGCCTGAGCTTTGATCGAGAGCTGCGGAATGAAGGAGACATCGAACTCGCTTAGCTCCACCGACCACTTGGCCAGTCGGCCTGAATGCTCCACCCCCTCGAAGATGTTGCGGAGAGGATGGTCGGTCACCACTCGGATCGAGTGTGCCTGGAAGTAAGGTCGTAGCCTCCGAGCCGAGACGATTAGTGCGAATGCAAGCTTCTCCAAGATCGGATACCGGAGCTCGGCCTTTCTCATGACCCGGCTGACGTAATAAATAGGGAGCTGCCTCTTCCCTTCTTCACGCACCAAGACGGAGCTCAAGGCCTCTGCCCCGACCCCGAGATATAAGAACAAATCCTCCCCCTCCTTTGGTCCTTGGAGCAGCGGAGCTTGTGTCAACTGCGCCTTGAGGGCCTGGAACGCCTCCTCGCATTCCTTGGTCCATTCAAACCTCTGACCACCCCTCAGCGTCTTGAAGAAGGGGGAGCACTTCTCCCCTGCCCGAGAAAGGAAGCGACTCAGCCCTGCTAGCTTCCCTGTCAACTGTTGGACCTCCTTTGCATTTCGCGGGGACCCCAGCTCCAGGATAACCTTGACCTTGTCTGGATTCGGCTCGACCCCCGCGGGGGTGAGGAGATGTCCCAGGAACTTCCCCCGGCCGGCCCCAAAGACACACTTAAGGGGATTCAGCCGCATCTTGTATCTGCGTAGGGTGGCGAAGGTCTCTTCCAAGTCCCGGAGGTGGGAGTCCACATCCCGGCTTTTGATCATGAGGTCGTCCACGTACACCTCCAAGTTCCTCCCCCTCTGCTCCTTGAAGACCTTATCCATCATTTTTTGGTAGGTGGCCCCAGCGTTCTTCAGCCCGAACGACATCATCTTGTAGCAGTAGCAGCCGTCCCCTGTGATGAATGAGACATCCTTGATGTCCGGGGGGTGCATCCTGATCTGATGGTAACCTGAAAAGGCATCTAAAAAACTCATTACAGAAAAGCCGACGGCGGAGTCAACCAGCGCGTCGATCCGAGGCAAAGGGTAACAGTCCTTAGGACAAGCTTTATTAAGAAGGGAAAAATCGATACACAACCGCCAGCGGCCATCTCCTTTTTTGACCATCACGACGTTGGAGACCCAGCCGGGGTACTGAATTTCGGACACGAAGCCAGCTTTGAGAAGCTTCGCCACCTCCTCCCTGATGGGTTCCGCCAGCTTGTCTGCCGTGGATCTCTTTTTCTGCTGGACGGGGCGTGTTCCCGGGTCCAGGTTGAGGCGGTGGCAAGCCACATCCGCGTCAACCCCCGGCATCTCCGCGGCGTTCCAGGCGAAGATGTCCACGTTCTTCTGGATGCACTCCAGCATCCTGCCCTGGTCCTCCGGGATCAGCCCCCCGCTGACGCGGATCCTCTCCATCCTGCCCCCACGGGTGAGCACCTCCAGCTCTACCACTTCCTCCGCGGCCTCCAGCCTGGACCGCTCCGCCCATCCTTCAGCATCCCCTTCATCCAGGACGGGGACCTCTACCTCCATCTCTTCTCCCACTCCCCTCACCTCGGCTACCTCCTCCTGATCTCCTCCTTCTGCTTCCTCAGCGCGACTTTCTATCCCCAGCCCCTCGCTGACAACCTCCTGCTCGGCCTCCTCCATCCTCCGACCCATCTCCTCGCCCCCCTCCTGCCAAGAGATAGAGTTCACCGCGGTGACATAGTACTCCCGTGCCACCTTTGGGTCCCCCCTAACCCTGACCTGCACCCCCTCAGCGTTGAACTTCAAGCACTGATGGAAAGATGAGGGGACGCAGCGGAAGGCGCTGATCAGGGGCCTCCCGAAGATTGCGTTGTAGCTGCTGGGGGCGTCCACAATGACGAACTTGCAGTTTCGGGACTGCCCCCCCAGGGTGACATAGAGGCCAACTCCTCCCTCTACTTCCTTCCTCTCTCCCGAGAACCCGAACAAGGGCCCGTCCGAGGCCAACACCCTTTTAGCCTCCACCTGCATCGCGTCAAACGCCTTTTTGAAGACGACGTTCACGGAGCTCCCATTGTCCACGAGGATCCGAGAGACAGTGAAATTCTCGATGACGGCCTTGATGACCAGCGCATCACAGAACAGATCCTCGTGGTCTGGCATATCACTTCTGGAGAAGGTGATCCTCTCCTCTAGCGGCGGGGTTTGGGACGTAGAGGCGACGCTCCGCCGGTACATGGTGTGGAGGCTTGCCTTGCGGGAAGCCTCGATCCCCACTCCCCCGTGGATCACTCCGATCCCTCCTCGGGTCCCCACATCCACCCGGTCTTCACAGCGATCCTCCTCCGCCCGAGGAAGGACCTCCTCGATTCTCACTTCTTGCCGCGCCTCCTCCTGCTGCTGCTGCCGCTCCCTGTTCCCTCTCATCTCCAAGAATTCCGGGCACGTGGCTGTTGTGTGCCCCTCTTCCTGATGGAAGTCGCAATAGGGCAGCTCCACCCTGAACTCCCTTCTCCTCCTTCTCATGATCCCCCTCCTTGCTCCCAAAGCTATGGCCATGGCCTCCTCCTGATCGGGGAGCTGAGGCCTCTGACCCTGTCTCCAGCCCGGTGGGTGGAACTGGTCCTGCCTCCCCTGATAGTGACCCCTTCCGAAGTACCCTCTCGGGCCCCTGCCCCTGCCACTCTGGTCTCCCAGCCCAGCGACGGTCGGGCTCCTGACGCCCCCACCCCGGCTGCTGTCCCTGGGGCTGCCTCTGCTCCCTCTGCCTGGGTTCCCCTCTTCTCTCCTCCTGCGCTCTTCCTCCCTTCGACTCCTTTTCTTCCTCCGTCGCCCATCTGGCTAGCTTTCTTGCGAATCCGGTTTCGACGCCTCCCCGTCGACCTCTCTCGCCGCCCTCTCCATCAGCTCCTCGTAGGAGAGGAGGGGGGGAACTCTCTTCAGCTCCATGCGGAAGAACCCTGCTGCAGGCCCAGGGTGAAGGCCATCATCAGACTGTGGCCCGGCATCTCCTGGACCTGGGTAACCTCTTCCTGAAACCGATCCACATAGCTCCCCAACGTCTCGTTCACCCCCTGCTTTATGTGGAACAGGGACTCAGACTCCTTCTTCCTCTTCTTTGAGGTAGTGAACCTCAACATGAACCCTCGGCGCAAGTCCTCGAAGCAATAGATGGAACTAGCCGGCAGCTGGTGGAACCACTCCCTTGCCTTCTCTCGGAGGGTGATGGCGAAGAGACGACACTTGAATCCGTCCGACATCTGACGGATGGAGACCACGTCCTCGAACCATTGGACGTGCTGAACCGGGTCTCCCTTCCCGGTGTAGTAGGACATCTCGGGCTCCCTGAACCCTTCTGGCACTGGTGCTGAGGAGACCAGCTCGCTGAATGGACTGCCTCCCAACCACTGGGCGAGCCGGCGAGTCCCGCGAGCCCAATTCGCCGAACCGGCCTCGGCCTGCCGAACCGGGGAAGAGCTCGCGCCCGAGAGCTCGCTTCCCCGGCCTTCCTCAGCCACTTCCTTCCCGGCTCGCCTGCTAGGAGCGTCTTCGCCTAAAGAAGGGGGCGGCCGCGATCTGGGCTGCCGGAGTCGAGCACTCGGCCCGCGCGCCGAGTACGAACTTAACGAGGTTCAGCACCTCGTTCCTGAAATCCTCCAACATCCCCACCGTTGCGAGAGTGGGGGAGGGGGGGGGGGCGGCGAGTCCTGTCTGTCAGATCCTTGACCTCCCGTCATTGAGCTCACCGAAGCTTTTCTGCACTGACCACTCTCCACGCTCACCGCACCAAAATGTTGAAACCGGAATCCGGCCTCTTGTGGAGTTCGACCTTGGGGAAGGGATGGTCTCGCGCCTACTTTGCTCCTGCAAGAAAAACAACGAGAGAGACAAGAAAGAACAGACCCAAGGGCTCGGCAGGGAGGTCCCACCACAAACCCGGAAGATCTCTGAGCGCTTCCCCTCCTTAGCCAGAAGCCGAGCTAAGGTACCCTCAGAGAGCACTTGAAAATGAGAGTCAGGAGGCACTGAAAGCGTGTCCTCTGAGGTACCCCTTGGGTCTTATTTATAGATTTTCAGAATCTGAACTGTCAATAACCAAAAGAACTGACCTGGAAATACCAAAAGCCCTTGGTTGGGTCTGCCAACAGCCCAACTCCGCTGTCCTGAGCAGCTATGCGCAGTCCAACCTGGTCTGCCAACAGCGAGGCTCCGCTGTTCTGAGTAGCTATTCGCACCCCTGGGGAGTCAGCTCGCCTCCAATTCCCCCTGTGGGAGGCGGGCGCACCTGGCTCTGGTGGCTCGCCTATCCTCCCTGGGCGGGCGCGAGCCGGACCGTCGCAGCCTGCCTGCCCTCTGCCGAGGCGGACCGGCGGCCAGGTCGCGTGTGGGGTTGGCCGGCGGCCACCGCGACCCCGATTGGCTCGCTAGTCGCGGGTCGCCGAACTCACCTGCTCTGGTCAATGATTCTCTGTTCGCCACGCTGGCTCGCTCGCTTGGAATGGGCGGGCGCCGGCCGGCTCTTCTTCCGTATAACCCGTTTGCCGTCTGGACGCAGGTCGCGGGACCAGGTCCGCTCGGCCTCCCTGGCAGGACCTGTTCGCCGGACACGGGGTTGTACACCACTTTCTCTTGACATTTTGCAAATCATTCAACCATCTATTATCTTGTAAATTTACTTTGATCACCATCTCATATCAATTTATGTCAAATTCAGTTTCATCATCACACTTCGACATGCATCTATAGAAAAATTCACAAATGTCACTGTTATGGTTGAAGCTAGGAACCTTAGAAGGGGCTTTTTTGCAGATGTGTCATTGACATAATTGATGTCTAGTCCTCATGAATACTCGGTCAATAGCAGCAGATATAGCTTGTTCTTGATCTGTAAAAATAGTTATTGGTTCCTTTCCACCAACACACTTCAATAAGGACTCAAAAACTCAAATAAACGACCCAATTGTTTCTTCAGCAATGAAAGCCCCTCCTAAGAAAATGTTCTGCCAATGATGGTTGTTGACGATGAAAAGTGCACATGCAAGATTATACTTGTTTAAACGATACGTTGTATCAAATATCAGAACGTCGCCAAAACAATCATAATCGAGTTTGCTATTGTCGTCCATCCAAAAGAAACCCGTTAAACGCTTTAGCTCATCTATCTGAACATAGTACGAGAACATGTTATCATTCAACTGTTTCTCTTGTAATATATCAAGCAAACTAGCTGCATCTCCACTTTCAATTAAAGTTGCTCTTTCACGTTGTATGTAGTTGAAGACATCTGTCTTGGAAAAACCAATATTTTCAGGTCCTCCTGTCTCATCTGACATAAAGTTGTATGCGTCAACGGGTTTAATCCCTACACCAGTCATATTTTTAAGAAAACTACCCTGCATTTCTGAAATAGACCGGCGGGATCTCAATAAATGACTCTCTTTCTCGGTTGTCGTCGGATGGTTGTGTTCCTTAACAAATTTGGTACTGTCCAATTTTTGCCATCTGAATCGGTATGAAAATTAATACAAGCAAGACAACCTGTTCGGATATCTAATTTGTGGTACTTCTTTAAGGATGGCTTTACGCGTTTGCTTCCTGCTTTGGAACAACTATATCCTCTAACTTTGATAGTAGATGTATGAGTCTAATAAATAATGTGTTGCTTTCGCACACCGAATCCTATTCGGTGTGCATATTCACAGTACATTATGTAAGTCTCTTCTTCTGAATGCACAATAGGGAACACAACAGGAATCTTAAGAAAAAATAAAACTTTTCTCAGTTATGACCTAATGTTTCAAATACCTTTTTTGTTTGAGCGTTAAAAATACATATAATGACAAAAGAAATTTACAATTCCAAAAAAATGAAATAATTACAGTTCAAAAAATCCAAAGTGAAACAAAACGATGGTCTAAAATATGTAATTACTTATTGTTAATTACAGTTCAAATTAACCGTACTTTTTACAGTCCAGTTTTTTTTTTCAATTAAAATCAACTTTGTTATTTCAATTACAGTTTAAAAAAATTAGATAATTACAGTACAAATTAACGATTCAAATATAACAACATACAAGTCATATTGTTATAAATATGCAAAACATCACATTTATATATAATAACAATCTAAAAATATCTCAAAACATTAAGTAATAACAATCTAAATTTGAGATACTTACAAAGCATCTCAAAAAAACTTACTTTTTATAATCCAAATTTACAGTCCAGCTTTCTTCTTTCAATTAAAGTTAAAATAAACTTTTTTTTTCAATTATAGTTCAAAATACAGTTCTTTTTACAGTCAAAAAATTGAGATACTTACAATTCAAAAACACCTCCTTTTGTTCTTCCAAATTTACATTTCAGCTTTCTTCTTTCAATTAAAGTTAAAATCAACTTTGTTCTTTCAATTACAGTTCAAAAGACATTTTTTTAAAGTCTAAATTATGAGATACTTATAGTTCAAAATAACTTACTTTTTACAGTCCAAAATGTGAGATACAGTTCAAAAAAACTTACTTTTTACAGTCCAAATTTACAGTCCAGCTTTCTTCTTTCAATTAAAGTTAAAATCAACTTTGTTCTTTCAATTACAGTTCAAAAGACGGTTCTTTTTACAGTCCGAAATTTGAGATACTAACAATTCAAAAAAAAACTTCATTTTGTTATTCCAAATTTACAGTCCAACTTTCTTCTTTCAATTGTAGTTAAAATCAATTTTGTTCTTTCAATTACAGTTCAAAAGACGGCTCTTTTTACAGTCCGAAATTTGAGATACTTACAATTCAAAAAAAAATTTCATTTTGTTCTTCCAAATTTATAGTCCAACTTTCTTCTTTCAATTATAGTTAAAATCAACTTTGTTATTTCAATTACAGTTCAAAAGACAGTTTTTTTTACAGTCCAAATTTTGAGATACTTACTGTTCAAAAAAACCTACTTTTTACAGTACAAATTTACCATCCAGCTATCTTTTTTCAATTAAAATTAAAATCAACTTTTTTTTTCAAATACAGTTCAAAAGACAATTCTTTTTACAGTCCAAATTTTGAGATACTTATAGTTCAAAAAACCCTACTTTTTACAGTCCAAATTAACAGTCCAGCTTTCTTCTTTCAATTAAAGTTAAAATCAACTTTGTTCTTACAAATACAGTTCAAAAGACAATTCTTTTTACAGTCCAAATTTTGAGATATTTACAATTCAAAAAACCTACTTTTTACAGTCCAGCTATCTTCTTTCAATTAAAGTTAAAATCAACTTTATTCTTTTAAATACAGTGCAAAAAGTAAGTTGTTTTACAGTTCAAATTTTGAGGTACTTACAGTTCAAAAAAACTTATTTTTTACAGTCCAAATTAACAGTACAACTTTCTACTTTCAATTAAAGTTAAAATCAACTTTGTTCTTTCAATTACAGTTAAAAAGACAGTTCTTTTTACAGTCCAAAATTTGAGATACTTACAATTCAAAAAAAAATCTCATTTTGTTCTTTCAAATTTATAGTCTACCTTTCTTCTTTCAATTAAAATTAAAATAAACTTTGTTCTTTCAATTACAGTCGAAATTTACATTTGCTGCGAAGAGATTTCAGATCTAACAATAATTACAACACAGAAAGATCACTGAAATGCAATCTAGGTCATATATGAAGAAGAGAAAAATTTGAAAGAGAAAATGAATTACAGTTGTTTGGGAAGATATCAAATAATCACTTATTTGACCATTATGAGGTTTGTTCAAATCACCTGGACACATAAATATACATATATTAGAAGATTGAGCTATATAATCGTTAGAAAACATCAAAAAATGGCCGACATAAACCTTGATTTGCAGCCGGCAAACTACCGCATGCGCTGGAGCCTGCGTTGGAACCTAATACTGAAGAGGAACAATGGTCTGCAAGGCCGTAAGCATCGTTTTCGTCGTCTAATATAGGAGCAGTGTGGACATCGAGATGCATTTCCGCGTTTTCTGACATTGGCGGAAAGACGATGATGATCGAATCGCAGAAAGGCGAGTTTACGGCCTCTGGAGGGCGGCGGCTAGGTCGCGAAATCAGAAAGAGCGCGAAAAGGAAAAATTAGGGGAGAGGTATTTCCGTAATTATGTAGGGATTTATTTAGGGACCATAAGCACGGTACACCATACATACACAAAATGTTTCGGGTGGGGAGAGATTTTTCGGTCCCGGCCCGTCTCTCCAGATTTGGAGACGGGATGGGGATGTTCCGATTTTGACACGTGGCGAGTTATTTATTATCTTTTCGTGCTCTTCTTTGATAAAAATTTCGACTATTCACTGCGCAGAAGAAACCTAAATAATCGCAAGATGTACAAAAATGATCGCAGGAGAAACCTAAATGATCGCAAGATATATAAAAATGATCGCAGGAGAAACCTAAATGATCGCAAGATATACAAAAAATAATCGCAATATATACAAAACTGATCACAAGATATACGAAAAAGATCACAAAAAAAATAAAATTGAACGTAAGTAAATCAAAACTGGTAAATTATACAATTAACGTGACAATCCAAAATTATTGCCGGTAGTAAAAGGAAATGCGAGGAAAAGGAAATCCAAAATTATTGCGATGATTTTTGTATATCTTGCGATCATTTAGGTTTCTCCTGCGATCATTTTTGTATATCTTGTGATCATTTAGGTTTCTCCTGCGCGGTGAATAGTCGAATTTTTTGTTAAAGAAGAGCGCAGAAAGATAATAAATAACTCGCCACGTGTCAAAATCGGAACGGCCCCCGTCTCCAAATCTGGAGACGGAGCCCGGACCGAAAAATCTCTCCAACGGGTTGGGGGGGGGGGGGGGGGGGGGGGGGGGGGGGGGGGGGG